>CM033278.1:31242528-31400028 GCA_019343175.1 Oedothorax gibbosus
ATCAAGGTTTCACTGTAGATAAAGAGATATATAGAAAATAGAGAGAGACAAAAGGATCAAGAGAAAGGTAGTGACAGATACAGAGACAAAGGAGACATATATAGATAGAGACAAATTTATCGATAAGCGCAGATAAGTAGAGACCTATATAGGGATAGATACAGAGATAAAGTCAGACATAAAAACCGATATACAGACAAACTTAGTGATACACTTAGATAAGTAGAGACATATAGATAGATAGAGAGAGAGAGAGTGAGGAGAAATAGATAGTGATAAAATATAGAGACTGAGAGCGACGCGTAGAGATATAGAAACAAATATAAAATCAAGGTTTCACTGTAGATAAAGAGATATATAGAAAGTAGAGAGAGACAAAAGGATCAAGAGAAAGGTAATGACAGATACAGAGACAAAGGAGATATATATAGATAGATACAAATTTATCGATAAGTGCAGATAAGTAGAGACCTATAGGGATAGATACAGATATAAAGTCAGACATAAAAACCGATATACAGACAAACTTAGTGATACACTTAGATAAGTAGAGACATATAGATAGATAGATAGAGAGAGAGTGAGGGAAATAGATAGTGATAAAATATAGAGACTGAGAGCGACACGTAGAGATATAGAAACAAATATAAAATCAAGGTTCCACTGTAGATAAAGAGATATATAGAAAATAGAGAGAGACAAAAAGATCAAGAGAAAGGTAGTGACAGATACAGAGACAAAGGAGACATATATAGATAGAGACAAATTTATCGATAAGCGCAGATAAGTAGAGACCTATATAGGGATAGATACAGAGATAAAGTCAGACATAAAAACCGATATACAGACAAACTTAGTGATACACTTAGATAATTAGAGACATATAGATAGAGAGAGTGAGAGAAATAGATAGTTATAAAATATAGAGACTGAGAGCGACATGTATAGATATAGAAACAAATATAAATGTATAGATATATATAGATATAGTGACAGAGATATAGATAAGAACATCTATAGAAATAAATATATAGATACAGTTATATAAATAGATACAAAAAAATAACTATAGGGTCAAGTGGGGTAAGTGTGATAGAGTTTCTGCATTTTTCCTTTACAAAAATAGTTCTCTGCTTCAAGTAAATTCCAAATCCTAAAATGGGTAGTGAATTATTATAAGAAACATATACCTATGTAGGAAAAAATTTATATGTTTGAATTCCAAATTTAAGTGAATAAAATTTGCATTTCAAAATCCATTGCTGTTTTATCACACTTACCCCACATAGGGGTAAGTGTGATTTTGATGTGGGTAAGTGTGATTTCAGTTGCAATAAGTGTTTTCAAGCCATATAAAGTACCTAGCATACATTTTTCTTAACAATTTAATATAAACATAAATTTATTAGCATTTTACATCTTATTAGAAATATACGGATAAGAAAAATCAAAAATATTGAGAATTTTCGTTTTTGGTTCATGTTGTGATATCATAAACTCAAGTCAGGATGTAAAAGAAACAAACAATTTTAAAGTCAAAATACCTATGGTGCTATTCAATTTTTATTGTTAGTTAGACTGCTTATTTAAAAGATTGTAATTTTCAAAATCTTGCGAAAAATACAGACGTTCTCTGAGGTCCATATTTGGACATGGGAGGTTCAAAACAAAATCGTCCTCATCAATTATACACACGTCATCGATATTTGGCCATGAAAATGTCTTTGTTATGCTATCATATTTAAGAAATTTTACAGTAATCCCTTCCCGATTCACCTCATTTTCAGACTGAACTTGTCCCAAAAAGTGCTTTACCGTGCGTTTTTTTAAGGCAACAAGAACGTAGCATCCAGCAGAAAGGTCAGTTTTTGGTATTTCTAATTCAAAATCCTCTGGCATATTATGAAATGAAATGCCATTTTCTTTTATTCATTTTTTATAATAATTTTTAATTTAATAATAATATAATAATTTTTTTTTATATTTATTTATGTTTTGCACAAGGTAAATGGGTTTTTTTGTATTATCACACTTACCCCATGTCACTTATCCCATTTACCCACAACTGATAATTTGAGGGGTAACTGTGATTGTACTTCCATACTCCACAACATGTGATATAATAAACCAAAACAGTTTTATATCTTTACCTTTATTCTTTTTACTAACAGAGAAAGAAAAAACAACATGATTTTTATAAAAATATGACACTTGTGGAATTTGGAAGAAAACCTTTCGAATTTGAAAAAAACCAGACAGTTGCACTTAAATTCGAAAGCTCAAAACTATCTTTAAACTATTATTTAAAGTCAATATTTCTTTTTAGTTTAATTATAAGTGGTCTAATGTTATATATTGCAAACTTTCAGATTTTTAGAATGATTCCCAAAGTTACAAGAGCTGTTTATCACACTTACCCCCTATCACACTTACCCCACTTGACCCTACCCTTTAAAACTGTAAGCTGCGTAACGATACTCCATAAAACTGGAGGAAGCCTAGCGACAGTTTTATAATAAAACGTTACACCCGAAATTATGGAGTAACGTTACGCAAGAGAAGAAGTTTACTCCTATTTTGCGGTGTAAACTTACGCCATAAATTTAATGTAAAACTACTCCATAAATCTGGAGACAACACTTGCTGTCACCGCTATTATGGAGTACACACCTAATTTGTGTAACGTTACTTCACCGATTTCGTGTAATTGTAGGTAGGGGGTGAGGTAATCGTTTCCGGCTGCCTATTTCTAGCCTCCTCAGGAGTTTAACACAGCAATAAACGCCTCGTAATTTAAACCCTGTGAACCCTATGACGATCGGGACACCTGAGCGGCACCCAACGGAACTTGAGCGACATCGTACGCTAACGCCGTTGGGATTTGGACTCACAGATTAACGAGCACGTCTTCCTGTGTACTCGGCCTCCTATGAGGATTCTACTATTATCCAAGTTCACCAGATACATTTATTAAGATGACTGCATAAATGGGATTCGAACCCCGCACCGAGATTGGATCTCTAGCTATTTGCGTAACGTCGGCCACCGGACGGCCGTGTAATTGTACTCCATGAGTAACGTTATACAAAGGTTTCACCATGTTGTTACAGGCAGAGATAGATAAAGAAACAAATAAAGAAACAAATTGTAGCTGCCTCAGTAAACCCATAGTCTACCAAAAGGATCCTCAAGGTGGAGATGAGTTACCTCGGCTTATATACTACTATTATCTTCATAATCAAGAATAGTGGTAGGAACGAGATGGTAAATCAGCGCCACCTAGTTGGTGATGGAATATTGAGGTTGCGTGTGTGGTGGACCGCCACAAAATAATAAAAAGAACAACAAATAAGCCTTCGACAATCAAGTAATACATTTTATTTAGTTTGAAATATTAAATTCAATCAACGTTTGAATATCCCAGAAGATATCATATAGACAGATATTATTCAGAAAATTTATTTTTTTACTAACACACAAACAGGTTTACGTTTCATTTTAAAATTTTATTGGATTAGAATTTGAAAACAATCTTACAAGAATAAAATAGATACGTATTGTAAAAAAATGCCCTAAAGCTGAGGAAAGAAAAACGGGAAAGTGAAATTTATAGCATTTTCTAGATTTCTTTCGAGATATTTCATTTCAGGATTTTATCTGAAAAACAACACAAGACATTCGAAATAGCTTTCTATTGGAAAGGTGGGGAGTTTGTCAATAAGAAAGCCGTATTTTATCTGAGGCTATGAAATAGTTACTGCTTGAAATATATATATTTAGGATAGTTACAATTAAAAAAGTATACAAAAAATACTGTAAGGGGATTACGGTACCCAAAACATTATTTTTAGAAATAATAACATAAACTTGTAAATTATAGTGGTTTTATATAATGTTCACTCTAAATAATCATTTTCTAGCAATAAAATTAAATATTTACAAGTAGTTTTTCATTTATTTAAAAAAAGTCACAATTCTGAACTTTTTTAAAACGCTATTCCTCTTTCAATTTTGAGAACAACTCCACCAAAACTTTTATAGTTTGTTTTTAGTACTATTTGTTCAAGAACTGTGCATGGATTTTAAAATGTGAGCAACATTTAAAAAGTAACATGCATTTATACAGAAAATCACAAAAAAATTTCAAATTATTGAATTCAACATTTTTTTAAAAACAACTATACATAGTATACCTTATTCCATGCACAATTTTGTGCACCATTTATATAAGAACACAGGTTAAAAAAATTCTAACTTAATTAGAAGAAAAGCCTTAGGGAATTATTAAACACAAGAATTGAAAAACGCAAAACAGAGAAAAAGGGTTGAAAGCAGACGAAATACGTATTCAAACTTATAGGAATGTGACTCCAGAAAATATTTAATAACTTTTTTTCTACAGAAGATATCATTATGAAACTTTCAGTAAATATGTTCAGAAAAATATTGTAAATATAAAGAAGTAAAAACTGAAAAATCGATATTTTGACCAATTTTTGGGTACCGTATCCCCTTAAGAAGTAACTTTACAGGATATTTTTTATAAGTAAAGCTTTTGAAACACGTTTGTTTCCTTAATTTCTTGAACAAAAAACAACGGATTCATAAAACCTTTTTGTTATGGAAATTTAATGCATATGGGCTTACTATTGCATTATAGTAAGATAAAGTATTTATAGTGAGTAATATTATTATTTTCAAGTGAGCAATTTATTGTTTTGTAATGAATAATAATTTTATCGTAAGCATTATTGTTTTTTTTAAAGAGAAAATATTATTATTGTAATAAAGTGAGTATTAACTTTTCTTAGTGAATAATATTTTTTACACTGCGTATTAATGAAATTGTTTATTATGTTTATAGTTAAGTATCATTGTCTGTAGGAGTAATAATATTGTATTACCGTTAACAAGATTATGTTATTGTTTCATTGGGAATAATATTGTACTCACTGAACTGAACTGAAACTCTGGAAGGAGCATCCCATGACAAGCTGGTGAAGCCTATTTTTGGGTCACTTGGCGACAGCTTTAGGGAGAATATGTGCCACATGTGGCATGAATTTGCCGATCACAATTGACACTTCACTTGGCAGTTTGCATTGGATGACAGTTTGCATCGCCAATAATAGTAGTCCAAGGAATTTAAGTTTTAAAGATTGTTCCTGCAATTCTATTTTTTTAAAAGTACATGTTTCCGAAACTTCATTATGTAAAGAACCTTCTAAAAACATAACATGTCAATTTTCTGTTAAAAAAATTATTGAAATAGTTGGTTAAAAATGCCTATTTTAACAGGTAAAGTATAGGATTGGCGGCAAAAGTTGGGTTGCTCTTACAGGGTTGCCGCGCTTCACCGACCCTATTGGCGAGCGTTTCGATGTTCCTTCCAGAGTTTCAGTTCAGTTCAGTTCAGTGATTGTATTGCAGTATACTAACTGAGTAAATTTTAGTTAGAAATGAATATTTTTTTATTATTAGGGTTTCTAGCCACATTTAACTAGTTATTTAATTAGAATTAGCTATTTTATATTAATTTTTAAAATATTTGTTTTTTATCATCAATAAAACTTTGAAAAATTAATTTCTTACTAGAAAAATTTATAATATAAAAAGTTTTTGTATATTTTTTAAAAATTTAAACAGAAATAAAAAATAATATCATTAATATATAATGGGTAGACTGTATTACAGCAATAACTTTTGAAAATTATATCACAATATTAAAATACGACTTAACTCATTTAGCAATATTTAGAACCTTTTTAATATTTTTTTTACTCTGAATTTTAAGTTTGACATTAGCAAGAACGCTTGTTTCATCAACTTTATTTTTATATACGACATATGAAAAGTACAGGGGAAAAACCGCTTAATTTCGTAGAAAACTTTCCTCATCAGGCCTCTTTGGCGATGAAAGCGAGTAATCGCCTAAACTGGTGTAAGGAAACCAGTTTCTCGCTTTGTTTTTCTCACGCGGCAACCCTGATTCACGCCAGAGATCAGTGGACATGCATGAGTCACACGTTTGTACCGCAAATGAAGAACCGAAAGGAAAACCGGTTTCCTGTCGCCAATGTCCGCCAAGCAGACACAATTACGGTACGACTCCTAATAAATCAAGCGGTTCTTCCCCTGTACTCTTCATATGTTTGTGGCATTTTCAGCGGTTGACAGGAAGAAAGATGGAAAACGCAATTATAAACTAATTGTCAAAATTTATTCTTGTGTTAGAATTTAACACGATCTTAGTTCGTAAAATATTCTCACGGGGTTTTACTATTAAATTATTGTGTATTTAATAAATGCATTAAATGGTACAGTAACTCTCTTTCACTAAAACTACATAATCAAGTATTTTGATTATAACCGTTCCTATAGTTTTCAAAGAAGATCACTAATAAAAGATATTCTCATTTTAAGGTAGACCCGTACCTCGAAAAGCGAAAAATAATTTGAAATTGTCGAAAAATATTTTATTATCAGAAATGATACCTTAAATATTGAACAAGAAGTTCATAAAGAACTAAAATAGCCTACTTTCCTGTTACTTAAATACTTACTGAAGTTCTTATCGGGAAAAAAAAACTAGGTTCCTAAAGTAAATATCATCAACAGCCGTTTCTACACTAGATTTATACACATTAGAAAAAAAAAAATCGAAACACAGCACCCAGCTATAATTTAAACTTCTAAAAGCCAAAATCAACTATTTTCCTTAATATTCTTTCGCAAATTAATTAAATATTATTTATCATCTGCTCGTGATTTATTTGTAGTTCGAAGAATAATTAAATATTTATTAATAACAAAAGTAATGAAACTACTCCGAACTGCATTAAAAAATAAGAAATGTAAATTAAAACTATGCATGCAAAAGTATGCCTTGCCGCTTTCTTGGTAGATAATTAATGAATAATCAAAGAATCAAATTGTGCTACATTTTATGACGTCAGTCCAAACTGATTCATGAAAATATTATTTTGCTTCAAATATGTTTAAATAAATAAAGTTTCTCATGCCATTGTTGATTTGGCAACAGTGATTTAAATGACTCAAAATTGAATTTCAATGCTAATTCAATGGGAAATTCGCCGAAAGATAGTAGATTTATGTCCGTCCGGACGTACAGACAGACGGACAAAAAGTATGAAAGTTGGGTATCTGAGGTCATAGCTTTCTAACAAAAAAAGAATTTTTAAGATCCGATTAATAGAACCGATTTTGGAAGGGGGGTATGGACAGACAGACTGACAGACGGGACAGACAGACAGACAGACGGACATCGACCGCATGTCAATACCTACTTTTTAATTTTTTTAATTCTTTCGAATTAAAAAAAGAAAAGTAGGCTAAAAATATGTTGTCCAAATTTGGTAGTCGTTAGCAGTTTTGTTGATGTGTTTTTCTTACAATTTAGATGACCCGTGTATAAGTACTTTCAATAACAACTAAAATCTTTAACCGCGTTTTTCTCGGGAACATATTTCTGAGCTTTTCACCTTCTTCGAACCGCTAAGGTTCAGAGGGAAATCATCCTATTGAGTTAATTTTTCTTTTGTGTTATTCCATATGATGTAGTAAACAAACTTACGGCGAGTTTTTATGAAATATGATTGTCTAAGTTTAAAAAAAACACATTTTACATTGAAACTGCTTTCTTTTTCTCAAAAAATTGAGTGTCCTTGACAATTAATTTTGCCAAAAAATTATTTTTGATTATTTTGGAAATGTCTCACCATTGTTTTATTCTACAAACTTGTATAATGATGTAAAAAACAAATTAGACTTGAATCTATAAAATTGAGGGAGAAGTAGGGTTTTAAATATTTGGAAAAATCGGGGTAAAATGTCAACTTTTTTGTCCATAAACTAAAAAATAATAATAATAACTTTTTTTTAACGTAGTTGTTCTAATATTCATACTTTTCAACTATGCTGAAAATTTTAAGTGAAAATATTAAGAAATAAAAAATTAAGCCCTTCAAGGTACGGGTCTACCTTAATAAACGTTACGCTTTTCCAGTTACATTGTTTCAATCTTATGCATAAAATGACAATTGGTTTACATCTTATTAGTATTTAAATAGCCTTGGGACTATTATCACCTATCGCTTAAATTACAATCCTCATTTGGCGCTCATTTAAATTTCTAAAGAAGACGGAATTCAAAATCTCTAGCCATCCATTCATTAAAAGCTTCAGAATATTTGGCTACATATCACTTATTTGGCGAACTTAATTTTTAGCCTACTTTTCTTTTTTTAATTCGAAAGAATTAAAAAAAAATGAAAAAGTAGGTATTGACATGCGGTCGATGTCCGTCTGTCATTCTGTCTGTCTGTACGTCTGTCCGTCCGTACCCCCCTTCCAAAATCGGTTCTATCCATCGGATCTTAAAAATTCTTTTTTTGTTAGAGAGCTATGACCTCAGATACCCAACTTTCATACTTTTTGTCCGTCTGTCTGTACGTCCGGACGGACATAAATCTACTATCTTTCGGCGAATTTCCCATTGAATTAGCATTGAAATTCAATTTTGAGTCATTTAAATCACTGTTGCCAAATCAACAATGGCATGAGAAACTTTATTTATTTAAACATATTTGAAGCAAAATAATATTTTCATGAATTAGTTTGGAAAGACGTCATAAAATGTAGCAAAATGTGATTCTTTGATTATTCATTAATTATCTACCAAGAGAGCGGCAAGGCATACTTTTGCATGCAATTATGCTTAGTTTTAATTTACATTTCTTATTTTTTAAATACAGTTCAGAGTAGTTTCATTACTTTTGTTATTAATAAATATTTAATTATTCTTCGAACTACAAATAAATCGAGCAGACGATAAAAAATATTAACTTAATTTGCGAAAGAATATTAAGGAAAATAGTTGATTTTGGCTTTTAGAAGTTTAAATTATAGCTGGATGCTGTGTTTCGATTTTTTTTCTAATGTGTATAAATCTATTGTAAAAACGGTTGTTGATGATATTTACTGTTAGGAACCTAGTTTTTTCCCGATTAGAACTTCAGTTAGTATTTAAGTAACAGCAAAGTAGGCTATTATAGTTCTTTATGAACTTCTTGTTATCCAATTGACTTTACATTGCGACAGGCATGACCCGGCACCGTAAGTGCGGCGAAATTTACCGGAAACGTAGAGTGTGAAAAGAGCTTTGGACTTAGTTAAAAATAGCATTTGTAATCGATATCGATATTTTTAATGTTCATTTAAATAACAGTAATGAATAACGTTTGAAGGATTATAAAAATGAATATTCTTTATCAATTTAAAATATTTTTAAGTTGTTATTCCTTAGTCCATAATGATTTATGTTTAACGTTTTTCTAATTTAAAATAAGTAAAATTTATCTAATTAAGAATATTTAAGGTAATTATACATTTTTTCTATAACGGTTTCACTTTTTTCGAAATGAAACTCTAAAAAATTAAGAGCATGCTTATATAAATCATATAATACTCCTGTTATAGCGTCTTTATATTTCTGATTTAAATATACTATTTCGAAATATTTTTTCAACTTAACAAAGAGTTAGTGTAATTAGTAAAACTAATTAATTATTTTTTTGAAAACTAGTATGTGAGTCTTATGAACGTGAACATTAAAAAACTTTTTTTAATAGACGTTTTAGAAGTTGTCTCTTTTAATTTAAAAAGTATAAATTTTTATGTATTTTTTTGTCTTTTAACGATTCTACAGTTTTTATTGGCTGTTGTAATATATATTGTAATAGAGGAATGTACAGACAGATTTTTCTTTTAATGTTAGATTTATAAATGTGTGTACTTTTCAAATCATGAAAAGGAAAATTTTTAATAATCATAAAAAGTAAAATTATAATCGATAAAGTTACAAAAAATAAAACTGTTGTGTTAATCTTCACAACTGCCTATTTTGGAAAATCTTTGATAATTTTAAATTAGTTTCTTTTAATTTTGCAACTGTTTTTTTGTGTGAGAAATAACATTAATGAATTTTTTTTTACAAAAACTCACTTTATTAGATAATAAATGTATGTTTTTTGAGAGTTTTTTGTATATTAACTGAACGAACTATGATAACTTTAAGATGAATTAATAATGATATCATAATAGTTAATATTATTTTACCACTTACGTGAATAAATGAAAATGGTTTCATTTATAGTTAAAAGCACGGTGAATTTTGGATGAACATAAAGACCTGTAAATTATCTATATTTTAGTTTTTTTTTATGTATTAAAGAGTTTCTATAAAATCAAATTAAATAAAAGAAAATAATTAGGTGTAGAAATCACTTCTCATGTAATATGCATTGCGCACTAACTTTTAGCTATTAGGAATACATATAAGAATTCTTTTTAAAGTGTCAAAACTATTTATAATCTTTGGGGACTTACATAAATTTAAATTAATGGGAAAACTTCCATTTGTCCAATGTTTGTATATTGCAGTTTCTGTCTACATCTTTTAATAAGTAATTATGAATATAATGACTTAATTAAAAAAAAGTTGTAAACTAGAAAAAATACTTTCTTCACATGCATAACAGAATTGTATAATGCAGAATAATATAAAAGCTTAAATAGTTATTTATGCAACAAGTGTGAAAAGTATCACTTTTTAAAACTAGTGATTTATTTCACGAGCGAGGTACGAGCGAGTGAATAATGACACGTGTTTTAAAAGTTACTTCACACTGTTATACACTATTTTATAATACGTGAAAAAAATCAAATCTTTGGTTCAAAATATTCACGTGCTAATTTTTTTACGTAAAGAGATCGGCATCGTAAATCTCTGGACTACAAAGGCAATTTATTTAGTTTAAGCCTAACATTTGAACATGGATACTGATACGAATTTTGAGCCTCTAGAAGAGATAGAAATATAGAAACTTTTTCATACACCTTTCGTAATTTTCTTGATTTTCCGAAGCATTTTGAAGTAACATCATTAGCTGCATTTTTATCTCTTCTGGAAGCTCAAATTCGATCATATCCATTTTCCCAAATGTTTACTTAAACTAAAAATAGTTTGCATTTTGTCCAGAGATTATCGCAGCCATCTTCTTTACGTAAAAATTAGCACGTGAATTATTTTGAACAATGAGATTTGATTTTTTTCACGAAGTTTACTTGAAAGTTGGCATCTTATAAAAAGAGTGAAAAATGTACTTTTTTCACTGTTTTTGGGTGAAAAAAGTAATTTTTATCACTGTTTCTAAAGTATAACTTTTCGCACGCGTCTGATATTAAAATTACAGTGTAAAAGTCGGATTTTTTTCACGCAATTATAAAAAAGTAATTTTTCTTACCATTGGTTCATACCACAATTAGATCACAACATTTGCTTACTTGTATTTACTACTTGGCTAAAAACAAACAAGTTTGATCCAAAAATTTCATAAAGATGTTATTATTAGTTTATGCTCATTAAAAATACGTAAATTTCTAGCTTTAAAATTTATTTGCAATTTTTTAAACCAGAAATTTAGTAAGCCGTAGGCCCCAACTAGTATGAATTCCAGGCACTCTACTGTGTATATTAAGGTAACAGGGAACAAAACGACCACTCAAAATATCGAATTTTCCTTTAAACTTTAGTTACTGAATGGTGCCTTTACGAAAGAACTTCTATGATGCACATTTGAATATGGGGCTGGAGTTTGCAATTTTGGTAGTTAATTTCAATATAACTTTGTTGCCAGCTTTAAAGGTCGTTATTCCAAAACACCAATTTTCAACCTTAAGGTACACTTTTTTTCTATTTTACTAGAAGGGTTGAAATTTTCTGTGATGTCGTATACATGTCTATTTAACACAGTGAACCAAAAATATTCCAAAAAATATTAAGTGAGTAAAAATAAGACGATTTTTCTTATTTAAGAAACGCGCAAAATTTCTATTTAGGTTAATAACTTAAAATTATGAATGTCTTATTGTCAAACTTGAGATTCACTGCGTTGACTGGACTTTATTTTATTTCTATAAAAATAAATTTTCAGATACACGCAATAGTTGTGCTGGAAAGTGTACCTAAAAGCTAAAAATCGGTGTTTAAAAATAATGACATATGAAGCTGGAAACAAAATTTTTATTGAAATTAACTACCAAATTTGCGAACTCCAACCCCATATTCAGATGCGTATTATATAAACATTTTCGTAAATATTAATTTTAGTGGTTGAAAGTTAAGACGAAAATTTGATATTTTGAAGCGCCATTATGTAAAATTAAAGAAGAACATTAATAATACTTATTGAAATTCATTGCCATATTCACTTTTGTTCTATTATTTATAGATAGGGTCACCAGACGTACTGCATTTCGAAGTACAGTTTATTTTGTTTTTCAACTATCTATTTATAAAATTCCCCATATAGATAACCGTTTTTGCGAACAAAAACAGCTTAAATAGAATAGGATTTATGGAAATTTTATTATAATTTCATAATTGAAAATCTAATCACTGAAACAAACCTGATTAGACAATTTATAATAGAAAAAATAGGTTATACCTTTTTCTACCCTTTGACTTTAATAATATTCAAACTATAATGATTATCAACAACCACTATTTCTCTTGGCGCAATATCCCACCGCCTTGGCGACCAATCCATCCCCCCTTAAAACCTTACAACCCTAAACATCTTTTCTCCCCAACCGCATCCCGATAATCGCCAAAAGCATCCCTGATCCTCGGATGGTGAGGATGCACATTTAGAAAGTGGATCACCAATCCAAGAGTCGCGGCTTCGGGGAGGACTTTGGAACCATGTGCTTGGTGGGAAAAGTGATTCCGCGGGTGACTTTTAGGGTGTTTGGTTTGCTTTGAAGATGGAGTGGCTCACAAAGGGACAGTGGCTGGTGTTAGTGCTGGTAAGGATGGTTTTATTTGATTGTTTTTGTGGTGGTTTGTATGTGTGTGATAGTATTGAGGGTATTATAACCATGTGGAGGTTATATTGAGAGAAAGACTAAGGAATAGTACTGTGTAATTTTTTAAAAACTGTTTACCTAATTTTTTTTTAAATAGAAAATGATAGATTCATGATCATAATTTTAGATGAGAATCCATGAGAAAGACTGCATGAATGAGGTCACAATTCATAAATCCATGAATTTTGTTTTATCTGAAACTACTATGTACACTGCTCAAAACAAATAGAGGAGCACTTTCCGTGCTCGTGTTAACTCTTTCAGTTCCAACTTTATTTTTTATTTTAAAAATATAAAATTTTTGAAATAGATTTTTTATGCTTCTAGAATGAAATGGTAAAAAAACAGGGGAAAAAATCTTAATTTTTAAACTAAAATTTAAGGGGGGAAAATTTGAATGATAATTTTTTAATAAATTGTGACAATATTTTTTTCAAAACTTTATTTCTTAAAAAAAAAGTTAATATCAATTTTCAAACATCTAAGAATGCAAGCGTGAAGAATTTAGGGTCAATTTGTTTCATTACATATTTTGGGAGTGAATTTTATTTTACCATGTTTTTCATATTTTCATTTAATTAAAACAAACATTATTTGATTCTTCAAAAGACATGATTTTCCATCTAACGAAACATAATTGCGAGCTCAACTTAGTGAGAAAAAAAATCGCAAGCTGATGATTCCAAATGGAATCATTGGGGGTGAAAGGTTTAAACCATGCATTCCCCTAATTCTTTTGAGCAGTGTATAAAAGCTTTTTTTAATTGCTGGGAATTTCAACTGAAATAAGGATAGTTTTATTTCATTCTTGTTTTTCTGTTTGTTTTTGGTGGTTTTTATAAGTATGATAGTATTGGGGGTATTAATGGGGGTACAGGAGTTATATATTAAGAAAAAGACTAAGGAATAGTGCTGGGTATTTTTGATGTTTTTTTTTAAACCGTGATACCTACTTTTTTATAATATCGTGAAAAAAACTAAATTTTTCATATCAATAATCGTGACAAAAGTGATGCTTTTAACGAAATCGTGTTTCAAAGTAACTTTTACGCACTAGTGCGACAAAGTAAATAAGAGCATCTGATTGGTTTACAATTCTTTATTTGAATGTGATATTTAATTCGGCGGCTTTGTGATTGGTGTAAAATTCTTTATTTGAACGTGATTCTTTATTTGGCGTCTTATTTCCAATGCCAATCTAAGAAATACTTTTTGCACGTAATTTTAAAATAATCATTAATATAAATAATCACCTACAAATCAATTGAACGTGATAATAAAATAATTAATAAGCCAATCAATAAATGCCAATTTAATAAATACTTTTTTTTCACATTATTATAAAAAATAGTGTATGACAACACGTTGAAAATAGCCTTTTTTAAACTCGTGAATTTATTTCACTCGCTCGTGAAATAATTTATTCAACTCGTTTAAAAAAGCCTTAATTTTCACACTAGTTGTATAAATAACTATTTTTTTTAAGGAAAATGTTGGATTGATGATTATTATATGAGATAAGAATCCATTAGAGATAAATCCATGAATTATTATTTATCTGAAACTACTATGTATAAGATTTTTTTTTTAATTTCTGGGAATTTTATCTGAAATAAAATTCATTAAAAATTATTAAGTTATTTTAAAATCCTCTCCAATTGTTGAGAAAGAGTTGCCATAGTTTTTTTCTAAATTTTGAAATGACCTTTTTTGAAAAGATATTTTTTTTAAAGTTTTAATACACAGGATATATTTGCAGACTAAAGTCAGGATATTGAAAGAAAGTGTTTTTCTGGTGAATGCGTTGAGATGCGTTGCACCATAGAAACGGATAGATAAAAATATCCCTTTTAATACAAATAATAAATTAACCTGGGGGGGGGGGGGGGAAAGTGGCAAATGAGTTAAAATGAAAATATCCGTAATTGAGAAGTAAATTGTTTATTGAGAATATTTTGATATTATTTTTATTTAAAATTGTGCATTATACAATCTGAAGATGATGGAATTAAAGATATAAATAATGAAACATAATATACATAGAATACAGTTATTAAGGTATTGAAGGCGAGTTTTACAACTCAAAGTAAATTATTAAGGATTCGTGTGAAAAGATTTTGATTTTTATATTTTTAGCTTTAAAAAGCTAATTCAATTTATTCTAATATCACGTTATTTTTAAAAATTCAATATGATCGCTATTTTACACAAATGCTATCGATTGTTTATGGTCTAGTACTACAAAATATCGTTAATATTTTATATCGTTCCGATATAATTCTTGATGACATTTTTGGGGCATCGGGATTTCATCGTAAAGGTCTACGCGAATAACTATTTTTATTCATACAGATTTAATATCTATAATAATTATATTTATCTTAACTATAGAATCAATAAAATTACATAGAAAAAAATAGATTTTCGTCTTTGAAATATTAATTTTTTACTCAAGTATTACAAAAATGTTCGTAAACGTCGGGATGTAGTTAATAATTTAGTTGTGTTCTACAAATTGTAAATCAAATTAAGGGTTTGAGGCCTTTATTATTGGAGATCGAAATGCAATTTTTCACATGAAATATGTACCATTTATATAAACATAAAATAGTTATTTATGCAACAAGTGTGAAAAGTAACACTTTTTAAAACTAGTGGATTTTATTTCACGAGCGAGGTACGAGCTAGTGAAATAATAATGACACGTGTTTTAAAAAGTTTACTTTTCACACGTGTTTCATACACTATTTTTTATAATTACGTGAAAAAAAATCAAATCTCATTGGTTCAAAAATAATTCACGTGCTATTTTTTTTACGTAAAGAAGATCGGTATCGATAAATCTTTGGAACTAAACAAGGCAAACTTATTTTTTAGTTTAAAGTCAAACATTTGAACATGGATACTGATTAAAAAATAAAAAAATAATAATAATAAAATTCACGCGCATAATATTTATAAATAAAGCAGATCAATAAATTTCTGGATTTTATGAATATTATGAAATAGAAATTTTACTTGAAATGTTGGCATCTTATGAAAAGAGTGAAAAAAAGAACTTTTTTCAGTGCTTTTGGGTGAAAAAAAGTTTTTTTTTATCACTGTTTCTAAAAAGTATAACTTTTCGCATGCGTCTGATATTAAAATTATAGTGTAAAAATCAGATGTTTTTTCGCGCAATTATAAAAATACTATTTTAGTCAAAGTTTATGACACCAAAAAGTATTCTTGGTCTAAATATATTACAACTAAATTTTGAATAAACTATTTTTGAAAATCAGTAATTTTTATTAACAGCATTAAAAATAATAAAATTGTTGCAAAATTAATGCCTCTAAACTTCCGTCCAATTATTTAAAACCTAATGCTGCTTATTATTCTAATAATTGATAAGAAAATATGATTATTTTAAACTGTTGCAAATCTTTGAAATTGACTAAATTAAATAAAATCGAAAACATTACAAAAAAGGTAAAGTTTAAGTTTCATTAAATTATTCAACTCAGTAATTCTTTTTAAAAATTAAATTCAACATGAAGTTTTTGGTATCAAATACTGTTAATCATAAAATCGTTGTAACTATTTTTTTATATTAAAATTTTCCCTAAAAATGAATTAAAAGTCTTTATTTATAACCAACTCATTTTATTAGTCAATAAAGAATTAGTGTGAAACGTATTTAGATAATTAATATTTCGCAAAATCTTCCAATATTAAAAAAAATGTTTTACTTTAATAACCCATAAGAACTATCACCGAAAAGCACAATTTGTTCTAATGTATGCCTAACCAATAAATCCAAACTTGATCAACTAAAAAAACTAGGATCCATTTATTATGAACTTTATCTCTGATCAGAACATTCCAAGCGACCATTTTTGCCATGTAATTTGACGGCCATATCCACCAAATGCATGGAGGTAAGAATAGATACAGACGCTGCTAACACAAAAACAATGTGAATATTGGTTTGCCAACTGAAGCCATTATCGCTTTCGAGATAGGCCTAGTTCAAAGTTCCGGCAATTTTCACCGTATTTAAGGTAGTTTATTGCTGTGCAGTAGCTATGCTAAGCCATTTGGAGTTTAGTTGAGTCATCGTCGCACTAGAGTTACAAGAGGGCTATTGGCGACGGGCGTCATAAGACCACAGTCAAGTGACAAGCCGACAACTAAATAGGTTGGTTGGTAGACATATATTTTCAGGCTTGTGTGCTTGGTCACAAAGACCCGCTTATAAACCTTCGTCAAGAAGGACGGACACGACATACACACACATACAAGACAGATCAGGCCATCTATCGCCACCTCCACAATTTAGTCATGCCCCTAAATGGGGAAGGAAATAATCCCCAGGGACCTGTACCCGTGGTAAACTGACCGACCTCAGGACTTTCAGACCCAACAGATTTAACGAGCACGTACTCCGCATATACTCGGTGGGTCTTCACAGGTGTCGAGACACGATCGCGGGACCTTCCCATCCCGAGACCGAGATCTTAACGACTTAGGCTCCCCACGGCCCCGACAACTGAGTAGACACCCAACATAACTTTTAGGAGCGACATCGTATGCAGCGTCGAGATTTAGGAGCATATTTAAAGTGAATGGGGTATTTATTACTTTTTGACTTAACAGACCGTTTATAAGTCGGCAGTTATTTTAGCAATGTCCGCACACGTACCTTGGACCTTTAGCATACAAGGCAAGCGCTTTTTTTATGGGTACCCCGGCCTTAATGGGGAATGGGCCCGCTGGACCGGGGGTCTCCAAAGAAAAGTGGCTCAGTGTTAATCCTATGGCGAAAAAAATATTTTCTCTGCCACATTTCTCCGGCTGTATTGAATATTTTTACAAGCGAATTTTTTTACGTGATAAATGTAGCTGACTTACAGGTCCAGACCTTCCCACTTTTTGAAATTGGTTCGAATATTTTTTTTTAAATTTTCAATAAATAATTTTACACAAAATATTCGAAGCAATTTCAAAAAGTGGGAAGACAGAGACCTGTAAGTTATCTACATTTCTTATTTAAAAAATAACCCGATTGTAAAAATATTCAATACAGCCGGAGAAATGTGGCAGAGAAAATAGTTTTTTCGCCATTGGATTAACAATGAGGCACTTGAGTTTGGAGACCCGCGGTCCAGCGCGCCCACCCCCCCTTAAGTCAAATGGATCTTGTGATGGAAACCGCTTGAAATACAGATGTTAATGGTATCGAAAAAGTCGCCGTCAATGGTTAAGGGATGTATAGTAATATTTTTTAGTGTTTACAGTCATACTACCTCAAAGATTAAAATTTACAAGTGAGATTAGAATCTCATTGAGTGAGCAGTTTTCAATAGACGATTAGTCATCCGTCGTAGGTTCAAAAGAATAAAGACTTTTTGGAACGCGTTTTGCCATATCACCAACTCTGTTGCACGATTCTGTTTGGTTTAGTTGGTATCATATTTAGTATCATCTATAGGCTGTGTCCTGACTACGACATCAAATGCCACAAAACTCTGCGACCGCCAATGGCGCCAACCGATGCAATAGCATGTGGCTGACTCTGCAAAGTCGCCAAGTTTTGTTGCATTTGCGGCATTTGATGTCGTAGTCAGGGTAGGTAGGTAGGTTTGAATTATCGTCGCACTAGAGCTACACGAGGGCTATTGGCGACGGGCGTCGTAATTTAGAACCACAGTCAAGTGACGAGCCGACACCTGAATAGGCACCCAACGCAACCGTTAAGGGCGACATCGTACGCAGCGTTGGGACTTTGGAGCATATTTAACGTGCACTCCCTCTACACGGGGTATTATTCGTCGGACATTTTTGGGCTGCACGGGCCGTTTATAGGTCGGCAGTTATTTTTACGATGCCCGATGTCGTAGTCAGGACACAGCCTTATAGTAATGGAGCCTCCAACTTGGAACTATTCTAGATCTCCCGCGGCAGAACAGAAACTGTTTTTCAACGTAGATGATGAACGACGTGGTTCTATAATCCGAAGACAGGCGTAAACTCTTTTCTGACTGACTTTAACTCTTTCTAAACATTTTTTTGACTTTAAATTAAAATAATTGAATCGAATATTTATTTAAAACATTTTATTTGCAACATCAGTAGCTGAACATGTGTTACTAAAGTAAATATAACTGGAATTTTGAATTGATGTCTTCTTCTACGCAGTAGCTTCTGCGTAGTAACATTAGGGACTTTAAGCGAATTACATAGATTTGGCGACATTCACTTTTTGATCCTCGCCAATCATTCTTATTGCAACCTTCATGGCTAAATGCACTTATGAGAATTACTTCTTCCAAACGATAATGGGCCTTCTTCACTTCAGTTTGTCACTGCTATCACAAAACGGATGAGATCGTTTTTCTAACTCCGTTTGAACTTCATTCGTTTACCAATCTAAAGAAAAAAAATAATGGTGGTTTAGGGTATTATTAAAGATTAAGTTGTTTGAAAATGTGCTTTGAAGTTGGGATGAAAAGATAGACATTAGTTTGTTAATGGTTATGAACCTATTAACGAACGACGATTAGCTAGAAAATTTAACCCTCCAATATTATTACTGCTTGAGTTCATAGAAATAAACAGAAGATAAATGACGACCATAGTCCTGAACAATTTATGAAGGACAAATTAAGTTGCATGAAAAATGAATTTAAATTTTAAAAATTTAACTTTTTAAATCGGAAATGAATGTGTTAATGGTATTCACAAAGTCGCTATTGGTGGGTAGGTTGGTACATGTATATTCCAGCTCGTGTGCTTGATCAGAGACCCACTCATAAATCTTCATCAAGTAAGACAGATACAAACAGAATTTTTACTGACACAGAGAGAGAAAGTACACCCAGGGTGATCAAGGTAAAATAATTTTTAAAAAGAGCTATATTAAAATC
Source organism: Oedothorax gibbosus (assembly GCA_019343175.1). Taxonomy (NCBI): domain Eukaryota; kingdom Metazoa; phylum Arthropoda; class Arachnida; order Araneae; family Linyphiidae; genus Oedothorax; species Oedothorax gibbosus. The sequence goes on from CM033278.1 coordinate 31,262,385, forward strand.
AAGGATCAATATTAATATTTTGTTTATTATTAGTATTTTTCATTAGCATTAACTGAGTGCGAGTAGAGAAAAAAATAATGATTTAATCACGATTCATTGCGGATATTTTTCTTCACATATCTTCTCTTTTGGTTATTTTTACCTAAAAAAGCTTTGGTTTTTGAGACAATTTTAGCCTTTTCAGTCTTTAAAATTCTTTTTTTTGTTTTAAAAGATTGAAACTCTCAAATTATATGTTCATTTTGGGTCTAACATAAAAGTTCGACACTGAATAATTAAAGACTAAATAAAGAAATGACGTAGCTTGTATAAATGAAAAAGTATACATGATGATTTAATTTTTATTTAATGAAATTCTAAATTGAAATATGCCAATATTGGTTTAGTTCTAAAACATTTGCCGCATTTTCTTGCTTGACTTTATTTATTTTCGGTTGAGTGGACTTAAACTGAATGAATTTCCCCGGGAAACTGAACGTTTTTACTCATGATCTTATACAAATTAACTTTTAACAAGTATTTACTATGTCAAGAAGTGAAAGCTCTTCATAAAGCTTAATTTACAAATATAAAGTTAGGCACCAAATACAATAAAAGACAAGAGTGGAGGGTCAGCTTTATTGCTGTTTCAAAACTGTCAAATATAAATAATATTGCAGACATTACAAATTTGTTTGTAAACAATCAATCATGGCCTGTCTCTGTAGGAGGACAACCCGGACATTCGTCAAGTAGATGGTGAACAAGATGGTGAACGTTGCAGTTTCTAAATTTGGTGCATTTTCTTCCTCTTCTGTTGCTTGTGAGGGAAATGCAGTCATGTCACTAGGCGCGAAGGCTGCATCTGGAATTATAGTTGGATCAAGAGGAAATATTCCAGTTGCCTTAAACCCTTGAAGTTATGTGGGGGCTGGGGAGCCCAGTCGGTTGGGCATTCGCTTAGCGTGCGGAAGGTCCCAGGTTCAGGTCCGGGCATCGCCAAAATGATTGCCGACCTATAAATAGCCCACGCAGCCAAAAATGTCCGATGAATAATATCCCGTGTGGAGGGAGTGCACGTTAAACATCCTTCAAAGTCCTAACGCTACGTACAATGTCGCCCTTAACGGTTGCGTTGGGTGTCTACTCAGGTGTCGAGTCGGTTCCATTGCAACATGTGGTGTCAAATTAGGACGCCCGTCGTCAATAGTCCTCGAGTAGCTCTATTGCGACAAAATTCAAACCACAACAAACTTCGAATTATGTTTGTAAGTGCCGTTGGAACACTCAAATTCCAAGCATGCTTGTATTTCTGAAAATGATCAGAAACAATTGCCCTGTTCAGCTTCTGGGCCCTTCCTGGATTGAGGTGCTGAGATTTCTTCTTAGCAACAAGTGGATTGCGTTTCAAGAATGCTGCCAACCACTTAATTCCAGTCCTCTGTGTTGCTTTGCTGAAATTGTGCTTCAAACCCATCTCCTCCGCATAGGTGAAGATACTCCTTCGCAGTAATGTGCCAGTAATTGTTCAGGCCAACATCCGCCAGTCCAAATATCCTTGAACAAAGTTCAGCCTGCTGCTTTTCTGTGAGCAAGAATTTGCTGCCCAACTTAGGCTTTCGGATTTGATGATTCACCTGAACAGGCTTTCGGATTTGATGATTCACCTGAACAGGTTGTCGGATTTGATGATTCACCTGAACAGGTTGTCGGATTTGATGATTCACCTGAACAGGTTGTCGGATTGGATCATTAACCTAAACGGTCTTGAAAATTCTCATGCCAGTTGTTCTAAGAATCAATGCTACGTTAGCTGCACTTGCAATTGGTGTCCCTCTGCGTGAGTCTCGAAGGGCATTCTGCAGTTTTTCTTCTGTCCACTTGCCTCATAATGAGCCAACCTTTAAAAAATCTGGAAAGAAACAAAGACAGTGAACAAACTTGTACCCAATACAGGCTCTCATTTTTGATTGACAAAAAAAATAACATTTATTCACAGGGAATTTGGAAACCTTTATTTTCTCTTTGAAATAAAAAAATAAATGTTTCGCCCCTCCCGTAAGTCAAACCTCACCTCAAAATTAAAAACTTCTCGATGCAATTATTGTAAGCTGCTATATCAGCTTCGATTTGAAATATTTTTACGATTAACAACACGCATTTTAAAGTAAAGTTAAAAAATTAGTTGTTCAAGCAATCACTGGCAATCCTGTCAAAAGGTGTACTTGAACTCTCAATTCGTAATGTAAAGTATATATACTTAAGATTAAAAATAAATATTAACATTAATTTATTATGAATTAGCTAAATAAAATCATATTAAAGAGGTATTTTACAAATTTGTGAACCTGAAGATTCATTTGCTGTACTTCCAATGAAGGCATTATAGTTAAACTGATAGTTTCCTTGCACAGAAGCCACGACCACGGGCGGAGCTATAAAACGCGCGGAGCAATCAAATGAAGACAAAATAAAACGGCTGAAATTTCATCTTTATCTGATTGCTCCTCACGTTTTATACCTCCGCCCATGGTCATGGCTTCTGTGCAAGGTTACTATGAGTTTAACTATAGATGTCCGTTATTAGGAAACAGGCATAGTTTTATTAAATCTTAAAATAAATAAAGAAAGACATTTAAGCAATATATGCCGTAGCAATTGAAAATATGTTTTATCAGCTATCTAAAAACATTCACACATTTTCAATGTTTATTTTACCATACCTAATAGGGATGATTTTCAAACTTCGCCAAAATAACTGCCGATCTATAAACGGCCCGTGCAGCCAAAAATGTCCGACGAATAATACCTCGTATAGAAGGAGTGCACATTAAATATCCTTCAAAGTCCTAACGCAGCGTACGATGTCGCCCTTAACGGTTGCGTTGGGTGCCTACTCAGGTGTTGGCTCGTCACTTGACTGTGGTCCTAAAATACGACGCCCGTCGCCAATAGCCCTCGTGTAGCTCTAGTGCGACGATAATTCAAACTAAACTAAATTAAAATGGCGAACAGTGTACTTTTTTTGCACCTTCCAGTTTCCATACTAAACTATATTTTCATTTGTGTTTCTTCACGGAGATGTATGCAATCTCTTCATATATAGGTTTTTTTAAAAAAGATATTAGGGTATTCATATTGTGAGCTTATAAAAATTGGGTTAAACTTAATTGGAAAAAATGTATGCTTTATTAAAATTGTGTTAAATTAAAAAAAATTTAAAAATATTTTTGATATATAATATAGACCTTAAATGCCAACGTTCCAAAATATATTATGTTATTAGCAGTTGAAAATATAGAATACAGTTTTGATAAATATTTGTGGTATTTTTTTATATTGATACTTATTTTAAAATAGTTAAGAAGTGATTTTATTTGTCTATTGTTAATTATGAATTCCATTAGGAATAAAACTATTGGAGTTAAATTTTCTATATCGTCGATAATTTCCCATGGGTCATCTATTAAAATTGAGAAGTTGTATGGACAGTATCTGTCGAAATATGCAATGTACGAATAGCATTCATATAAGTCCATTATTAAAATGTAAATTTTTATGATTTTGTGAATTATGATTTGGACGTATTTTATAATTTTAATAAATATAATGGGATATAAGGCAAATAATAAGAAGTAAAAAAAATTGTTGAAATATAGTAAATTGATAATGACCCATATATAAGGAATGAAAAAAAATATTAAAAATAAAATGAACGCGTAATTAACACGAACGAGCATATTTAAATTAAGCATTTTTTTTTAAAACAACTCCCAATATTCAAACTTTAGAATTCAATAAATATAAGCTTTCAAAAGAAACGCATACAACATGAAATCTTTCATCTCAACAACCTGTTACAAAATTGACAATTAAAAAAAACTTTAGCAATAATGTGTCTCAGCAATTGTTGTCTAGTTCTTTAATCTTTAATTGTTTACTTAGTTAATTTAACATTTTTTTTATTGTTATCGGTATTTTCATTCTCAACCTTCTGGGTGGCCTGGAAATAGGCAATAATGTATGTTTTCCCTGCATAAATTTTAACCCTCTTGGGGATACAGATACCGGTATAAACCGTCTATATACTATAAACCGGTCTATAAACCGGTATATACAGTATAAACCGTCACCTGACTGTCAGGTTTTCCAGCAATACATATTTAATTTTCAAAAATTAATAAATTTAATAATTCTATTACATTTTCAAATTTAAAGCATAGAGGAGCCATGTATAATCATCTACTACAGAAATATAATTATTAAATAACTTAAGAAATTAAATTTTCAGTTAAAAATATCAATTTAAATCTCATTCAGCGAAACCAAGTTTACACTTCAGCCAATTTTACTATCCCTCAGAGGGTTAAATGTAACTTTTTTTTTAAATAACACATAAGTTTAAATTTCAAATTTTTTTTTCAAAGAAATGAGATCATAAAACTCCTTTCCAGCCAAAAAAAATTGAATATTAATAAAAGTTCAATATTTATAAAATGTCAAAACTTATTTGTATTGCTGAAAAAAGCTTTGATATTTAAAACAAAACAGTAGTTTTGAAATTTTTTGAAAATTGACTCATAAAGAAAACCTTTTCTCCGAAGAACCCGTGGGGGCTGGGGTGCCCAGTCCGTTAATTCTTCCGCCTTGCACGCGGAAGGTCCCAGGTTCGAATCCGGACTTTGCCAAAATAACTTCCGACCTATAAATGGCCTGTGAAGCCAAAAATGTCCAACGAATAATACCCCGTGTATAAGGAGGGCACGTTAAATATGATCCAAAAGTCCCAACGCTGCGTACGATTTAGCCCTTAACGGTGGCGTAGGGTGCCTACTCAGGTGTCGGGTCGTCACTTGACTGTGGTTCTAAATTTCTACTTTTGTCATTAACAGCCCTCGTGTGGCTCTAGTGTGACGAATATTAAAAAGAATATAATTTTTTTTTAGAAAACGTTTAACATTTTCCATATAACTACTATTAAATATATTCAAAACTTTATTCTGTATTCTAAAAAGAAACCAACACATAAATGAAGAGCTTAGTGGAAGAACGTGCTAAGTGACATTTTTGAAAAAAATTGAGATTTTGTGTTAATGATCATAGTACTAACTTCTTTAACGATAATAAGTTTCCACTTTTTCATAAACTTTGAGTTTAGTAAATTTTTTACGGTTTGCAAGTTTCGTTTTCAACAGATCTGAGTGCAAACGAAAAACTTTAAAGCTCATTTCCTCGTTTTCATCTTTTTGTCCCCTAACACGTTCTTCCACTAAGCTCTTCAAATGTATCCATTACCAGTAAATAGCTCTCGAAGACCGCCACATTTCTTGTACTTCGGATACCTCAAATAACTCATCCCATCTCAAGGGGGTGTTTAAGAACAAACATCGTGTTTTGATCTTCTTTCTATACAAAAGTTATGTTTGCTGGAGCCTGTCTTAAAGTTTATCACACCCTAGAGTGTCTTTACTCGTAGTAGCAGTTTGTACTTAAGGTTTTCATTGTGAGTATTGAAAAATGAAGGGATTTAGTTCCTTTAGTTGGTGGTAAAGTAATTTTGAAACGTAATTAGTATGATATCTATTTACCTAAGTGATCAAATTTAATCGATGATTTAATACCTATGGTAATTAATGGGTAGGTTTGTAAGAAGGGCTGGTTTTAAGTTTTAGAACTGCACTCTTAAAACAAACGAGCGGTTTTAACTCAGTCTGAGTTAATTTCCACTCCTTTCCGTGCCGAAAATGCACTTCTCCTATAGGAGGGAATTTCACTCTTTTTCGGAGTGGGTAAAAGAAATAAAATAAAACAATATGCGTCCTACACTCTTAAAACGAGCGGTTTTAACTCAGTCTGAGTTAATTTCCACTCCTTTCCGGTGCCGAAAATGCACTTCTCCTATAGGAGTGAATTTCACTCTTTTGTTTTAAGAGTGTGGTTAACGCGATATTTAAATACTTTCGAATGCTTCCTACAATCAGCATTTAGTTCGTTCTAATTAACACAAGGTTATAAAATTTTCATTTTTATTACCCCGATTTGCCAATTTTCATGTGTTGCAATTGATTTGAACAATTCCTGAAACTAACTTTGTAGATCTTAGAATTTGTTACTTTTCTTTACAATTTGTCTGTTAAAAACATATTCTGGGTTGTACTTACAGATTGTTAGTAAAAAATAATTGTAATTTCACGGTATTTTTCTGATACACCTGCTGACATTTTTTCTTAAACAAAAACAATAGATTTATTTTGTACAGTGTTTGTTGGTTAGAACTCAATATATATTTTTAAAATCTTCACACGTCGTTTCATCTAACACTAATTTTCATGTTCGTATGCACTTTGAACTAATAGAGTATGTAATCACGGCCTTCAACAACAAGGCCCCAGAGAAGCTCTCTCAAACATGAGCGTAGACGGAAATTGTGACGTCACTGTTCCCAGTGCCGAAGATCGAGAAACCAGTTCGGACGCATTTTGAACCCTAAAATTGGGGTCAGCCGTGAACGAGTGATTCCGAACAGGTTTCGAGACAGGTTGTCTTCATCTTCGGAACAACGTCACTCGGAACTATGACGTCAAAATTTCCGTCCCCAAGCTTGTTTGGGAAAGCTTCTTCGGCCTTAGTAGTTGAGTAGGCTGTGATGTAATCCGAGAATCATCCTCGGATTTCCAACACTTCTGGTCCACAAGTAAGCGCCTTATCAGCTTAGAGCACATAATACTTAGTTTACAAATTAAGCTGTATAACTCGAATTGCTTTTAGTCTATATGACATTTTGACATTGCTTAAGTTTTAAGCTCCTCTCACATAACATTTCTTTACATTGTATAAGCAATAATCTAAGGATTATTTCTTTCATATCGCATAGAGTTAAATGGGGTTGGAAATTGTCTTGTTTAAGAAACTTAACACTCGTGGAAACTTTTATTTTCAATAAGCGTATTTAACAAATTAACGACGACTTTATGAATATTATTAATACCTCCATTTCTGAATAAAAACGTGAACTTTAAGTTTTTTAAATTGGTTTTTCGAGTAACTATGCCAAAAATAAATTGTCCAAGATCATAATCTTCATTTGTGTTATATTTTGTTTATTTAGTTCAAATTAAGCCGAAAGCTCATTTTTAAGTGGCACATTTTCCTGTCAATCTCCATTAAAGTGTTAATCCCCTGATAATCTGCATTTTTGAACCTAACTGCTATAGATATTTCAGGAACAAAACAACTCAGCTTAAGCTTTCAGAAATCCCTTTATAGGGAATTTTTATCATTCCCTCCCAATTACTTGCTAAGTATGTGTAATTAAGATGCTTTGTTAAAGAGAGAAGCATTAAGTGGCACATTTTCCTGTCAATCTCCATTAAAGTGTTAATCCCCTGATAATCTGCATTTTTGAACCTAACTGCTATAGATATTTCAGGAACAAAACAACTCAGCTTAAGCTTTCAGAAATCCCTTTATAGGGAATTTTTATCATTCCCTCCCAATTACTTGCTAAGTATGTGTAATTAAGATGCTTTGTTAAAGAGAGAAGTAGTATTGATCACGCTGGACCCTCAAATTACACCTCATTACTGGCTAAAAGGGTAATCTTGCATTTTCCCCTTCTTTGAGCTATTATCTGCAAGTTATATTCATTTAAATAGCAGCAGGCTAGTATATCAAATTGATAGGGAGGGTTTTTGGCATAAAATAATTTTTTTTAGTGAATGAAAATAAATTGGAAGCAACAATTATACTCGGGTTTCATATTTGCCTTACAAATACGTAGACCGTTTTTGCATTATTAATGCAATTTAAGTAAACAAGAAATTTGAAGCGTTTAAGGGGGAATGGGCGCGCTGGACCGGGGGTCTCCAAACTCAAGTGCCTCAGTGTTAATCCAATGGCGAAGAAACTATTTTCTTTGCCACATTTCTCCGGCTGTATTGAATATTTTTACAAAAGTTTTTTTTTTTAAATAATAAATGTAGATAACTTACAGGTCAATATATTCCCACTTTTTGAAATTGGTGCGAATATTTTGTGTAAAATTATTTATTGTTTTATTGTTTTAATTGTGTAAAATTATTTATTTTTATTAAGCTTTGCATTATTCCAGCTCTATTTCCTTTTCCTTTTTTTTAAATTTAATTCCTCCCATTTGCTATCTATGCCATATCTACATAGCGCAAAACTAAAATTTTTTTAAAAAATATATAATTAAAAAAACGCTGATGGCGGTTTTTGAGAAAAAAAAAACGATTTCCGGTTTTTTGGCGGTTTTCCCCGTAGAAAACCGGTTTCCGGTTTAGACCGGCTTCATGAAAAAAAAACCGGTTTTTCAGTCAAAACCGAGGGCAAAAACCCGGTTTCGGTTTTCCATCCCTAAAGTGTAACAAATAAGGGTGGTGGGAACAATAACTTTACAACCTAGGAGCAAATGCACATTATCTGGCGGGCCGTAGTGAGCCTAGTGGTCAGCGTCTCGGTCTCGGGATCGGAAGGTCCTGCGATCGAGTCCCGGTACCACTGAAGACCTACCGAGTATATGCGGAGTACGTGCTCGTTAAATCTGTTGGGTCCGAAAGTCCTCTAAGTTCCCATACCAAATCAATACCTCTGGGGGTGACAAGCCAATTCTGGGGATCCTCTAGTTGGCCTCTGTCTCTAAAAATTAGATGGATCCACTTATGTGTGTGTGTTGTCTGTTGTGTCTGTCTTACTTGACGAAGGTTTATAAGCGGGTCGCTGACCAAGCACGCAACCTTAATATATATGTCTACCAACCAACCAACATTATCTGGTAGCATTTTTGAGAAAAATATTTTCGGAAAATAAAATATTTTTAAGGAAATTACACATATATATATATATATATATATATATATATATATATATATATATATATATATTGTATATATATATTGTACAATATATATATATATATATATATATTATATATATATATATATATTATATATATATATATATATATATATATATATATATATATATATATATATAAATTTATTTCCGTACGTGTGATAAAATAAAGCAAACTTGCTTAATTTTTTAAAATAAACTAACGAAAAGATATTCTTAAATTAGTGTTAGCACCCAGTAGCTTAGTGGTAGTGCTTCGCATTGCCACGCCACAGGTCCGGGGATCGAATCCCGGATTGGGCGAAATTGACCCATCCTTTCATCCCTTCAGTGGGTCGATAAAATAGGTACCAAGCATGTTGGGAACTAAACACTGGGGGTTCCGCGTGAGGCTGACTCCTTACCGGGACATAAGCCTAGCACCCCAGAGCCATAGGTCACGAAAGCTGAAATGGGCACGGCAGGCCTTGGCCCAGTAATGGGCTGTTGCGCCGAGGATTTTTTTTTAGTTTAAAAAACCCATTACAATATTCCCAATATCTTCCATTGCCTGTTTTCGTATAAAACGTAGAAGTACTAAATCTATATAAGACACAGAACACATCTTCGCGTCTATGGGAAAATTGTGCGAAATAATACTTGGATCTCCATTATCACGAGAACTAGAGAAGGAGATAATCTGCCTGAAATGGTGTGTGTATCGTTCCCTTTTATGTCTCCACTTCTTAGTGGGGCCCGGATAGCCGAGTGGTTTGCATCGCAGACCATTACGCTAGCAGTCTGCACGCTGTAACGGGTGCGGGTTCGATTCCCGCCTTCGCCCTGGGTGTACTTTCTTTCTCTGTGACAGTAAAAATTCTTTCTGTGTCTGTCTTACTTGACGAAGGCTAATAAGCCGGTCTCTGATCAAGCACACAAGCCGGAATATATATGTACCTACCTACCCCTCCACTTCTTAGTAAGAGTCGCTAAGGTCCTTTTTATGAAGCTTGTACAACTGTGTGAGGAGTTATATAATCTTTTTGTTATAGAGGGATTTTCCATTTATTTTTTAACCCTCTCAGGGACAAGTAAATTGGATGAAATTTTAACTTGATTTAACTGCATATAAGACTGAAATTTAAATTTTTGACCGAAACATTTTTTTTTATCTTTTAATATTTATATGTCTGTTGTAGATGATTATAAATGACTCCTATATACTTCAAATTTTATAATTTTGTAAAATTATATTATTTATAGTTTAAAAAAAATATTGTGTGTTGCCACGGCCTACTCAACTACTAAAGCCGAAGAAGCTTTCCCAAACAAGCTCGGGGACGGAAATTTTGACGTCAAAATTTCCGTCTACGCTCATGTTTGGGAGAGCTTCTCTGGCCTTGTTATTGAAGTTGGCCGTGGTGTTGCTCGAAAACCTGACAGTTAGTTGACGGTTTATTCGTCTGTATGTCTGTATCACTGAGAGTGTTGACACATTCTGAAAAACAAAAGAAGTGGAACAACATTCAAAACTGCTGGAAGACCTTTAGTAAAAGACCACGAAAAGAGGCAGTTGCCTACTTCAGACTGACAACAGGACATGACTGCCTCGGGGAACACCGAAATAGAATAGGTATTCTACCCACCATTATCAAAATTATATATTAAACAGTCCTTATATTCCCATAGCCAGCATTCATGTTATCGCCAACCAGAAACATATTCCTCCTGCTTCCCTAAGAAAATACATCCTCAGAGACATTTCAAACAACTACAAAGAAAACCTAACAAATAAATCTAAAGACAAAAAGTGGAACAACTTTCAAAACTGCTGGAAGACCTTCAGTGAAAGACCACGAAAAGAGGCAGTTGCCTACTTTAGACCGACAACAGGACATGACTCTGCCTTGGGGAACACCTAAATAGAATAGGCATTCTACCCACCTACACTTGTACAGTTTGCAATAGCGCACCTATGAATTCCGAACACCTTCTCAATTGTTCAGGACTAGACAACCGAGCCCAACAACAAGGTGATATTTTTAGACTATATTGGAATGCAAGAGCGCTTATGGATTGATAAAAAAAATGTCTGCCCCCTCTTCACCTGTTCCCTCGAACTCTTTGATGTTTTGTTTTATTTCTATTGTTGGTTGTTTCTCTTGTTCGCTTTGTTGTTCATGTTTTTATTGTTCCTCACGTTCACTTTGTTGTCGACGATGAGATCGCTATATTTCTTGGTGTAATTTCCCAAATAAAGCCACAAGTTACAACAACATTCTGAAAAACTTTTAAATGGTATTTTTAAGACTCTTACACTCTTAAACAAACGAGCGGTTTTAACTCAGTCTGATTAATTTCCACTCTTCCGTGCCGAAATGCACTCTCCTATAGGAGTGAATTTCACTCTTTTTCGGAGTGGTAAAAGAAATAAAAGAAAGAATCTGCGTCCTACACTCTTAAAACGAGCGGTTTTTAACTCAGTCTGAGTTAATTTCCACTCCTTTCGGTGCCAAAAATGCCACTTCTCCTATAGGAGTGAATTTCACTCTTTTGTTTTAAGAGTGTAGGTTTAGTTGTTTGAATCATAAGTGCAAATGCATGGAGTAATAATTAATTTCATTTTTTGTTATAGCTTGGAGTTTGACAATTACTCCGAGCAGTTTATCTATAGCTACAGATATTGACCATGGCCTAATGAAATATACGAGGGCTGTTTTTTTCAACCTCCGATGGTCTGTAACAAAAAGACGGGTCAAAATACAAAAAAGATTTTTTTTTACCAAAAGTAATGTACAATACTGCTTGTTTCTCCGCATAATCATCTTGGCGATTAAGGCATTTGTTATACCTGTAAACAAGCTTTGAAATACTCTCTTCATAAAATGTTGCCGCCAATGATTGGGAAGGAGATGTGACGGTTTCGTTTAAAAAAAAGTAAATTTGGAAGCTTTACGTCAATTTTTTTCTGTCCTCCAAGCCACTGCTAGTCCATAATTCTATTATGGTGAACCTTTGAGTTTCCTTAAACACTTGGTCAACTCGCTGAACAATACCGTCTGTAACGACAGACTTGTTCTTCATGCATTAACATCAGTATTGTTCATCTTCATCTTCAACATCAGTATTGTTCAGCGAGTTGACCAAGTGTTTAGGGAAACTCGAAGGTTTACCATAAGTGAATTATTGATAAGCATAATGGCTTGGATTGTAGCGTTACTTTTGGTAAAAAAAATCTTTTTTGTATCTTGAACCGTCTTTTTGTTACAGCCCATCGGAGGTTGAAAAAAAAACAGCCCTCGTACCAATGTAATTTCGAATGAGTTAAATATGTAAGAAAATGTTAATATTTTCTATGATCTATTTCTTTTCACAACATAAAAAAAAACTTTTTATATGTTAATGCTCTTCTAACGAGCACTTATTTTCCTGTTCCGCTAACATTATAGTTTACATCCTAGTTTCGAAAACCCAGTATCTCAGTACAAGGATTGCATCAAACCCCCTTAAAGGCATGATCCACTTACGTTCTAAAAAGCTGCAGATTTCACTTTAGAACATATAATCCCCTTCTCAAGAACTGCTGGACTAGAATAAAGACCAAAATGTAAAAAAAAAGATAAGGCTCTTGGCGAAGCCTACGCCTGAGGAATGGTAGACGAGGAATATTAAGAATGTTCTGTAGGCGAGGAATATGATGGAATGGCAGGAAAAGGGAATCCGGTGAAGAATAAAAAATGATGTTGAAGCGTTATAGAGAATGGGCAAGATAAAAGGAAATTCTTTTTTAGATGATTGAACATATATCTTTTTAGCTGTGTAAAGATTTTAGAATTACCATGCCGTTGGTCCTGGGTTTGAATCTAGGATTCGGCAAGGTTCAATGACGACCAAGCATGCTTGGAACTACTCCCTGGTCTCTATGGGCTGTCATGCTTTATTTTAGTTTAATAAGGTTTTGAAAAATTTTAAATTTGAGAGGAAACTGCTAAAAACTATGCATCATCAACCGCCATCACAATTTGAAGGGAAATGGCTACTTTAGAACATATAATGCCCTGCTCAAGAACTGCTGGACTGGAATAAATACCAAAAAAAAAAATGCAAAAGATATCTCTTGGCAAAGGAAACTGGAAAAATTCTAAGGAGTGGTAGACGATGAATATTAAGAATGTTCTGTAGGCGAGGAATATGATGGAATGGCAGGAAAAAGGAATCCGGTGAAGAATAAAAAAGGATGTAGAAGCGTCATCGAGAATGGGCAAGATAAAAGGAAATTCTTTTTGGATGATAGAATACATCGGCTTTTTTTTGGTAATGTAAGGTTTTAGTAATGAAATGCCGCAAGTCCTGGGCTCCAACCTTTCGGATTGGGCAAGGTTCAACGAAGATAAAGCATACTTGGAACTACACACTGGTTTCTATGGGTTGTTCATTTTAGACAGTCATTTTAGTTAATTAAGGTTTTGAAAAAGTTTTTGAAATTTGAAGGGAAACGGCTAAAAACCACGCTATCATCCAACCACCATCACTATTTGAAGTTAGATGACTACTTTAGAACATCGCCTGCTCAAGAACTGCTGGACTAGAATAAAGACCAAAATGTAAAAAAGATAAGGCTTTTGGCGAAGTCTACGCCTGAGGAATGGTAGACGAGGAACATTAAGAATGTTCTGTAGGCGGAGAAATATGATGGAATGGCAGGAAAAAGGAAGCCGGGGAAGAATAAAAAATGATGTAGAAGCGTCATCGAGAATGTACAAGATAAAAGGAAATTCTTTATTTGGATGATAGAACATATATCTTTTTAGCTGTGTAATGTTTTTAGAATTACCATGCCGTTAGGTCCTGGGTTCTAATCTAGGATTGGAAAAGGTTCAATGAAGACCAGGTATGCTTGGAACTACTCCCTGGTCTCTATGGGCTGTCATGTTTTATTTTAGTTTAATGAGGTTTTGAAAATTTTTAAATTCGAAGGGAAACGGCTAAAAACTATGCATCATCCAACCGCCATTATTATTTGAAGGAAGATGGCTACTTTAGAACATATAATTGCCTGCTCAAGAACTGCTGGAATAGAATAAATTACAAAAAATGCAAAAGATATCTCTTGGCAAAGGAAACTTGCAAAATTCTAAGGAGTGGTAGACGATGAACATTAAGAATGTTCTGTATAGGCGAGGAATATGATGGAATGGCAGGAAAAAGGAATCCGGTGAAGAATAAAAAATGACGTAGAAGCGTCATCGAGAATGGGCAAGATAAAAGGAAATTCTTTTTTGGATGATAGAACATGTAACGTTTTGGCAATGTAAGGTTTTGGAAACTAATGTAAAGTTTTAGTTTGTGGGGTTTGAGTCCTGGATTGAGCAAGGTTCAATAAGGGCCAATCATGCTTCTTGGAACTAAATACTGGTGTGGGGGATGGGGAGCCCAGTCGGTTAGGCATTCGCCTAGCATGCGGAAGGTCCCAGGTTCGGGTCCGGGCATAGCCAAAATAACTGCCGACCTATAAACGGCCCGTGCAGCCAAAAATGTCCGATGAATAATACCCCGTGTCTACACTCTTAAAACAAAAGAGTGAAATTCACTCCTATAGGAGAAGTGCATTTTCGGCATGGAAAGGAGTGGAAATTAACTCAGACTGAGTTAAATCCGCTCGTTTGTTTTAAGAGTATAGGGAGTGAAGTTAAATATCCCCCAAAGTCCTAACGCTGCGTACGATGTCGCCCCTAACGGTTGCGTTGGGTTCCTACTCAGCTGTCGGCTCGTCACTTGACTGTGGTTCTAAAATACGACGCCCGTCGCCAATAGCCCCCGTGTAGCTCTGACGATAATTCAAACTAAACTAAACTAAATACTGGTGTGAGGCTACCTACTTAGGCAGCAAGGTTTTAGAAATGCCCTGATGCAGGGTCCTGGGTTTGAATCCCGAATTGGACAAGGCTCAACGAGGACCAAGCATGCTCGAAACTAAACACTGGGTTTTCCGCATGACGTTAACCTTTTCAGTCCCAGTGATGCCATTTGACATCATCATGTTTCTGATCATAATTAAATACATAATAGAGCAGACTTCTATTGGGATTAATGAAAAATATTGTTTAATAGAAAAAGTTTGAAGAATCGAATAATGTGCTTTTTGATATCATACATGGCTATAGACGATCAGAATTTTTTTTCTAAAATGATGATGCCAAATTGTCATTGGGACTGAAAGGGTTAATTACTGAGGCGGTAATGTTTTAGGAATGCCGTGCCGCAGATCCGAGATCGGATACCGGGTTGGGCGAGGTTTAATAATGACCAAACATGCTTGGAACTTATACTGGGGGTTCCGCTTAAGGTTGAGGATTCTGCCGGGACATATGCTGCGCCACCAAGATTCCCTCTATAGGCTGCTTAGTTTCGATTTTAGTTTAATTATGTTTTGAAAAAGTTTTTTTAATTTTGAAAGGATACGGCTAAAAACTATTAGGACACTTTAAACTACACATTTATAGTTATTTATGCAACTAGTGTGAAAAGTAAGGCTTTTTTAAACGAGTTGAATAAATTCACGAGTTTAAAAAAGGCTATTTTCAACGTGTTGTCATACACAATTTTTTTATGATAACGTGCAAAAAAAGTATTTATTAAATTGGCATTTAATGATTGGCTTATTAATAATCGCGTTCAAATGATTTGGAGGTGATTATTTATATTAATGATTATTTTAAAATCTCATGCAAAAAGCATTTCTTAGATTGGCATTGAAAAATAAGACGCCAAATAAAGAATCACGTTCAAATAAAGAATTTTACACCAATCACAAAGCCGCCGAATAAAATATCACGCTCAAATAAAGAATTTTACACCAATCAGATGCTCTTATTTACTTTGTCGCACTAGTGCGTAAAAGTAACTTTGAAACACGATTTCGTTAAAATCATCACTTTTGCCACGATTATTGATTTGAAAAAGTTAGTTTTTTTGCACGATATTATAAAAAATTATTTTTTTGTTACAACTGTCAACAAATATCAAAACTTAAGTATTGCTATTATTGACAAAGGAATAATTTTTTCTTATTCTATTAATAAATAAATTACAAAATTATTCTTTTATTATAGTAAGTTTAACTTTGTATTGAAAATATCATTTAGATCATTAGAATCCTTAGAAGTTTTATTTTCTCACAATTATATCTCCCCCTTTTTTTCTGGAATATTTCAATGCTTTCTTTCTACAAAGACAAACTCTACTTGGCCAAAAACTTGCAAAGTTCTGAAACTAAGTAAAGGTTAAACTGTCAAAGAAACCCGAACTTCCTTTCAAAAATTTGCACTTTTTCTTTTGTTACTCTAACAGCTGGTGGTAAGGGCTTCAAATGGCGGGACATTCAGCGTATTTTACGCATTCACACTCGAGAAGTTACACTTTCCTATGTTTTGACTGAATTGCAACCAGCATTTGACTTATTTTCAATAAGTTTTACTTGAAAATAAAGATTATTTTACTTGAAAATAAAGATTATTTTATTTGAAAATAAAGATTATTTTACTTGAAAATAAAGATTATTTTACTTGAAAATAAAGATTATTTTACTTGAAAATAAAGATTATTTTACTTGAAAATAAAGATTATTTTACTTGAAAATAAAGATTATTTTACTTGAAAATAAAGATTATTTTACTTGAAAATAAAAATTATTTTACTTGAAAATAAAGATTATTTTACTTGAAAATAAAGATTATTTTACTTGAAAATAAAGATTATTTTACTTGAAAATGAAGATTATTTTACTTGAAAATAAAGATTATTATGCAAGATTTGAATATAGAAATAAAAAAAAGTTAAACTTTTTTTTAAGATAAACTGTCTACGGATCAAAAAATGTATCGGATGGTTTCGTTATTTACTTATTTGTCCATAAAAATCATCTAAAAATAATAATTAAAATAATTTGTTCGTAATTCATTGATAATTTAATTAATTTTAAGGAGTGTTCATTAATTTATATATTATAACATTTAGGAGTGTTCATTAATTTATATATAATAATATTTAGGAGTGTTCATTAATTTATATATTATAATATTTAGGAGTGTTAATTAATTTATATATTATGATTTTTAGGAGTGTTATCATTAATATATTTATTAAAAATTTAAAAAGTGCAAAGTTTTTTCCGTCTCAAAATTCAATATTTTAAACTTTGTTTATTGAAAATTCAATCCTGTTTACAAAATTGTTATATAAAAGCAGTGGTTCAATTGCTATAAAAAAATCTTATTTAAAGTTATTGAAATTACTTTATAAGTTATATAATAACCTTTAAATGTGTGTATTGATTTATTTATCGGCAATTGAAAGTCATGTATTGTAACACACCTCTATTATTCTTTAAGGGGATTACCCAAAAATTGGTCAGAATATCGATTTTCAGTTTTTACTTCTTATTATTTACAATATTTTTCTGAACATTTACTGAAAGTTTCATAATGATATCTTTTGTTGAAAAAAAAGTTATTTAATATTTTCTGGAGTCATTCCTATAAGTTTGAATACGTATTTAGTCTGCTTTCAACCTTTTTTTCCTCTGTTTCGCGTTTTTTCAATTCTTGTGTTTAATAAATCCCTAAGGCTTTTTTTGCTAATTCAGTTAGGATTTTGAATTTTTTTAACCTGTGTTCTTATACATATGGTGCACAAAATTGTGCATGGAATATGGTCTACTATATATAGTTTTTTTTTAAATGTTGAATTCAATAATTTGTAATTTTTTTGTGATTTTTTGAGATTTTCAGTATAAATGCATGTTACTTTTTAACTGTAGCTCACATTTCAAAATCCATGCACAGTTTTCAAACTAATAGTTTTAAAATCAAACTATAAAAGTTTGGTGGAGTTATTCTTAAAATTGAAAGAGGAGTAGTGTTTTAAAAAAGTTCAAAATTTTGACTTTTTAAAAAATATATGAAAAACTACTTGTAAATATTTGTTTTTATTGCTAGAAAATGTTTATTTAGAGTGAACATTATATGTAAGCTGTGAAAGACTTAATTTTGACAAAAAATATCTATTACGTTTTTTTCAAACCAGTGCGGCTTGTTACTGTTTCAGCGAATTTACATTTCGTTTCATAAGACCGTTACGTTAGTTTTTCCTTTGTTTCAGTTCGTTTCTTTTCAGGTTTTTCAGTCGATATTTCCGATACTTCGTGCAAAGTTTCAAGTTGTCTGTGCGATATTTTTGTTATTAAAATTCTGTCTACCGAAATAATATCATACAAGATATTTTAAAGGGACTTGGCATGAATGAAAAATTCTAATTTATGTAAATATTTTATTCAAAAGAAGCAAAGTGTATTTGTACAGGATTTTGAGTTTTATTATCATCAATTTAATTAACATGCATATGTAACACGGATAGATATCCTCTTCATGAATACAAAACTTTGTTATGTTTACACTTTATTTGTGGGGTTTTCGTTATCGCAGTTATTTATTATTTTTATTAATTCTTTAACGACGATTGGCAAGAAAATTGGCCACGCAAAAATGAGCTTTCTGCTTAAGGGGATATGTTACCCAAAAATTGGTCAAAATATTGATTTTTCAGTTCTTACTTCTTATTATTTACAATATTTGTCTGAACATTTACTGAAAGTTTCATAATGATATATTTTGTAGAAAAAAAGTTATTAAATATTTTCTGGAGTCATTCCTATTAGTTTGAATACGTATTTCGTCTGCTTCCAACCTTTTTTCTCGGTTTCGCGTTTTCAATTCTTGTGTTTAATAAATCCCTAAGGCTTTTTTGCTAATTAAGTTAGAATTTTGGAATTTTTAACCTGTGTTCTTATATAAATGGTGCACAAAATTGTGTGCATCGAATGTGGTCTACTATGTATAGTTGTTTTTAAAAAACTTTTGAGTTCAATAATTTGAATTTTTTTGTGATTTTCAGTATAAATGCATGTTACTTTTTAACTGTGGCTTACATTTTAAAATCCATGCACAGTTCTTGAACAAATAGTACTAAAAACAAACTATAAAAGTTTGGTGGAGTTATTCTCAAAATTAAAAGAGGAGTAGCGATTTAAAAAAGTTCAAAATTTTGTTTTTATTGCTAGAAAATGTTTATTTAGAGTGAACATTATATAAAACTACTATAATTTACAAGTTTATGTAATTATTTCAAGAAATAATGTTTTGGGTACCGTATCCCTTTTAAGTTCATCTAAGTAAACAAAATATAACACAAATCAAAACCACTGTCCTGAACAACTTATGTAGGGCAAATTAAGTTACGTGAAAATCAAATTAAAAAAAAACTTAAAAGTTAACTTTTTTACACGGAAATGAAAGTGTTAATAGTGTTCACAAAGTCGTCTGTAAAAGAATGTCCGAGTTTTAATAGTATATTACAGGAGTTTATTTTATACTAAATATAACAAATCATACAAGACATTGAAGGAAAACTAACCTAGTTTTTCCTATAAGTGCTCAATGTGTGCGCCTTTAGTGATACGGCACAGATCCAAACGAAAATGCAATTCTTCCCGTTCTGCAGCAAGTCCGGAGTAATGGAAGCAACAGCCTGTGCAATTCTACCTTTCAAGGTTGGTAAATCGTGGAGTAGGGTGTGGAACGTAGACCCGATCTTTTACGAAGCCCCAAAGGAAGAAATCACAAGGCGTGATGTCAGGTGAACGATACTATTACAATTTGAAACTCGGACATTCTTTTACGGACACCCTGTATGTGTTTTGCAAAATTCGGATGACGTAGGCTACGTTTTAAAAAGGTAACGAAACAAAATCCAGGTTAAGTCCATATTGGACTCAGCAACCGTTGATATAAAACTATAAAAAAAAACACATGCCGTAATTGGAATGCCCTATTGAGATGGAAGCGTATTTGAATCTAAAATTATTATTTTCCTTAATTCTAAAATGCAATAAGTATAACTATAACTTTAGTGAATATTGTCAAAAGAAAACTAAATAAATATCATTAAGAGTATTTTATTACACTTTACAAATAATCGTTTGAATAAATTAGCAATGAAATTGAAAGGTACTTTAGGATTATATCCGGTCGACCTGCCAACGCTCGCCAAATTCTTTGGGTCCAAGTTTTTCAAATTAAATATTGAAATTTCAAAAATAAACAATGTAAACACAATAAATTTATCAATTCATAACAATAATAGTTATTTATGCAACAAGTGTGAAAAGTAACACTTTTTAAAACTAGTGGATTTTATTTCACGAGCGAGGTACGATCGAGTGAAATAATGACACGTGTTTTAAAAAGTTTACTTTTCACACGTGTTTCATACACTATTTTTTATAATTACGTGAAAAAATCAAATCTCATTGGTTCAAAAATAATTCACGTGCTAATTTTTTTTACGTAAAGAAGATCGGCATCGATAAATCTCTGGAAATACAAAAGGTAAACTAATTTTTTAGTGTAAAGTCAAACATTTGAACATGGATACTGATTCAAATATAAAAAAAAATAATAAAATTCACGCGCATAATATTTATAAATAAAGCAGATGAATAAATTTCTGGATTTTATGAAGATTATGAAATAGAAATTTTACTTGAAATGTTGGCATCTTATAAAAAGAGTGAAAAAAAGTACTTTTTTTTACTGCTTTTGGGTGAAAAAAAGTAATTTTGTATCACTGTTTCTAAAAAGTATAACTTTTCGCACGCGTCTGATATTAAAATTATAATGTAAAAATCGGATTTTTTTCACGCAATTATAAAAAGATATAGTAATTAACTAATAAAGCCCGTAAACCATATATATCATTGCCAGGCGATAATATTGGGTTTATTAAAAATGGTCGACCGGATAATTCCAATGTACCACTGAAATAATATCCTTACAAAATCTTTGGAATGTTAATTTATTTTAAGGGGACGTGGTACCCAAAAAATTAAATCCGGTATTTGTATCGCTAACATTCAAATTAAACTGTTTTTACAAAGAACTAACATTTAATAAACATAAACGAAAAAATGATTAATATTGAAACGTAAGTTTTTTCAAAAAATTAAATTTTTTAAAATTTAACGTTTTTTCAAAATGCTACTCTTCCTACAATTTAAAGAATTTTTTAATGGATTTTTTTGAAAATGTTTCCACACTATCTGTTAATAAAAGTTGGTATGGATATTGAGCTGTCAGTTAAACAAAAATAGTTATGCAGCTTTATGTATAAAAATGGCCAAAAAAGAAGATTTTTTCTACATTTTCAACTTCATCTTTTTTTTTTTAAATATAATCACACTAGACCTTATCCAATACCAAATTTTGTTAAACGCATATGTTTCAATTCTTGAAATTCTTCAATGCAGAAAAAAAAATTTTTGGAGCTCTACATTAATTTACGTACCTTTCAAAAGCTGAAAAAATTAAAAATTTAAAAAATCAACATAACATTTCAAAAACCATTTTACCAAACCCCTATATAATTTTCAATAAACCTCCTCCATTATAAAGGATACCTTCTTTTTTTGCAATATTCTTAGCTCACAGCATTCGAGCATGTTTAACTATTTTCTGGATAGCCCTAAATTTGAGTACCGCGTGCCCTTAGTAAATGCAATCTAAACTATCAAATGAAAATAGCTTGTTACATATTTTCTTTTGTCTTTTAAATCATAACATGACAACACGAAATCATCTTTTACATTACGAAGAAAACCTTTTGATTACTTTTAACACACTTTATCAATTCGTCTATCTGTATAAACAATTCAGAAAAATAAATTGATGAAAACACACATTACGAATAAAAGTACAATGAAAGAAGGCTTTAGATTGGAGATATCTTGAGATTAATGATGCTTTTGGAGACTGTTGTTTGTTACTCTGAATAAATATTATCATATATTTCTGAAAGGGACCAATGCAAAAACTTTGTTTTTAGTAATCTTTTAAGTTCGTTGAACTTGTGATTGGTTCGTAAGGATTAAATCTACGGTCCTTGACAGCGGGGACTGATTTTACAATATTATATAGCTAAGGTTAATTTCATCTTTTTAATTTATAGAAAATAAATTGGTTATACATGCACAAATATGCAGAATTATATATAAATAATACAAGTTTTATACGCATCACAATCTAAAATATTTTTTAATTTATTATTTTTTATCAGTAATTGCAGTTAACAGACAATTTAAAATAATATTCATTAAGTTTTAGGAAGAAAATCAATAAATATGGCCCACTTGATGCTTAAATGTTTTAGAATAAACTTTTTTTTGTGAAAAGTTGGAGATTCTGTTAACAAAATTGGCTGCGGAAACTTTCCTTAGTGACAAGTATCTTAAAACCTAATTTGAGTACGATTTCAAAAGTAAATTCTATAGGTTGAAAAGAAAATAAACTAAAGAAATTTTTCTATTTAGAAGGCGCCAAGCGATAAAGTCCCTTAAATGTATAACCACCATCAAACGAAATTTTTCCAATGATTAACTTTAACACTATAACTGAGTATACTGTGGTCCTTTAACTGTGTATACTGTGGTCTTTTAACTGTGTATACAGTGGTTTTTAACTGTGTATATCGTGGTCTTTTAACTGTGTATACAGTGGTCTTTTAACTGTGTATACATTGGTCTTTTAACTGTGTATACATTGGTCTTTTAACCGTGTATACAGTGGTCTTTTAACTGTGTATACATTGGTCTTTTAACTGTGTATACAGTGGTTTTCTAAATGTGTATACTGTGGTCCTTTAACAGTGTATACTGTGGTCTTTTAATTGTGTATACAGTGGTCTTTTAACTGTTTATACTGTGGTATTTTAACTGTGTATACAGTGTTCTTTTAACTGTGTATACAGTGGTCTTTTAACTGTGTATACAGTGGTCTTCTAACTGTGTATACATTGGTTTTTTAACTGTGTATACAGTGGTCTTTTAACTGTGTATACAGTGGTTTTCTAAATGTGTATACTGTGGTCCTTTAACAGTGTATACTGTGGTCTTTTAATTGTGTATACAGTGGTCTTTTTAACTGTGTATACAGTGGTCTTTTAACTGTGTATACTGTTGTCTTTTAACTGTGTATACAATGGTCTTTTAATTGTGTATACTGTGGTCCTTTAACGGTGTATATAGTGGTATTTTAACTGTGTATACAGTGGTCTTCTAACTGTGTATACATTGGTTTTTTAACTGTGTATACAGTGGTCTTTTAACTGTGTATACAGTGGTTTTCTAAATGTGTATACTGTGGTCCTTTAACAGTGTATACTGTGGTCTTTTAATTGTGTATACAGTGGTCTTTTAACTGTGTATACAGTGGTCTTTTAACTGTGTATACTGTGGTATTTTAACTGTGTATACTGTGGTCTTTTAACTGTGTATACAGTGGTCTTTTAACTGTGTATATCGTGGTCTTTTAACTGTGTATACAGTGGTCTTTTAACTGTGTATACAGTGGTTTTTAACTGTGTATACAGTGGTCTTTTAACTGTGTATACAGTGGTTTTCTAAATGTGTATACTGTGGTCCTTTAACAGTGTATACTGTGGTCTTTTAATTGTGTATACAGTGGTCTTTTAACTGTGTATACAGTGGTCTTTTAACTGTGTATACTGTGGTATTTTAACTGTGTATACAGTGTTCTTTTAACTGTGTATACAGTGGTCTTTTAACTGTGTATACTGTTGTCTTTTAACTGTGTATACAATGGTCTTTTAATTGTGTATACTGTGGTCCTTTAACGGTGTATATAGTGGTATTTTAACTGTGTATACAGTGGTCTTCTAACTGTGTATACTGTAATCCTTTAACTGTGTATACTGAGTTTTATCGCTAGAAGTCCGTTGGGCACCAAAGATTCCGTTCCGAGAGATTTACTCCCACGAAATGGAAAAATATCTACTACATTTTATCGACAACTAAGTTTTATAGCCTAAAGTTCCTTTAAGAAAAACAGAATCCGATTCACTTCTGAAAGCTATTTACTTACATTAGCACACTCTACGACAGTAAAAGATTCATTCAAGTACAAGGAAAGACATGCGAATTGATAAATCTTATTCGCTCGAATCAACGAAAGCATTTATATGAAGACAAGTATCCGATATTAAATCATGCATCTACTGCACTTTGCAAAATAAGCAATGGGTAATGTTTATATGAGCAAGTTATTCTATATTTCTAAAAGGACCGTCTTCAATACAACTATATGAGTACACTCTTAAAACAAAAGAGTGAAATCTACTCCTATAGGAGAAGTGCATTTTCGGCACCGGAAAGGAGTGAAAATTAACTCAGACTGAGTTAAAACCGCTCGTTAAGAATGTAGGACGTAGATTGTTTCTTATTTCTGTACCCACTCGAAAAAGAGATGAAATCCACTCCATAGGAGAAGTGCATTTCGGCACGCAAAAGAGTGGAAATTAATCAGACTAAGTTTAAAACGCTCGTTGTTTAAGAGTGTATCTAGTAGTTTTTTTTATTAGTTATGCTTCGTCGAATTATTAGTCCGTATTTTATTATTCTGCACATTATGGGCTGTTGCCAAGTAGAGGCTCATTGAGCATTATCATCTCTATCTAAAAGAAAAAAAGTCCTGACTGATTGACTCACGTATCAACGCCTAGCCAAAACTATTGGACTGACATATTGCAATCTTAGGAGCTTATTCTTTTTGTATTGAATGCGTCATTTAAAAATTTAAAATTCAAACCCAAACGGTTATACAGGAGGTCAAAATGTGATCCAATTTCCCCATAGGAATAGCATTGTGCATTGCCGTATGCTTAAAATTTACGGCAGTTTTTAATTTGAAAGAAATTTCAACGGTATCGAAAATTAAGCCTGAGAAAAAGCACGTGATTTTTCCGCGCAATTACCAAGCAAGTTAATTAGGTAGTGAGTTTCGAGTCTTTAAACTTCAAAACATTTTCACACTTATTTTCATTAATTTTCAAGTCTGTATTCAAATCTAAAAGTATAGGATCGTAAGAATAAAACTAAAGACATTTTTTTCTCGTGCTTACAGTCCCTGTACAAATTATTAGACGCACTGCAAGATTTCATGTATCAATCAATGATGAACAAAATACCTTTAGACGGACATTTGTGTTCCTAAACTTAAGCTATTGAATAGAAAATACTATCTGCTATACTTAATACATATATCGACATCTTTTTTAATGACTATGGCATTCTTTGGCATTGGCATTCTTTGGTATGTTTTCATCATTACTAAAAAAATACAGTGCGTCTAATAATTTGTCCAGGGACTGCAGGTCCTCCTTTAGGCGTGACAAGAAAATGCTGTCTATTGCTATTTTTAATATCTCGACACAACCACTATATTTTCTGCAAAAGCAGGATTTTCCCCATGACAGAGACAAACGAACTGGTCTCCAATGTATCCCCTAAGAATTGCGGGCTTATAGCCTGTTGTCTTTGTTTTAGGCATTGATCTGAACTAATCTCTTCCTATTCCTTCGGGGCTTGGGCTAGGTCATTACACGAGACTCTTTTTTTTTTTGTTGGTTCAGTTTTGTTTTTGTTTCTCGTAGGCGGCTGAAGTGTTAATTGGTTTTGAGTTACCCTAGGGTCCAGTGTAGTTCTCATGATTCTGTGTGCTTTGAATGTATCAGGAAAGGTTTGATACTTGGGAAATGGCCACGTACAAGTTTTATAATTTTCCAGTATCGAGTCACTTTTCCAGTATGGTTTTATACCGGCCTAAAAATGTCCAGTATGATTTCATACTGGTTTTAAAATTTCCAGTATGATTCATACGTATAAAATTCCAGTATGATCTAATACCAGTATCAAAATTTCCAGTATATCTAATACCAGAATAAAATTCCGTTATCATACCATACTGTATTCTAAAAATTCCCAGTATGATCTAATACCAGTATCAAAAATTCCAGTATGATCTAATACCAGTATCAAAATTTCCAGTATGATCTAATACCAGTATCAAAATTTCCAGTATGATCTAATACCAGTATCAAAATTTCCAGTATGATCTAATACCAGTATCAAAATTTCCAGTATGATCTAATACCAGTATCAGTATAAAATTTTCCCAGTATAATCTAATACCAGATCATAAAATTTCCAGTATGATCTAATACCAGTATCTAAAAATTCCCAGTATGATCTAATACCAGTATCAAAATTTCAAAAAATTCCCAGTATGATCTAATACCAGTATCAAAAATTCCAGTCCAGAATCGTAATTCCCAGTATCGTGTCATACTGGTTTTAAAAATTCCCTGTATGATTCATACTGGTTCTGGTATGTTTATACTGGTTCTGGTATGATTTATACTGGTTCTGGTATGATTTTGATACTGGGATTCGGAATTTTTTCCAATAGGGATTGCATAATGTTATGAAGTACGAGATAATGTGGATTCGTTAAGTGTTTATTCTAACATTAGCATGTTATTTTGACGAAGTAATTGCCGTAATTTTTTTTTTTACATTTGTGTCTACTATGATTAATATTTTCAGCATTAAAAATTGGAATTACTCTTATAGGGTAAGAAAATATCTGGACATGTTTTTTCTTAATGTATTAACTTAAAATTTGAACAAACTTAAAATTTTTGCTATATTTTTTGCATCTGTTTTTTTGTGCATATTTTGTCTTGATTCCTATATATTAAACTGTAGTAATATCATATTCAAGTTGCGTCAGCCTCTGTATGATGTAATATCTCATTTCATATTGCATCATCTTTATAATGTAATCGCACCCAGTTCTTTCATCAGCCATTCCATGTTTAATCTCATTGGTTGTTTAGTTTGATGATGTAACCAAGCTTAAAAATAGATGCGTGTTGTGTTTCTTTTGCTCTTCTAATAAACTCTTTCTTAGCTGACTGACGGCCGCTATTTTATTTAACATAAACAAAATTAAAATAAGTTAACTATTTATTTTCAAGTAAACAGTAGAATGTTGGTGTATTTGGATAATATTAAAAAAAACTTAAATGAATATTTTTAAAAAGTTATGACATGTAATATTATTTTTCGTTTATTTAAACTCGATGACAAATTTTTCCAACCAAGTATAATTCTATATTTCCAATTTTAACTATGTTTGAATTTAAAACAAGTAAATTTGTAACAGAATCTGTCACTTAACTCGCTTCCACACAACAGTTGTGTTTAACAGGTAAAAAGGCGCCAAACACAGCATTAATTCTATATTAAGCATTTACATGCTAAATTTGGCTAGTTTCATTTATTTTATTTCGAAAATTCTATAATTATTACTTATCGTTTGCAAAAAATATTTTATATTTCAAAGAATAAATATGTAATATTCCTCGCTTTTAAATTGAATAAAATTATTTCATATCAACTTACATACCGTTTTTTTAAATAATTGAAGGACTTCGAATTCGAATTATTTTCTGAAATTTTTAATGTATTCAAATTTCGATGCGCTGAATATTTTGACGTATCACACTTGTCTGTATCATTTGTAGTTTAGGCTATGAAAGTGGGTGACGGAAAGACAGACGGACTGAAAGATTATAATACCTTCCACTTTTTACGTTTTAAACGTAGTGTGGAAGCTAAAAAAGCATAACTAATGATTAAGCAAGAACATTAACCCATTAGATACTTCTCTCATCTTTCTTGTCTACTTCTGGTGAAAAAATACAGTATAACCAGTTAAAAGTTATCATTGGAAATATTCTGTTTGGCATCGGTTGTACATTTTGGGCGAGTTTATTGCTTGCGCCAGCGAAATGGAAATGTACCTGATTTGTACTGCGAGTTTCTTTTGACGTAGCTCAAACTCAATTATTTCTATGCCTCCCACGGGATCTCCCAAAACAACTAAATAAATAAGTTAAACCTTCCAACAAATTTAAAACGAAAAGCTACAAAAGACCGTCCTTCTTCGAACAAAATAAGACGGAAAGGAGAGCTGCAAAGCAAACATTTCGTGACTCCTTTTTCCATCCAGTTTTTATCACAATACACTCACAAAAAAAAAGAGAACTTTTTTTTTTCTTTTGGAATGTTCGAGAAGTTTCTAAAGCCCGAAGCCCGAACTGAAACCCTTCTACGATCCCGAGAGAAAAGAAAACATGTTTGTGCTTTCCTTTGAAAAAGCTGTAAGTGTATATCTTGCTTTCAATTGGGGCCCGGATGGCCGATTGGTTCGGATGGCAGACCATTACGCTAGAAGTCTGCACACTGTAACGGGTGCGGGTTCGATTCCCGCCTTTGCCCTGGGTGTACTTTCTTTCTATGTGACAGTAAACATTCTTTCTGTGTCTCTCTTACTTGACGAAGGCTTATAAGCGGTTCTGATCAAGCACACAAGCCGGAATATAAATGTAATATTAGTAGTAGTTTATCGATATACTTTAAAATACCAAATACACATAAAATATTCGTTAAATCTAAAATATCATCATTACTAAAATACATTGGTTTTTATGGCACTAGAGATACACGAGGGTTATTGGCGACGAGCGTCGTAATTTAGAACCACAGTCAAGTGACGAGCCGACGCAGCCAATAAACAGACCAGGCCCTGTATCTCACACTCTTAAAACAAACGAGCGGTTTTAACTCAGTCTGAGTTAATTTCCACTCCTTTCCGTACCGAAAATGCACTTCCCCTATAGGATTGGATTGCACTCTTTTTGCGGAGTGAGTAAAAGAAATAAAAGAAAACAATCTACGTCCTACACTCTTAAAACGAGCGGTTTTAACGCAGTATGAGTTAATTTCCACTCCTTTCCGTGCCGAAAATGCACTTCCCCTATAGGAGTGGATTTCACTCTTTTGTTTTAAGATAGTTATAATTGGGAAAATGTGAGTTTTGCAACTGGACTCTTCCCGTAGTTTTAATAAAAATAATGAAAGTTATGAAGATAATGTTAAAGAATATGTTAGTACAATATTTATACATAAAGTTTCATTTACACTGCTCAAAACAATTAGGGGAGCGCATGGTTTAAACCCTTTCACCCCCCCAATGATTCCATTTCGAATCATCAGCTTGCAATTTTTTTCCTTTCTAAGTTAAGCTCGCACTTAGTTATCGTTAGATGGAGGAATCTTTTGAAGAATTAAATAGTCTTTTTTATATAAATGAAAATATGAAAAGCGTGGTATAATAAAATTTACTCTAACAAAAAAAGCCGGAATATATATGTACCTTCCCTACCCTATCCTATTTTCAATTATACCTAATGTGAAATATAAGGTAATGAAAGTATTGCGACGGGGTCGTCAAAAAACCGAAATGGAGATTTTGTGTTTTATGTAGTTTGTGAGCATATTGGTCCGTCTGCCTGCCTCTGAAACCACTCTACAGTTCGAACTAGAAGAGCTACTGACTTCAAATTTAGTATACGGGTACTTCGTACCCGGTAAACGTCATAATAAGGTTGGCGAGACAATTGCGTATGCGCAACTTGTAACGGCTATGGAACGTTTTAGGTTTTAAAGTTATTGAAATTACTTTATAAATTACCTTTTAGCTTCCGCACTATGTTTATAACGTAAAAAGTCGCAGGTATTATAATACTTCAGTCCGTCTGTCACCCACTTTTATTGCCCAAACTACAAATGCTACGGACAAGTGTGATCCGTCAAAAAAATCAGCTCATCGAAATTAGAATACATTGACAATTTCAGAAAAGAATGCCGAATTCGAAGTACTTTAATTATTTAAAAAGCTGCAAAATTTAATTATTTTCATTTAAAATACATAGGAAGACATTTTTATTGGAATTGAATCACCATTGCCATTCGCAACAATCGCTTGAGAATCTTAAATTCTTTTAGACAATAAATTTAAATAAATGTATTTTTGCGACATCGATCAGTTTGAAATGACGTCAAATATATTTCACTACTAGATTCTTTGTATGTTGATATGAAATATTTTCATTCCATTTAAAAGCGAGGAATATTACATATTTATTCTTTGATATAAATTAATTTTTGCAAACGATAAGTAATAATTATTGAATTTTTGAAATAAATTAAATGAAACTAGCCAAATTTAGCACGTAAATGTTTGATATAGAACTAATGCTGTGTTTGGCGTCTTTTTACCTGTTAAACATAAGTGTTGTGTGGAAGCAGGTTAAGTGACAGATTCTGTTACAAACCTACTTGTTTATCGGTAATTGAAAGTCGTGTAGTGTTACACACCCGTAGTTTTATTAGAGATAAATTAGAAAACTAGTTTTGCATTTGTATTGGTGTTAATATGCCTTACGTATTTAAGGAATAGTTATTACATAATTTGGGCTTGTTTATAACCGTGGATTAGCCACGATATAAGCAAAATGAAAGACGAAAAAATGATGTTAAATTGTTGGTAAGTACTTAAAAAAATTACGGTAAAAATTGTTGAGAATGTTGTATTTTAAAATATATGTAAATTGGTGCATGTAATAGTGAGAAAATTATGAACAATTATAATTATTGTATTAAAAAATTAAACAGTCCTGAAAAATGCATAAAGGACATATTAATTTACACGAAAAACGAATTTAAAAAACCCTTAAACTTGACGAATATTCATAAATGAAGGTGTAAATGGTAATCACAATATCGTCGTTAATATGTTTTTCTAAAAACTTTAATTTTTTTTACATGCTAATATATAAGGCTAACATCTTGTCAAATACAAACTTATTTCATAGCACATGATTTTAAGCCAATAATTTCTTTGGTAATTTGAGAAAGTGGTGTTTAAAAAAATGAAAAATTACGTTTAAAGGAAAACAAAAAAATAATAATAAAAGTCAAGTTACAATTTCGGCCCGAAATTAATATTCGCTAAATAAGACTCACAAAAACAAGACTTTCCGTGACATTTGATTATATTAGGAACAAAAGACGATGGTTGATTGGTTGGTACATGTATTTCGGGCTTGTGTGCTTGTTCAGAGACCCGCTTATGAACCTTCGTCAAGTATAAGAAAGAGACAGACAGAATTTTTACTGACACATGGAGAGAAACTAACTCAAGGCGAAGGCGCGAATGGTACTCGCACCCGGTACAGTGCGCAGACTGTTAGCGTAATGGATAGCGATCTTAACCACTAGGCCACACGGGCCCCAAAGACCATCGTGAACATAGATATCATAGATAAAGTATTAGATTGGCTGATTACGTGACCTTCAATGCTAACGACGGGACGCGCATGGAATCCACATAAGAGGGCCTAATGGCCAGTGTTGCTGCCACTTTAAGGAGAAAAATACTACGAAAAAATCTATATACATAAAAGGCAACTTCCGTTTGTTTGTATAAGACACGGGATCTAAAGAACCACGCAACAGATCGTCACGAAATTTGGCACAAAAATTCATCTCATCTCCGGAACAAACATAGGCTAAGAATGTTTCGAATCAGACTATTCCTTCTATCGTTTTCAAACGTTTTTATTCGAATTTTCTGAAAAAACTACACCACTTTGGCTCAAATCCGATCTTTTTTTGCTTTCCTGATGCCATCGGCTGAAAAAATTAAAACTTTTAACGAACACATTTAAAATTGAAAATGTTTATTTTATTCTGTTGCCATTACCTTCAGAAACTAATTTCAATATTTGAAAAATAATTGACATGTTTCAAGTGACGTAATTCCGCCAGTCTCCATTCCCGGATTTCATTGTGGGTTTATTTGATGGTTTTTTCATTGATTTTTTTTGTTGACTGCATGTATGCATATTTAAGCAATAAATGTATAGTTAAGCTATTACTGAACTATGATGGTTGATAAAGGCCATCGCACTAGAGCTGCATATTAGATTTTATGTATTTATTTTTTCGCCAAATACGTTGCCAAACTCGCCAAATTATTAACTAAAAGTCGCCAAATGGGCAATTTCTTTTATAAATAATTTATAATCTGGTCGGCTGTTCGAAGGTCATTGTGTTAGAGCTGTATAATGGGTGTGTTTGTATCTATATCTATTTTCTCGCCAAATTATTTCCAAAAACGCGCCAAATTAGCTAAAAGGTTTTATGTATTTATGAGGGAATTGTGATGACATTTATGAGTGCATTTTATAGCGTATTTTTCATTTTGGAATTTTTTGAAATTAATAATAATCATTACTATATCCAAGTTGGGTAATTAAATGGAAAATTTCTGGATAATCTTCATATCTTATGTAATTAAAATGAAAGAAAAAAAATAGTTAAATTGACTGTTAAATTATTTTTCCACCTCTACCCGTGCAACGTCGGGTATAACAGCTAGTACCATATAATTCTAAAATTACAAAAAAAGATCGTAAAAATACTAGCTGCATTTTAGAATCTTTTTAGTGACTTGAAATGCTTTTTTAGTATGTTTTCTTGGTAATTTTTGAATTAAATGGTATTTTTCCGATAATGCCGTAAAAATTTCTCCTTAAAGTGGTTTCAACGCACTGGCCATTTTGCCCACTTAAAATGCCTCCATGCACGTCCCGTCGTTAGCATTGGAGGTCACGTGATCAGCCAATCTAATACTTTAACTATGATATCTATGATCGTAAATGACTTTAACTAATCTCGAAACCAAAACTAAATACACCAAAATGGCAGTTACAATTAAGTAAAACATAAACAGTTATATAGCTGTGGAATTTTGATTCCCCCAGAACTCGGTTAAGAAATTGGGTAGATGGTTCGTTTTTTTGTTATTAAAAAAGTTTTGGGACTTAGGGATATGTATCGCTTCGAAATTGGTTGAGACGGGATATATATAAAAAATGAAAACATGTTTTGTTAACTTTACTGTTAAATTTGTTTGACTACGGATGTTTTTAACTTGTATGTTTATTTGATGCAGTATAGGCATTTTAAATCAACTTTTTCAATAATTTTTTAAACAAAATATTGATATGTTATCGCTTTAAGAGGTTCTTTATATAATGAAGTTTCGGAAACATGTACTTTTAAAAAAATAGAATTGCAGGAACAATCTTTAAAACTTAAATTCCTTGGAGTACTATTTTTGGCGAGCGATTTTGACGATCCAATGCAAATTGTCAAGTCAAGTGTCAATTGCGATCGGCGAACTCATGCCAAATGTGGCACACATTCTCCCTGAAGTTGTCGCCAAGTGACCCAAAAATGGGCTTCACTAGCTTTTCATGAGATGCTCCTTCCAGCAATTTCAAAAAGTAGGAAGATAGAGACCTGTAAGTTATCTACATTTATTATTTAAAAAAAAACCGTTTGTAAAAATATTCAATACAGCCGGAGAAATGTGGCACAGAAAATAGTTTTCCCCCATTGGATTAACACTGAGGCACTTGAGTTTGGAGACCCGCGGTCCAGCGCGCCCATTCCCTCTTAAGCAGAAAGTTTATTTATGAGAGGCACATTTTCTTGCCAGTTGTCGTTAAGGAGTTAAAAATACTATTTACTACTGTATTCGATGTATTACCAATTCTTATAATGAAAAATAAATTTCATAATTTAAACGATCGTACCTACTAAATGCACATTTAGTTTATTTTTTTAAAACTATTTATGATTAATGACTTTGGGGACATAGAAGAATTCAACCATGTATGTCTAGCAATAGGAAAGAGGTGGAGTAACAATCCTTCCAGATTTATTTCAGTGATTAACATTTTGACTCTGAAATCCTCATTAATATTTCATAAATAATATCTTATTTACATTTTTTGTTTGAAAAACCTATCTATAATAATAAAAGTGTCTGTCTGTGGATCGTAAAAGATCTACTTTTACTGCCCTCAGAAATTCGAAATTTTAAGGTAGATTCCCTTTAATACCAACGTGTGTACCTGAGGCTTAGTTTTTTCATATTTGTTCCATTTTTAGAGAAAATTCGAATTTTCTGAAAAAAATACACCACTTTCGCTCCAATCCGATCATTTTTCCCTTTTGTGTTGCCTTTCGACAGAAGAAATTAAAATGAACACAAAAATTAAAAATTGAAATTGCTTTTATTATCTTGCCATTACCTTCAGAAACTAAATTAATGACTTTAAAATAATTGAGACGTGAAATAACATTGTTATACAATTATGGTTAATTTTGAATTTATCAGGAAAATAGCGATGTCAGTAAGTTCATATTGAGTAAGATTTTTGTGATATTAGGATGTGCATTTTGAAGTGATGTATTTTTATTTTGGAATTTTAAAGCAATATAAGTAACGGGATTTTATTCTTTAGAATGAACGGGCACAAAGGCAAAGCTTATTATTCTATAGCAAATTAAATTACACATATACTTGGATCGATTTTATATTCTTTTAGTCCGTGTGAAGAACGGGTATTTATTTGCTAGTATTTCATAAATCATATCTTATTTACATTGTTTTGTTTGAAAAACCTATACATAAATAAAATAGAGAACTTGCTACATTTTTATAGCTTGATAGTTAATAAACAAACTAATTTTCCTTTTCAGTAAGTCTAGTTAGAGTCAAAAATTCCCAAAGTGTATACTTTTGTAAGGTGAATTCGCAATAACAACGTTATCAAATCATTTCGTTTCTGCATGCTTTGTACAGGCATAGATGGTACAGGCATCGATTGTGAAATTCATTTGACAATTTTTTTCCTTCAGTATCATTACTTTATGATATTTATTTCAGTGCGCGTTTTTGTTACAAGAAAATAAGGATCTTATAGCTAACAAGTAGGTTTGTAACAGAATCTGTCACTTAACCCGTTTCCACACTACAGTTGTGTTTAAGAGGTAAAAAGGCGCGAAACACAGCATTAATTCTTTAACATTTGCATGCTAAATTTGGCTAGTTTCATTTAAAGTTTATTTCGAAAATTCAATAATTATTACTTATCGTTTGCAAAAATTAATCTATATTTTAAAGAATAAATATGCAATATTCCTCGCTTTTAAATAGAATGAAAATATTTCATATCAACATACGAAGAATCTCGTAGTGAAATATATTTGACGTCATTTCAAACTGATCGATGTCGTAAAAATAAATTTATTTAAATTTATTGTCTAAAAGAATTAAAGTTTCTCGAGCGATTGTTGCCAATGGCAATGGTGGTTCAATTCTAATAAAAATGGCTTCCTTATGCATTTTAAATGAGCATAAAATTTTGCAGTTTTTTAAATAATTGAAGTACTTCGAATTCGAATTCTTCTCTGAAATTTCCAATGTAATCTAATTTTGATGCGTTGAATTTTTTGACGTATCACACTTGTCCGTAGCATTTATAGTTTGGGTTATGAAAGTGGGTGACGTACAGACCGACGGACTGAACGATTAAAATACCTTCCACTTTTTACGTTATAAACGTAGTGTGGAAGCTAACAAGTAACAAGACCTACGGAGTTTTCAAAATTCACTAGTTAATTTTATAAAAATCTAAGAGAAGCTGTGTTGTTCTTTGTATTAAGATTTTTGGGAATTCCGTAAATTAGCGGATTAAGTTTTCCGAATTTGTAAATAACGGAAATAAAGGTCGTTTGATTTATTATGTAAATATTGAATCTATCAAGCAAGAAAAAGTCCCTATTGATACTTTTCTTTTAATACATTTTGTATAAAATATATTTTAAAAAAATGTAATAATAATGAAATGAATACTGAAGGTATAACGTAAGAGAATAACAAAGATAAAAAAAGTTATTAATAATGAAGAAAGATTTTATTAACATTTTAGATTATAAGAAATAAAAGATTATGTATTATTTTTATACTGAATAAACATGAATAATATATATGAAATATAATTTATAAAAAACCCTTCAGTTTCTATTCTGCGTAATTCTCTTACACTCTTAAAACAAACGAGCGGTTTTAACTCAGTCTGAGTTAATTTCCACTCCTTTCCGTGCCGAAAATGCACTTCTCCTATAGGAGTGGATTTCACTCTTTTTCGGAGTGGGTAAAAGAAATAAAAGAAAACAATCTACGTCCTGCACTCTTAAAACGAGCGGTTTTAACTCAGTCTGAGTTAATTTCCACTCCTTTCCGTGCCGAAAATGCACTTCTCCTATAGGAGTGGATTTCACTCTTTTTCGGAGTGGGTAAAATAAATAAAAGAAACAATCTACGTCCTGCACTCTTAAAACGAGCGGTTTTAACTCAGTCTGAGTTAATTTCCACTCCTTTCCGTGCCGAAAATGCACTTCTCCTATATGAGAGGATTTCACTCTTTTTCGGAGTGGGTAAAATAAATAAAAGAAAACAATCTACGTCCTGCACTCTTAAAACGAGCGGTTTTAACTCAGTCTGAGTTAATTTTCACTCCTTTCCGGTGCCGAAAATGCACTTCTCCTATAGGAGTTGATTTCACTCTTTTGTTTTAAGAGTGTAATTGATAGATCGGTTCTGTCTTTCTGACTTATTAAAAAAACCCACAATAAATGCAAAAAAAACTTCCCAATAAGCTAAAATCTGTTTGAACATAAATCTGTTACAAGAAACTACAGCAATATTTGTTTCAACTCATATCTGTAATACATTCAAAAAGTCAAAAAACCTTTTCTTTTTCCTTCCCCCCCCCAAAAAAAAAACACGTCTTGAAAAGCAAAATATCTCCCCAAATAACCCTAGCCATACTTTAAGATGACAAGCAAGTACAGATGTTTAACTGTACACAAGCTTTTCGGGAAATTACAATCTTACTTTGTCAAAACATGAAAAAAAAGCACCAATTCACATTCGAAAAAGAAAGCTTTTTTGGAACTAACCCAAACACATTATTATCCCACTCTTTGGTATAACAACTTAAATGGGCAACAAAAAGACAACTCTTTCTTTGTCTAGCTTTATTTGTATATATTTTGTTTGTTCTGTTTTGTAACCAAACGGCATTAATTCTCACAAGAACGGAACAGTTTGAAAACTAAATATTTTTTTTAAAAAAACAAGTGAGTTAACAACAAAATCTCGCTTCTGATAAAGCGATATGAAGGAACTAACTGATTGTTTGATCAGTTTTTTTGGAAATAACTGGAATATCTGTGTCGTGATTTGATTGTTTAGAAATAAAGTCGCACTAGAGCGTGTTTGAGGAGGAATGTTTGAGAATAAAGCAGATAAATGGTCTTGCCAAATGTCTCTGTATCTATTAACACAAGTAGGTTTGTTACAGAATCTGTCACTTAAACCGCTTCCACACAACATTTGTGTTCAACAGGAAACAAACTATTTATACACCTCAGAAAGAAATTTGCCAAACCCGGCCTTTAGCTAGTTGTAATTCAAACTTTTAAACGCCAAAAATCAACTATTTTCATTGATCTTCTTCCTCAGATTTAATAATTAGACTTTATCGTTTGCTAAATTTGTTTGAAGTTCGAAGAATAATGATGTAATCTTTTTTTAATAAATATCTTTGTGTCGCAACAATTTCCCATTTACATTTCTTTCACAAATTCAGTTATTTATCGTTTGTTAAATTAATTTACAGTTCGAAAAATATATAATTAGTACAATTGATGCTTTAAAAATAAAAGCGAAACTTTGCATATATTTAAGCCAACTAAGAATTCTCTCTGCATATTTCTTCATACATATATAATGAACCATCAAAAGAACTCTATTGTGATATTACAACAATCCAAACTGAATTATATCACATAAATAAATATTCATTCAAAAGTTTTTATTGCTGATTTTTTGCTTTAAAATGACGTATCCCACTTGTTTGTGAGACTTGCGGTTCGTTCTGTGAAAGTGGGTGACAGACAGACGGACGGACGGACTGAACTTATATTTAACGTTTTTGTTCGGTAATGAAGGTGTTAATGGTGTTTACCAAGTTGTCATTAATGATTTAATGAAATACATAACTTTATTTTAAAACGACTATTCATTATCATTTTATATCTTTTCATTACGTCCTATATTTTTTAATTTTGTCTGCATTCTTTTTAAAGAATCGTGCTAGATTAAAAAATAATACTGTCCAAGTATAATGTCATATATGGGGCTGGTGCTCAATTAATCTGTCGTGGTTCCTTTAACGTTTCGTACTCAAAATTGAATTTCAATGCTGATTCAATGGGAAATTCGCCGACAGATAGTAGATTTATGTCCGTCCGGACGTACAGACAGGCGGACAAAAGTATGAAAGTTCGGTCTCTGAGGTCATAGCTTTCTAACGACAAAAGAATTTTTAAGATCAGAATGATAGAACCGATTTTGGAAGGGGGTACGGACAGACAGACGGATGGACAGACAGACGGACAGATAGACAGACAGACATTGACAGAATGTCAATACCTACGTTTCATTTTTTTAAATTCTTTCGAATTGAAAAAAGAAAAGTAAGCTAATAATACCTGGGGTTTGTGTTGAGTTGCAGCTCAGTTGCTGGCCTCGGGAATTCACCGGGGCTCAGAGCTCGTCACTAATAGCTATCATGGAGCTTCATATGTTAATTCAACCTAACCGATTAGAACTAATAATCCAGAGCAGTCATGCAGAATGGACGATTAGAGTGGCCACGCTGGCAGTGACACTACAGTTAAATCAACCATTGCCTTAAACCCTAATGAACAAGCCACCTGGTAGATAGTTCGTCTAAACTAGAACAAAGAGTTCTATAGTAGGGTAGAGACTGAACCTACCAACCGCACCATGAATCCACACGGAGACAATATAGGGTGGAATGTGGAGCCCGATGGCCGAGTGGTTTGGATCGCAGGCCATCACGAGCAGTCCGCGCACTGTAATGGGTGCGGGTTTGATTCTTGCCTTTGCCCTGGGTGTACTTCCTTTGTCATTATCAAAATTATAAATTAACTAGCACTTTTGCCACTCTATTCGGGCTCCGTAGTGAGCCATGGCTGCCGATGGCAGCTCAGTACGAGTCGTTCCTCTACCCTACTATAGAACTCTTTGAACTAGAATGGTTACGCCTCGCCCTTTGACTCCGCTGTCACGTCAAGTTCTGACAGTTCTCCTGCAAGTAAACAACACTCCGCCCTGTTCAAATCGTCCATAGCAAAAGAAAAAGTTACAGATAGATAAAATAACAGGAGTTTAGAGCAACTGTTTCTGTTAAAAAGCGCATATTTCATGTCTCGAGATGTAAAGTTTCGTAATTTTTTAACACTGTGATTTTCCCGAGCCTTCGTTTGCTGTTGGTAAAAAAAATCCAAAGAATTCCAGGAATGAAAGAAGACAGCTTAAAGATCCTTTTGTGTTTTTTTTTTGTACATTAGCATTGATATAAATTTCGCTAATTTTTTTCTGAACATATGTAAAATAATTGAAGACTAGTTATTTTCGTTGACTAGAATGTGCATTAATGTCAAGCAGCTTAATGAACCATATCTAATTTAAGTAGATTTTTACAGTTATTTAGAGTACAACAATTTAACTACATTTGGTTATTATCGTGGTTTCAATATTTGTACAGACATACCATTAAACGTTAAGATTTTAGTACATTTAAGTACCAAATCAGATTTAAGTTTTGATTCATGTTGTACCTCTAGACACTCACTACATTGTTATTCCAAATCATAATTATTTTTACCGTTGAAATTTTAACCCAGCGAACAATAAATTTTCACACTTAATATACAGCAAAACACAGAGTTTCGTGTTTTGTGGTAATCAGTCTCCAACACTCTATACTTATTTTTACATTTGCAACTGTTTAACTTTATTAATAAGTAAAATAAGCAGTGGTAAACAACACTCTTTTATCATTGAATATAACTATTACTTTAAACAAAAATGAAATTTTATATACTAGTTTTAAAACTAGTTTAAATAAATTGTTATAGCGATAGTGATACTAGCTTTTGAGTTTCGAGTTCATACTGTTTTGATTAAGGGAACAAAGACAAATTATTATTTATCTAGGTTTACAAAGGCAGAATGCAATATTTCCCAAATTTATAACTTAAACTCTTTAAAAAGATTTCTACTATGGGCTATACAACATTTAGTAATAACAGTAATTTATTCAGACTTAGAAATGTTTCTCAAGGGGTTTCACATACATTGGCAATTTCTTATTAAATTAGACGTTAACTAAATGGCAAAATTGCTTAGTTATAATTTTAAAAAAAGGCTACAGTTAAATCTTATTCTTCATGATTTGAGAAACCAGAAAGTTATTTTTCTCCACGATATCACATTATAGTACGATATTTAAAATTAAGCATGAATAATGAAGTAAAAGAAGCATTTTGGTGGATTTCTTGCGAATTGAATAGCATTATAATTAATTTATGCATTAATTTTATATTTTCTGTTAAATATTTTTCAAATTGCTTGCATATTGTCTTTTTTTAAATTATATTTTGAATTTCTAAGTTGCTGAATTATTCGCATATTTGTTACCAAATAATATGTATATATTATACACCAAACAATAATTGTAATTGCGCTATGATCATTCACAAAACTTTTTCATTGTACAAAAATTACAAGAAAAATGTATATTAAAAAAGCTCATTTTATATCAAGCACCAGAATAGTTATTTTAGCAACTAGTGCCGAAAATAATACTTTATTAAGCGAGTGGCTTTTATTTCACGAGACCGTAGGTCGAGTGAAATAATGACAAGAGCTTAATAAAGTATTATTTGGCACGTGCTTGCTTACAATATTTTTTATAATAACGTGCAAAACATTATTTCTTCCAATGAGTGATTTTCATGACATCATTTAGTTTCCATGGCGATATTCGAAAATGCACAGTAGTAAAAGAAAAGTTGTAAAATAATTTTCTATTTTGAATCAAAT
Source organism: Oedothorax gibbosus (assembly GCA_019343175.1). NCBI lineage: Eukaryota > Metazoa > Arthropoda > Arachnida > Araneae > Linyphiidae > Oedothorax > Oedothorax gibbosus. The sequence continues at coordinate 31,302,929 of CM033278.1, forward strand.
GTTACTATAAATATGCATGTTAAATAAAAGTATTGTTTGGCGTGAAATTTGTGTTCTTACTTTTGTCTTATTTAATTTCCTTTAATAATTTTTGTTGTACTTGTAGTTTCCATGGAAATATTATAAAATGCAAAAGTAATGAACCAATAGAAATAAGCGAGTTTCATGACATCATTTAGTTTCCATGGAGATATTCATGACATCATTTTGTTTTTCTACCAATCAGATACTCTTATTTACTTTACCGCACTAGTACCGAAAGTACTACTTTCGTCACTGTCTATGACGTAAGCATGTAAAGTGTCATTTTCGCATTGGTTTATGAATGAATATGATATAAAAAAGTGAACTTTTTTGCACGTTGTTATAAAAATACTATCTTTCTCCTTTTTTCTCATTTCACAGTTCTTAAATGTATGTAAAATACTTTAAAACAATCCACTTTCAACTAAAATCAAACAACTTTTCCAATCAGATTTTTTCACTATTTTCTATTATTTTATTCCTTACTTTCGAATTGAAAGTAGGAAAATAATTGAATCCCTTTTGCAGTTCACATCAGCATAAAATTAAATATTCCATATCAATCGCTATCTGATTTTGATAATGCCTCAACTGAAGTTTGAAGAGCTTAGTGGAAGAACGTGCTAAGTGACATTTTTGAAAAAATAAGATTTATGTGTAAATGATTTTGTTATTCTCTCCTTTAGACATAACAAGATTTCCCTTTTCATAATTTTTGAGTTAAGTATATTTTATTTAGCCTCTGTAAGTCCAAACGAAAAACATTAAATCTCATTTTCCCGTTTTCACTTTTTTATCACTTAGCACGTTCTTCCACTAAGCTCTTCATTTGATAATTTTAAGAGATATTGTGAGTTCTAATGCATTTTATTTGAAATCAATATATCTGCTTAAGGTTTGCTTTAAAAAAATATTTATTTTTCACCAATGGCAAAATTAATGCTTACACAATTTTTCTTTGTCCATGTTAACACTTCTTTTGAAATAGTTCGTACACTATCAATCTTCAGACGATAATCAATTTTCATTCAATATTAAAGCTAAAAGTTTTTTCCTTTATGATAAAATAATTAAAACCCCTTAAAATACAGTGTGGTTTACAACTTCGAAAAAATATCTTCAAAAGTAAATTATTTGACACTACTACCAAAGAAGTTTTTGTATTTATGATTTTCCAAATTATGTCCCCCATTTTGATTGGAATAATTAGAGTTCTTCTGTACCTTTAATAACCTTTTTATTCAACTTCAATCTTAAACATGGCCAATCATTGAAAAACGTAATCAATATTTAAGAAAAACACAAAACATTGTTTTTATTTATTAGAAAAAAAATATTCAGGAATATTTTAAAGTCCAAGAATACAAGGTCAAAAGTAAACATGAATCTGAAAACAAAAATAATCTTAGAAAAGTAAATACTACCTCCCCTTGCACACGATCAGCATCGCAAATATTCCTTATTCAAATTTTTCGAATCTATTTTCTCGATTTCGCCATTCCCATACAAATAACGTGCACTGACTTTTCAAGTCATGTCGGAATTCTTAAAACAACAACAAAAATAAAAGAAATCTTCTTGAAACTTCTTGAATAGAAACTGAATAACAAACTTTATTCCAAGACTTCTATATTCCAGCCATTTCTGTCGCAAATTACCTAAAAAAAAATTTTTTTTTTTTTTTTTTTTTTTTTTGAGATTGTCGAAAAGTTTGAGCAGTAAAGCAACGATCGGAGATGAACTCCTTGGGTGTTATTGGAGAAAAAAAGTTCTTTTTTTTTAAAGAATATTTTGAAAAGAATACATTTTGTTTTGGAAATGGAACTTTTGGATCGATAGGTCGTTTCGTTTGGAAAACTGGAAAACGCGTTGTTTTGAAATTCCATAAAATATGCAATAATAAACAATGTCTGAGGTCCAATCTCGTGGTTTTTGTAATTCAAACTGTAAATTTGAATTTTAATATTTGCATGCTCCTTTGTAAACATGTCTTATTTCCCTAAAAGAACATTCACTTTTAAAACTTATTTGAAGTGCGTATTCAAATTCGAGAATTTTTGGGTAAGTTAGAAAATGACTAGAAAAATATTGCATCGCTCAACTTACCACATATTTCTCATCGCGGTTTTAAGCTTTTAAAAACCTCATATCAAAAATTTTCTTTCTTAAAATCTCATGTTTAAGGAATTAGTTAAAATCTTTTAAGATAATTTGGATGAAATTAAGGCATTGCATTTCATATGGATTTTTACACATTGATGACGTCACGAAAATTTGCCTTTCGAGTATGTTTAGTGTAGTTTACATTATCTTCGCACTAGAGCTACACGAGGGCTATTGGCGACGTAATTTAGAACCGCAGTCAGGTGACGAGCCGATACTTGATAGGCACCCACGCAACGTTAAGGGGACATCGTACGTAGCGTCGGGACTTTGGAGGGTATTAACGTGCACTCTCCTGTACGAGTATAATTCGTCGGACATTTTTGGCTGCACGCCGTTATAGTCGAGTTATTTTGGCGATGCCGATCCGAACCTGGGACATTCCGCATGCAAGGCAAACGCCTTAGACTGGGCCCACTCGAGTATGAGCTTTCTTCTTAAGTTTATCAAAATAAACAAAATACAAGACAAATGAAGAAAATGATCCAGAAAAATGTATGTAGGGCAAAATATGCTATACACGAAAAACGAATTTAAAAATCACTTAAAGTTAACGTTTTTACTGGAAAAGAAGGTGCTATTAGTATTTACAAAGTTGCCATTAATGGGTTTATTACTTTCAAATTATTGTAATACTTTTATTTTATCAAAGGCATGTATAAAGGCTTCATATTTTCCTATTATAAGATTTATACAATTAAAGACAGGTAAAAAGGGGCCAAACACAGCATTAATTCTATACTAAACATTTACATGCTCAATTTAGCTAGTTTCGTTTATTTTTATTTCGAAAATTCGATAATTATTACTTATCGTTTGCAAAAATTAATTTATATTTCAAAAAATAAATATGTAATATTCCTCGCTTTTAAATAGAAGGAAAATATTTTATATCAACATACAAAAAATCTCGTAGTGAAATATATTTGACGTTATGTCAACCTGATCGATGTCTCAAAATCAATTTATTTTAAATTATTGTCTAAAGGAATTAACCTTTCTCGAACGATTGTTGCGAATGGCAATGGTGATTTAATTCTAATAAAAGTGGCTTCGTATGCTTTTTAAATGAGCATTCAATTTTGCAGTTTTTAAATAATTGAATTACTTCAAATTCGAATCCTTTTCTGAAATTTTCAATGTATTCTAATTTCGATACGCAGAATTTTTTGACGTATCGCACTTCTCCGTAGCATTTGTAGTTTGGGCTATGAAAGTGGGTGACAGACAGACGAACAGCCGGACAGACAGACAAACGGACTGAATGATTATAATACTTTCCACTTTTTACGTTATAAACGTAGTGTGGAAGCTAAAACTAAGGGTGTGTAACGCTCCACTACTTTAAATTAGCAGAAATCAATACAATTGGCAATACAACTCAATAATTAATGGTACTGAAATACCTTATAAGGTAATTTCATTAATTTAACACTTAAAAATATTAAAGGCAGCTAAAATTTGCGACAACGCAATTTTCTTGAAAACCTTATTAGGACGTCTGGCAGGCTCTGACAGTTGTTTCAGACAGACGGACCACTTTTCGCTTTTTCGGAATCAACACCCTCCAAAACGTGTGGAAAACTCAAAATCTCTATTTCGGTTTTTCGACCCTATCGCAATACTTTCATTACTTTATTTTTCACATTAGGTAATTGAAAGTAATTAAATTAGGTAATTATGTAATTGAATGTAATTTTTATGTCACTCTTGACAGACGGACGGACTGAAAGATTATAATACCTTCCACTTTTTACGTTATAAACGTAGTGTGGAAGCTAAAATAGAAGGTATTGTGCCTTTTTCTAATAAATTTGTCTTCTAATTTCAATGCACTAAATTTTTTTAACGCATCGCACTTGTCTGTAGCATTTGTAGTTTGGGCTATGAAGGTGGATGGCAGATAGACGGACAAACGGACAGAGCCTTTATAATAGCTTGACTTTGTACGTTAAAAGCCTTGTTTTGAAGCAAAAGTAAAGTCTATAGAAAGACTTCCGTATACGCTTCTTGTTGTACAAAAATATCAAAAGAACCAAGTGTGGAGGGAAACTTGCCAATCGACTTGATCTATGGCAGAACATGGAAACTGTGGAGCAGGCCGACCCAGAGGTGTTTCGTCTTCCAGAGCTAACTTGTCAATAGCTAAATGTTAAAAAAAAACCGGTTTTTGAACACTATACGACTTCAATTAAAGCTCAATAAAAAAGTACATTACAGTCCGTGGACAAATTATTAGACGCACTGCAACGATTTCTGTAAATATTAATTAGGGATTGACCGTTTTCAATTTAAATTGATTTGTTTTTTAAATTTTTACTATGTACCAACATTACCGATTTATTGAATACATAAAATTATTAGCGACTGCAAGATTTCATGTAAATATTAATTACGGGTGTATTGACCGTTTATTTTTAAAGAATTTGTTATTTATATTATCCAATCAATTACGATTTGATTTACGTAATCAAACAGCTTTAATTTAGAAAAGCATAGTTATTAGTTTAAAGAACAATGAAATTATGTTAGTAAGTCAATTTGAGTTGAGCCACCTTTATCCGCTAATCAAACTTTAATTCAGCGCGGCATGCTATAATGCAAGACGTCTGTCTCCCTTATTTGGAAATTCACACATGAATAATCTTATATAATATAATAAATATCTTAATCATAATTATCTTAAAATAAATACAATATGTAGTCTAAACATTTTTTAATAAAATCAATAATATGTAGTTTAAATATACCTTATTTCATAAAAACCTTTAAGAAACATAAAATTACTAAAAAAAATACAGTGCGTCTAATAATTTGTCCAGGGACTGTAAAGGTAATAATGTACTATCGAAGGTCATTTCAATAATTTAAAAACCTTGAGAATTCTATTGAGAATTCTATATTTTTCTATGGTATAGCAGCTACATAGCATACAGCTTCTATAGCAGCCCTTGAGCATGCAAGATTTTTTTCAAAAACCTTATTAAGACGTAAAATAGTTACTGGAAATACGTGTGCCCAAATTTGAAGTCTGTATCTCTTTTAGTTAGAGCTGGAGTGTTATTTCAGACTAACTAACGGACAGACCGAAAACCACTTTTTCTGAATAAGCACCCTAAAAAAGGTGTAGAAAACACAAAATCTGCATTTCTGCGGAATACTTTTATTACCTTATATTTCACATTAGTTAATTGAAAACAAAAAATTTTCCACAAAATCGCCTGGTACAACATTTAAACCACCAAAACTATTTGTCTTTCCGTCTTTCACCCATGCCAAAAAAACATTAACTTTGGCTTTTAAGAAGCACTTTTTTTATCTCGGCTTTCATCCTATATTAGCCTATATTCTCTGTTCCTCCCTTCAATCAATAAAAGGTGGGTCTTGGTTTGCTGGAACATGAAAACTGTGGAGCAGGCCGAACCAGAGGTGTTTTGTCGTCCAGAGCTAACATGTGAACTTCTAAATCTTAAAAAAATAACAGGTAAAAAGGCGCCAAACACAGCATTAATTCTATATTAAACATTTACATGCTAAATTTGGCTAGTTTCATATATTTTATCTCGAAATTTTTTTTATTATTACTTATCGTTTGCAAAAATTAATCTATATTTTAAAGAATAAATATATAATATTCATCGCTTTTAAATGAAATGAAAACATTTCATATCAACATACAAAGAATCTCGTAGTGAAATATATTTGACGCCATTTCAAACTGATCGATGTCGCAAAAATAAATTTATTTTAATTTATTGTCTAAAAGAATTAAAGTTTCTCGAGTGATTGTTGCAAATGGCAATGGTGATTAAATTCTAATAAAAATGGCTTCATATGCTTTTTAAATGAGCATTAAATTTTGCCGTTTTTTAAATAATTGAAGTACTTCGAATTATTATTTTTTTAAATTTTCAATGTATTCTAATTTCGATACGCTGAATTTTTTGACGTATCGCACTTGTCCGTAGCATTTGTAGTTTGGGCTCTGAAAGTGGGTGACGGACAGTCAGACAGACGGACTGAACGATAATACCTTCTACTTTTTACGTTATAAACGTAGTGTGGAAGCTAAAACATAGGGGCGTGTAACACTACACGACTTCAATTGCCACTCAATAAATCAATACTTTTAAAGGTAATTATATACTCTATAACTACTAAACTAAACTCCTCGGCGCAACATCCCTTTAGTGGGCCAAGGCCTGCCGTGCCCATTTCAGCTTTCGTGACCTAGGGATCTGGGGTGCTATGCATATGTCCCGGTAAGGTGGTCAGCCTCACGCGGAACCCCCAGTGTTTAGTTCCTGAGCATGCTTGGTACCAATTTAATCGACCCACTAAGGGATGAAAGGATGGTTCAACCTCGCCAAATCCGGGATTCGATCCCCGGACCTGTGGCGTGGCAATGCGAAGCACTACCACTAAGCCACTGGGCCTCATTCTCTATAAGGTAATTTCAATAATTTAAAAACCTAAAAAAATCTACAGCAGCTAACCCTTGCGCATGCGCGACTTTTTCAAAAACCGTATTATGACCTCCGACAAGTACTAGGAATAGGTGTACCAAATTTGAAGTCTGTACTTCGATCTGAAGACTTATTTCAGACGGACTCATGTCCAAAAACCACTTTTTCAGAATAAATACCCTACTAAAAAAAAGGTGTAGAAAACACAATATCTGCATTTCGGATTTTCGACCCCATCGCCATATTTTCATTACCTTATATTCCACATTATGTAATTGAAAGTAAAAAGATAGCAAGATAAAAAAAAAAGTTGTTATAATATATGATGTACCGCAGAATGGGGTATTTTTGTCAATTTTCGAATTTGTGTTTCGTCGAATTTCGATGTTACTTTTGAAGAAAATTGTCAGTTACAGACATAGATATCATAGTTAAAGTATTAAGATTGGCTGATCACGTGACCTCCAATGCTAACGACGGGACGCTCTACGCGCATTGGAGGCTTTTTAAGAGGGCAAAATTGCCAGTGTTGCTGCCACTTTAAGGAGAAAAACACTGCGAAAAAATACCATTTAATTCTAAAATTACAAAAAAATATCGTAAAAATACTAGCTGCATTTTGGAATCTTTTTAGTGACTTTAAATCCTTTTCTAATATTTTTTTTGTAATTTTAGAATTAAAGGGTATTTTTTCGTAGTATTTTTCTCCTTAAAGTGGCAGGAACACTGGCCATTTTACCCTCTTATTTGGCCTCCATGCGCGTCCCGTCGTTAGCATTGGAGGTCACGTGATCAGCCAATCTAATACTTTAACTATGATATCTATGGTTACAGAATATTCAAACCATAAAACCTTCTTCGTAGCTACTATTTCACCCAGGCCGAAAAAATATTAACTCCCGCTTTTAAGAAGCACTTTTTTCTATTGGCTTTCATCCTATATTAGCCTGTATCCCGTGCCTTCCTTCAAGCAATAAAAGGTGGATCTTGGTTGCTAGAACATGGAAACTGTAGAGCAGGCCGACCCAGAGGTGTTTTGTCTTCCAGAGCTAACTTGTAAATAGCTAAATGTAAAAAAAACTAGGTTTGTGTAACACTACACGACTTCGATTAAAGCTCAATAAAAAAAAGTACATTTAAAATAATTATGTAATAAAGTTAATTATGTTAAGTGACAGATTCTGTTACAAACCTACTTGTCTTTACCTTATATTTAACATCATGTAATTGAAAGTAAAAAGATAGCAAGATAAAAAAAATAGTTATTATAAAGTATGATGTACCGTAGAATGGGGTATTTTTTGTCAATTTTCGAATTTGTTTTTCGTCGAATTTTGATGTTATTTTTGAAGAAAATTGTTAGTTACAGAATTGTCAAACCCTCAAAACCTTCTTCGAAGCTACTATTTCACCCAGGCCGAAAAAATATTATCTCTGGCTTTTAAAAAGCACTTTTTTCACTCGGCTTTCATCCTACATTAGCCTATATCCTGCGCATCCGTTCAATCAATAAAAGGTGTGACTTGGTTGCTAGAACATGGAAACTGTGGAGCTGACCAACCCAGAGGTTAATTATCTTCCAAAGCTAAATTAAATCAATAGCTAAATTATAAAAAAAACTAGTGGTGTGTGACATCTACACTCTTAAAACAAAAGAGTGAAACCCACTCCTATAGGGGAAGTGCATTTTCGGCACCGGAAAAAGTGGAAATTAACTCAGACTGAGTTAAAATAGCTCGTTTTAAGATTGTAGGACGCAGATTGCTTTCTTTTATTTCTTTTACCCACTCCGAAAAGAGTGAAATCCACTCCTATAGGGGAAGTGCATTTTCGGCACCGGAAAAGATTCGAAATTAACTCACACTGAGTTTAAACCGCTCGTTTTAAGAGTGTAGGACGTAGATTGTTTTCTTTTATTTCTTTTACCCACTCCGCAAAAGAGTGAAATCCACTCCTATAGGGGAAGTGCATTTTCGGCACGGAAAGGAGTTGAAATTAACTCAGACTGAGTTTAAACCGCTCGTTTTAAGAGTGTAGGACGTAGATTGTTTTCTTTTATTTATTTTACCCACTCCGCAAAAGAGTGAAATCCACTCCTATAGGGGAAGTGCATTTTCGGCACCGGAAACGGAGTGGAAATTAACTCAGACTGAGTTAAAACCACTCGTTTGTTTTAAGAGTGTACACCTCTTCAATTGCCACTCAATAAATGAATACATTTAAACGGAATTATGTACTCTATAAGGTAATTTCAATAACTTAAAAACCTAAAAAATTCTATAGCAGCTACTCCTTGCGAGTGTGAGATTTTCTAAATAAAAACCTTAATATAATGTCCGATAGGTACTGGAAATACGTGTTCCCAAATTTGAAGTCTGTTGCTCTTTTAGTTCGAGCTGAAGACAGACGGACCAAAGTTTGACCAAAATCCAAAGTTTGAAAACCACTTTTTCAGACTCAGCACCCTAAAAAAGGTGTAGAAAACACCAAATCGGCATTTCGGATTTTCGACCCCCATCGCAATACTTTCTTTACCTTATTTTTCACATTAGGTTTAGTTTAGTTTGAATTATCGTCGCGCTAGAGCTATACGACGGGCGTCGTACTTTAGAACCACAGTCAATTGACCAGCCGACACCCGAGTAGGCACCCAACGCAACCGTTAAGGGCGACATCGTACGCAGCGTTAGGACTTTGAAGGATATTTAACGTGCACTCCCTCCACACGGGGTATTATTCGTCGGACATTTTTGGCTGCACGGGCCGTTTATAGGTCGGTAGTTATTTTGGCGATGCCCGGACCCGAACCTGGGACCTTCCGCATGCTAGGCGAATGCCTAACCGACTGGGCTTTTCACATTAGGTACACTCTTAAAACAAACGAGCGGTTTTAACTCAGTCTGAGTAAATTTACACTCCTTTCCGTGCTGAAAATGCACTTCCCCTATAGGAGTGGATTTCACTCTTTTTACGGAGTGGGTAAAAGAAATAAAAGAAAACAATCTACGTCCTACACTCTTAAAACGGGTGGTTTTAACTCTGAGTTATTTTCACTTCTTTCCGGTGCCGAAAATGCACTTCCCCTATAGGAGTGGATTTCACTCTTTTGTTTTAAGAGTGTAAGTGAAAGTAACAATAAAATGAAATTTTGATGTTACTTTTGAAGAAAATTGTCAGTTACAGAATAGTCAAACGATCAAAAGCTTTTTCAAAGCTACTATTTTACCCAGGGGCAGGAAAAAACATTAACTCTGGCTTTTAAGAAGCACTTTTTTCTCTATCGGCTTTCACCCTATACTAGCCTAAATCCTGTCATGCCTTTCAATCAATAAAAGGTGGTTCTTGGTTGCTAGAACATGGAAACTGTGGAGCAGCCCGAGCCAGAAGTGTTTTGTCTTCTAGAGCTGACACGAGAATCGTTAAATGTAAAAAAGTAGGTTTGTAACAGAAACTGTCACTTACAAATGCTTTCACACAATTTCCATGCTTCAAAAAAAATCGCTAATCAAACATTTAGATTGGTATTAAACTTGTTATCGTCATTATTTTTCATCGAAAATTCAATAATTTTTTTCGTTTTTTACTTATCGTTTGCGAAATTTATTTGTATTTCAAAGAATGAGCTTTAAATAACATTTAAAAAGCAAAAAACAACGAAAAAACTTTGCCAACATCAATAATTAGTAATAAAAAATCATTACTCATTAATAAATGCTTAAATGTAAATGAAAAATTACGTCTGCTTTCTAACAGAAAAAAATAGAAGGTATTGTGCTTCTTTCTAATAAATATGTCTTCTAATTTCAATGCACTATTTTTTTTTAACGCATAGCACTTGTTTGTAGCATTTGTAGTTTGGGCATTGTAGTTTTTGTAGCATTTGTAGTTTGTAGCATTTTAGTTTGTAGCATGAAGGTGGATGACGGATAGACGGACAAACGGAGAGGAGCCTTTACAATAGCTTTGACTTTGTACGTTAAAAGCCTTGTTTTTAAGCAAAAGTAAACTCTATAGAAAGACTTCCGTATACGCTTCTTGTTGTACAAAAATATCAAAAGAAACAAGCGTGGAGGGAAACTTTCCAATCGACTTGATCCATTTTTACATTGAGCCATTCATGTGTTGTCTCTGAGGTTTTTTTTATGGAAAAGACGTGTTAGAAGAGAATTGAAAAGTTTTTGACGGTGTTTTGAAAAGAGTGTAGAAAAAAATCTAATGTATTCGTCGCATGTGAGTGATAAACAAAGAAAAGTGTGGGGTTGTTTTCACTGTAAAAGAATATTTTAATACGTTATTTTTTGTAGCTGCATTTTGAAAACACTTCAAGAATTTAAAATATTCTATTGTTACAAATTTTTTGAATTTTTTTATTTGGAGATGGTCGTATGCGTCTCTAAAAAAGTACGAAGGTTTGACGCGTTAAAGTAAAATGGAACTTCCGGAAGAGACTAAAATAAAACAAGATTGGTTTAGGAAGCAAAAAAAGAATAGTTAAAAAGCATTAATTCTCTTGAATTGGACTTATACAAGAACCTCCAACTATCACTTTCTAATGTTCAAAATCAATTTATGTTTTCGGTTGTTAGACTTATTTTATCATTCAAAAAACGGTTTTGCCAAAGTTTTTAAAGAGTATATCACTACAATTTATAGTTTCAGTTCGAAAAAGTTTCTTAGTTTGAAATAATTTGTGATAATTGGTAACACTTAAAAGTAAATATAAACTTTAATCTTAACTTAAAATGTTCCAGTTTTTATTGAGTATTGTTAATCTTTAAAAAATGGCGATAAACATTCGAGAAAAAATGAAACTGCTTTAACTCTTTCTATACAGTCCCTGGCCAAATTATTAGACGCACTGCAAGATTTTATGTATCAATCAATGATGAACAAAATACCTTTAGAAGGACATTTGTGTTCCTAAACTTAAACTATTGAATAGAAAATACTATCTGCTATACTTAATACATATATCGTAATCTTTTTTAATGATATGACATTCTTTGGTATGTTTTCATCACTACTAAAAAAATACAGTGCGTCTAATACTTTGTCTAGGGACTGTAATTTGCATTACTATCTTATGTTTTTGCATACTGCTGTTTTAAGAATTAGAAATTGTTTCTTAAACAACTTTCAAAAAATTGTTCATTTTTTAAATAATGTTGAAAATTGCTATCTATAAGTTAAATCCTTTTATATATATATTATTAGAAATTCGTTTAAAGTGAATTATTAAACAAGTTCTCCCAAGTTCAATTTAATGGGGTTTGAATATATAACATTTAAACATGTAATTATTCTGGCACATATCAGAGTTAAACTATTCATCTGTTTGATCCTCCTAATTTCATGTAAACATCTGTCACTACCAGATTGGTACGGTAAATCAATATTCACACGTATAGAAACATTTAACATAGTTTACACGTTCACAGACGCGTCTTATCATGCGGTTCAGAGTTCCAATTTCCAAAATTAAATTGTTGGATTTATCACTAATATTGTTCTCGTTTTTTAGCTTTCACACTACGTTTATAACGTAAAAATTTAAAGGTATTATCCTCGTTCAATCCGTCTGTCTATCCGTCACCCACTTTCATTGCCCAAACTACAAATGCTACGGACAAGTGTGATACGTTAAAAACTTCAGCGCATCGAAATTAGAATACATTGAAAATTTCAGAAAAGAATTCGAATTCGAAGTACTTCAATTATTTAAAAAAAAATCCTGCACAATTTAATGCTCATTTAAAAAGCATACGAAGCCATTTTTATTAGAATTTAATCACCATTGCCATTCACAACAATCGCTCGAGAATCTTTAATTCTTTTAGACAATAAATTTAAATAAATTTATTTTTGCGACATCGATGAGTTTGAAATGACGTCAAATATATTTCACTACGAGATTCTTTGTACGTTGATATGGAATGTTTTTCATTCGATTTAAAAGCGAGGAATATTACATATTTATTCTTAGAAATATAAATTAATTTTTGCAAACGATAAGTAATAATTATTGAATTTTCGAAATAAAATAAATGAAACTAGCCAAATTTAGCATGTAAATGTTTAATATTGAATATCAATGTGTTTGTTGACTTTTTACCTGTTAAACGCAACTGTTGTGTGGAAGCGGGTTAAGTGACAGATTCTGTTACGAACCTACTTGTTTTTAATTAAAATAAATCATCAAACTACGACAATCAAAAACCTTCACAAACAATCACTTCCCCTTTTTTGTTTTCTATCTCTTGCCAAATCTTTGTGATGCAGTGAAAGATCCTTCTAGGCTTTTCGAATTTTTCGCTCAGAGGTAAATCCCGAACACTATTCAAGCAGAAAATGGCTTTTTTAGTTTTCTCATTCATATTAAAGCTTCTTTTTGACAAAGTTTTAACTGATATGCAATAGAGTCACTAAATACTGACTATTTAAACGTAAATAGAATCGTGACAACCTCGAATAGAAAATAACCTGCTTCCACCAAAGTCATTGCACATAAGAACTTTATATGCAAAGAGTGACGTCAATTGCTTCTAACGCTATTAAAGGAAGCTTTTGGCAACTTGCTGAAACCCCGAATTGTTGTTAAATCTTTTGTATGTATTGGGGGGTGCAAGTTGATAGTAATTAATATAACCTATCCATTTTTTTAATGGGCTTGTTTCACGTGGGATCTGGCAACAGTTCTGCGGTCTTGTTTTCATTTTTTTCGAATGACTTTTGTTGATATTCGAAATTGAGTTTTCTAAGAATAAGTTATTTTAGTTGCTATTTTTTATAATTACAACTTCTTGTTGTGCTGCTGGTTGTTTTAATCATTTATCAAGGAAAACTTGTATTGAAAGAAGTTGGAATTTTAAAAAAAATAACAACTAAAATATTCTTAGAAAACTCAATTTAGAATACCAAGGTAAAAGTAATTCGATAAAAATTAAAACAAGACCGCGGAGCTGTTGCCAGATCCCTCGTGAAACATGCCCATTTAAATGGAATTAGAAGTGTTATTTATAGCATTGGTCAGTGGAAATACCGTTCCCTGGTGCCATTAAAAATTACACGGCACATATGGATGGGTTAAAAAAATATATAAAGAGAGTTGATACACGAACAGAAAACAGCACCATTGAAATGGAATTGTTTAAAACTTACGCTCAAACTTACTACAGGGGGCCGTGGGGAGCCTAGTGGTTAAGATCTCGGTCGCGGGATCGGAAGGTCCCGCGATCGAGTCTCGACACCTCTGAAGACTCGAGTATATGCGGAGTACGTGCTGGTTTAATCTGTTGGGTCCGAAAATCCTGTGGTCGGTCATTGCGCAGTTTACCACGGGTACAGGTTCCTGGAGACTATTGCCCTCCACTTTAGGGACATGTCTAAATTGTGGAGGTGGCGATAGATGGCAGCTTCTGTCTTGTATGTGTGTGTGTATGTCGGGTCCATCCTTCTTGACGAAGGTTTATAAGTGGGTCTCTGTGACCAAGTGCACAAGCCTGAAAATATATGTCAACCAACCAACTACAGGAACATAGATGGACTTCTCAAGCCAGTTCAATAAGGTAGTCAGTTTAATTGAACTTAAATTAAAGTCACTTAATATACTCCTTTAATGAAAAATGTCAGTTACATGTATTCCAAACTAATGAAATAAAAAGAAACTACGAAGTGGAAAAACGGAAAAATAATTGTTTGAATATCAATATGGATTTCTTTGTACAACTGGAAAGGCCACGGGGGTAATATTTGAGCGTCTGACTCGAAACAAAGTCGAAATTCATTCTTAAGTTGAACCATTAATATTCTAAGACATTCTCTTCATTCTTTTGTGTATTTTTTGACTATTTTAGGTTTGGCTTGTTTCAGGAGGTCCGATTTACAATTGTACCCATAAGTCGTTGTATGTTTGAAAACATTCAAGTACATGTTGGCTTTGTGAGTATTCCAAATCACTGAAAAACATAATTTTCTTTCATAAATATAAAACGTAGTGGTACGTTTCTTTTTACTCATAACTAGTTAGAAATTTTACATTAATAGTTAACTGTAGTAATTACAATATTAAGTATAGTTCATATGCACACACACTCACGCACGTACGCACATATGCACACCATACGCTAACGCAACTGTCCAAACACTCTTTCACTCTCACACACACATACGCACGCCCATATATATGCACACGCACTCGCACACACACATCCACACTCACACTCACGCCATACGCTAACGCAACTGTCCAAACACTCTTTCACTCTCACACACACATACGCACGCCCATATATATGCACACGCACTCGCACACACACATCCACACCCACACTCACGCCATACGCTAACGCAACTGTCCAAACACTCTTTCACTCTCACACACACATACGCACGCCCATATATATGCACACGCACTCGCACAAACACATCCACACTCACGCCATACGCTAACGCAACTGTCCAAACACTCTTTCACTCTCACACACACATACGCACGCCCATATATATGCACACGCACTCGCACACACACATCCACACCCACACTCACGCCATACGCTAACGCAACTGTCCAAACACTCTTTCACTCTCACACACACATACGCACGCCCATATATATGCACACGCACTCGCACACACACATCCACACCCACACTCACGCCATACGCTAATGCAACTGTCCAAACACTCTTTCACTCTCACACACACATACGCACGCCCATATATATGCACACGCACTCGCACACACACATCCACACCCACACTCACGCCATACGCTAACGCAACTGTCCAAACACTCTTTCACTCTCACACACACATACGCACGCCCATATATATGCACACGCACTCGCGCACACACACATCCACACCCACACTCACGCCATACGCTAACGCAACTGTCCAAACACTCTTTCACTCTCACACACACATACGCACGCCCATATATATGCACACGCACTCGCACACACACATCCACACCCACACTCACGCCATACGCTAACGCAACTGTCCAAACACTCTTTCACTCTCACACACACATACGCACGCCCATATATATGCACACGCACTCGCACACACACATCCACACCCACACTCACGCGCTCGTTCACACTCACACTTACACACTCGCTCACTGACACGCATATGTACAGTGTACAGTACCTGGACAAATTATTAGACGCACTGCAAGATTTCATGCATCAATCAATGATGAACAAAATACCTTTAGAAAGAACATTTGTGTTCCTAAACTTAAGCTAGTGAATAGAAAATACTATCTGCTATACTTAATACATAGATCGACAGCTTTTTTAATGATATGAGATACTTTGGTATGTTTTCATCAGTACTAAAAAAAATACAGTGCGTCTAATAATTTGTACAGGGACTGTATGTATTGAAATGGAAAAATGTACTTAAAATCTGAAACTTAAAAAACTCTCTCACACACACATGCACATGATCTTTCACTCTCACATACATACACGCACACTCATACACACTCGCTCACTCACTCACAACCGTATCTATTAAAATGAAAAAAAAATTGCTTAAGCTCTGAAACTTAAAAAACTAAGATGTTTTAAATCATCTATCCATTTAGTTGAAGTTTGTAGTATAACTTTTTTTATGGTTGTTTTAAATCAACCATACAAAAGTTATACTACAAACTTCAATTGAAAGGACAGACTCCTAGCATTAAAATTAGAATAATTCAAGTGTAAGTAACTTACCGATGCAAGTAAATATCGTAACGTAAAAGGCATAAAATTAATCCTCCGTACAAATTGCTCGCCAAAAGCTTCTCCAATTAAATTAACTTCCTGGTTCTGTTAAGTACCGCCAGTTTCCAATTACCGATTCCGGCTTTAACGCAAACTCTTTTAGCCAAGTAGATCTGTAAGTTTTAATTTGCATCAGTGTAAATATCTTTGCTTAGAAAGGTGTCGAGAGGTAATGAAACGATATTTCCATGCTATCACTGTAACTAGATTAGCAAGACTTAATGCTTCGATAAACAAAATGAATAATAAGGAAGGATTAATTTTTGTAATTATTTAAACTTAATTTCTTAAAAGTGGAAGCTAGTTAGTTTTGTATCTTAAAACTCAAATATAAGAAAACCCTTTTTTAAGTCAATGTACGTATATAAAATTCGCGTAATTGTTTAAAAATGCCTTTAGTTTCAAATGACGTAAATTAAATTAGTAATTCGAAAATACATACTTGTGTGACATAATTTAAAACCAGATTTTATATTTAAATAATTTAATCTGTTTATTACAATTTTAATACTGTAAACTGCTATTACTGTAACTAGATTAGTAAAACGTAATGCTTAAATAAACAAAAGTAATAGAAGGATTTAATTTGTGATTGTTTGAACTCAAGCATTTAAAAGTGGAAACTATTTAATTTTATATATTAACACACAAAAAATAATCAAAGCTATAATTTGTAAAAATACACATAAGATTGGAATAACCGTTTAAAAATGTTTTTAGTTTCAAAGAACGAAAATTAAATAAGAGAATTTAATAAAGATATACTGGTATGAAGTATTTTAAAACCACATTTCAAATTTAACATATTTTTGTTTTGTTTTTAAGACGCGAAATTAAAATTTACTCTTACGAATACTAATTCGATAAAGAACGAAAAAATTAAAATTTACTCTTACGTAGTATCTATTGCATGTTGTAATTATAGAATAAACAGATTATTGAAAATAGCACACGATTATTTGGTGAATTTTTTTAAATATTTATTTTAGTATATATTTATATTTAGCATATATTTCTGACGTTGACCATGGCTATTATATAAGTTACATGTAAATACATAATTTTACGCAAAAATGTGTGTGTATTTCTTTATTACAACAAAGCAGTTTTTATGGTTTTCTATTTTTATAAATCTTATACGCTCGAAGTTTTTTCTTTAAGCTGTTTGAATCTCGAAATTAGAGTTGATTGTACGCTATTTTTCAGAGGTACATTTGTACTAGAAACTTTCTTGCATGTAACTATCTATATTGTCAAAACTTATGCATATTTTGAACGGTTAGTATAACATGTATTTACTAGAGCATAAACAAGTAAGTTTGTAATCGAATATGTCACTTAAAACGCTTTCACACAATATTTGTGCTCAGCAAAAAAACGCTCTATTTATACACCTCAGAAGGAAATTCGCCAAACAGGGCCTTTAGCTAATAATTTATTTCTAATTCAAACATTTAGACGCCAAAATTAACTATTTTCATTAATCTTCTTTCGCAAATTAATAATTTCTCATTATCGTTTGCTAAATTTGTTTGAAATTCGAGGAATAATGATGCCATTTATTTTTTAATAAATATCTTTTAGTCGCCACAATTTCCCATGTTCATTAATTTTCGCTCGAAAAAGAGAAGAATAAATAATTAGTAAAATTGCTGCTTTAAAAATAAAAGCAAACTGCTGCATATTTTTTATTCAAAGTTAGAATTCGCTATGCATCTTTCCTCATACATATATAATGAACCATCAAAAGAACTCTATTGTGATATGATACAGTCCTGCACAAAAGTTTAGACACAGAAGCAATTCATGAAAATATCGATAGTATTCATTAATTCCCACTAAATTCTTTTTAATATATATTGTTAAACTCGTAAGAAAAAAGGGTAACAAAAAGAAATTCAGAAAAAATTAAATAAAATTGTCTAACATCAACAAGTCGAAATTTTGCAAAATTGCCATGCCCCAAAAGTATAGACACAAATTTAATGTTTATGCAAATTCTTGAGCGGAAGTGACTGTGTTGTCAAAGGGGAGTGTCTCAAAGCTGCTATAAAGGGATTGGAATATTTTTACTGCTTATAATGATGCCTAAGTCAAGCAATTTTCATTTGCCGAGACTATAAGAATTTAGAAATTAAAAAGCGAAGGTAAATCAGTTTCTGATATTTTACTTGAACTGAACCGATATAAAAGATGTATTTATATAGTTTTAGGCACGTGATGATGTATACCAGGCAAAAGCAAGGTCTGGAAGAACCAGGGCGACCAGCAAACGAGATGAAAGGCAAATTAGGAAACTTGCTTCAAACAGACATTGCTCTGCAAACCAGATTAAAACTGAAATTGCCAACAAGGTTCCCGAGAAACTATACGTAGAAGAATTGTGGCATGTGGATTTAAAACAAAATCTAAATTTAAACATAAGCCGCGGTTGCAGTCTCATCACAAAGACGCTCAGGGGGCTCAGGAGCACACGTCATATAGGGATAAATGGCTAGAGGTAATCATCAAAAAAATATTTAGTGACGAAAAAGAAAATGGAACCTGGATGGCTCCGACAGGTTTTTTTACTACTGGCATGATCTTCGCAAAGGTCCTGTGACTTAGTTTAGCCGAAGTCAAGGCGGAGGGTCAGTGATGGTTTGGGGAGGATTTTCTGTAGACGACCAGACTTCCCCAGCGTTTACAAAGGGTAAGCAAAACTATGAAAAATACCAGGAAACTCTCGAGAGTAATTTGTAAATGTTGGGGGAGTTTTTATGTGGGCCTAACTGGAAATTTCAACAAGACAACGCCTTTATCGCACATCCAGCTCAACGAAAGATTGGTTTCGAACCAAAAAAAATCACGGTTCTCGATTGGCTTACATGGCCCCAACTATTATTCTATAGAAATTGTATGGGGAATTCTTACAAAAGTTGTATATGCCAATGGAAAGCAGTGTACCAAAGTTTCTAAACTTAAAGAAGCTATTGAAGCAGCGTGGCACGATATCAAGCCTGCAACCCTGAAAAAGCTTTGTGCTTTCAATGAAAAAACGTGTTTTGGAATTGATAAAAAACGAATAAGCTTTATCAACTATTAAAACTTTTCATGTGTTTCCAAAAATTAAAAAAAAATTATTTGTGCCTAAACTTATGTGCAACGGATTTTTGTCATTTTTTCTATCTTTGCAGCTACTTCGCCATATATTTCTTTTTTCATTTTCTAAATTTATATTTTTGAATATATATGTGCATATGTTTAAGTGTAATAAATAATAATTCTCATCTTTAAATACTAATTTGTAAAACATCATATTTGTGTTGTGTCTAAACTTTTGTGCAGGACTGTATCAATCCAAACTGAATCATAGCACATAAAATTAAAACTCTTGAAATATATTTATTTACTTTAAATAAAGTTTCTCGTTTGCATGTTATTTCAACGTAGATTAAATTTTTAGTTATTTAAATTTTAAATATACTTCTAATCAAAATTTTTTAATGAAATTTGGGATGTAAGCTAGCCTGATTTTTTGCTTCAAAATTACGTATCCCACTTGTTTATGCGACTTGCGGTTCGTTATGTGAAAGTGGGTGACAGACAGACGGACGGATTGAACGATTATAATACCTTCCACTTTTTACTTTATAAACGTAGTGTGTAAGCTAAAAATGCTACAAATTAATTTAATAAATATATAAAAGTCTTCGGTAAAAACACAGTTGTGCGATCATAATATTTTTTTATATTTATGCATTCTAATTCTACTAAAAAAATTCGTTGAAACAATGAATACAAAAATATGCAACAAATACATACATCACGTACAGAAACAATACACATCCATGTATGTTACTAGGGATTCGGTGTCCTAAAATACAATTCGTGTAATTTGAACCCAAAATAGCTTTGATGGAAAAACAGCCATGTGATTGATAGACTTTTATAAGAAGACAGAATACCAGAATAAAAATAAATGTATTGAATTACACAAATTCTCTTATATATGCTATTTTTTAAAAAAAATTTAAAGAGAAATATTTTATATCTTTGCATTGAATTACAGTTTTTTGGTATTTATATTACTTCCTGGTAAAAAAAAAATAGTTTATTAAACACGACGTAATTATCTGGAGTAATTTTTGTATGGAATTTTTTACGTGAAAAGTGTTTCACTAAAAGGGTAAAATTAACTGAATAAAAATTAAAATTTATATTTATGGTAATTAAAGAATTCATTTTTAAAAAGAGCTAATTTTTAAAACTATTGCATGCATTTTATGTTAAAAAAAATAGATTCAACAAACTGTTGTGAAAAAAGTTTTGGAGAACAATGAAGAAAAAACATGTTTTTTAAGGTTTAAATCTTTAATAATTGTTTATTTTTGTGTGATTTTTTGGATGAAAAATTATGACAAATAAAAAAAAAACAGTTGCATTTATTTAGAAATTGATACGACAATTTTTCGGGGTGTATAAATTGGCATTGCTATTAAAATATAATTTAATTAAAATATATTAAAGATTAAACTGTTATTTTAGTATTTCGTTTTTTTAAGACTTGTGTCTACGTGTTATGTACGAAATAAACAATACAAACTATTAATTAGTTTAAATTAAAACAGGAAAATTATTCATTTTGTAGAACGGCATAACTTAAAATTGATTTTTTGTACTATATTTTATTAAAAAATTTGTGCTTGGTTTTACATTAATAATAGTTCCTTTGCTTCACGGCTGCATGATGAAAATTTTCACCAAATTTTTTGTATTAGGTTGAACCTTTTTTTTCTGGTTTTGGAAACAAGAACCATATTTCTGGTAAAAACCAAGCGTCACATTTTTAACAGTGTATTTTCAAAACACATTTACACGGAAGGTCCCAGGTTCGTGAACGAGCATCGCCAAAATAACTGCCACCATAAAACGGTCCGTGCAGCAAAAAATGTCCAAAAATGTCCGACAAGGCGTTCGCCTTGCATGCGGAAGGTCCCAGGTTCGGGTCCGGGCATCTCCACAATAATTGCCCTTGCAGCCCGAAATCTCCAACGAATATGTAGAGGGAGTGCACGTTAAATATGCTTCAAAGTTCCAACGCTGAGTAGGATGTCAACCTGGTTCTAAACTGAATGTTCCGGAAGATACAAATGTAAAAACTTCAAAATTCCATGACAAATAACCCTTCAGCCATTACAACAACTATCCAATGCATGTATGTCATAGTTAAAGTATTAGATTGGCAGATCACGTGACCTCCAATGCTAACGACGGGACACGCATGGAATCCAAAATAAGAGGGCAAAATGGCCAGTGTTGCTGCCACTTTAAGGAGAAAAATACTACGAAAAAATACCATTTAATTCAAAAATTACAAAAAAATATCGTAAAAATACTAGCTGCATTTTGGAATCTTTTTAGTGACTTTAAATCCTTTTCTAGTATTTTTTTTGTAATTTTAGAATTAAATGGTATTTTTTCGTAGTATTTTTGTCCTTAAAGTGGCAGCAACACTGGCCATTTTGCCCTCTTATTTTGGCCCCTCCAGGCGCGTCCCGTCGTTAGCATTGGAGGTCACGTGATCTGCCAATCTAATACTTTAACTATGATATCTATGATCCAATGTCACAGAGAAACCTAAGCCTAACACCTTCGACGGGGGGTGGGGTTAAAATCCATCGTTCAAATCTTTACCCAGTGATAGATCGACTTTTAAGGAGACAAAATACACCCAGAGGCATGAAGAGAAATGTATAGGATTACACTTCCTGCACTCCTGCATTATTGTATTTAATTCCCGAATTTTAAACAAGTTGGTTTGTAACTGAATTTGTCAGTTAACCCGTTTCCACACAACAGTTGTGTTTAACAGGTAAAAAGGCGACAAACGCAGCATTAATTCTATATAAAACATTTACATGCTAAATTGGGCTAGTTTCATTTATTTTATTTCGAAATTTCAATAATTATTACTTATCGTTTGCAAAAGTTAATTTATATTTCAAAGAATAAATATGTAATATTCCTCGCTTTTGAATATAATGAAAATATTTCATATCAACATACAAAGAATCTCGTAGTGAAATATATTTGACGTCATTTCAAACGGATCGATGTCGCAAAAATACATTTATTTTAATTTATTGTCTAAAAGAATTAAAGTTTCTCGAGCGATTGTTGCGAATGGCAATGGTGATTTAATTTTAATAAAAATGGCTTCCTATGCTTTTTAAAAGAGCATTACATTTTGGAGTTTTCTAAACAATTGAAGTACTTCGAATTCGAATTCTTTTCTGAAATTTTCAATTTATTCTAATTTCAATGCGTTTAATTTTTTGACGTATCACACGTGTCCGTAGCATTTGTAGTTTGGGCTATGAAATTGGGTGACGGACAGTCGGACAGACAGACTGAACGATTATAATACCTTCCACTCTTTACGTTATAAACGTAGTGTGGAAGCTAAAAAGAGTATTTTACGTACGTGTCGTATACATAAATTTTCATAATCTTGTACAAAAAATATTTGCTAAATGGGAATGTTCCAGATGACGTAATGCTCGTTTCCATCTTTCTCTGTACTGCGATTTCATTGGTTGCTTAGGTTTCACTCTCAAAATGACCGATATAGATGAAAAGAAACATTTCTTTCTATGCAATCTTTCTTTAATAAATGTTTTGAACAACCAACAGCATAGCAAGAAGTTGGCATTTATAAAATTTAATAAGTAAAATATTCTTGGAAAACTCATTTTCGATTACCAACTGGAGCACTGTGAAGAATAAAACATGTTTGTACTGAAAACTGTATAACTTTATATTAAAATATTTTGTATTATCGTCGCACTAGAACTAAACGAGGGCTATTGAATACATATCTTTTAAAGCACTTTTTGGTTCAACAGGAAAATTATTTTGTAAAAC
The DNA here is from genome assembly GCA_019343175.1 of Oedothorax gibbosus. Classification (NCBI taxonomy): domain Eukaryota; kingdom Metazoa; phylum Arthropoda; class Arachnida; order Araneae; family Linyphiidae; genus Oedothorax; species Oedothorax gibbosus. Next base: position 31,326,267 of record CM033278.1, read on the forward strand.
TGCTTAACTCTAAATCGAAATATTTTGTATTATAATCTTTTAATATATTTTTTTTTAAATACAATTGGAATCCTTACTGATTGTTTCCAAAAATACTAATCTATAAACTTCAAAAATTCCTAAGAACCGTGACAAATAACCTTTCAACCATTACAACAACTATCCAATGTCACAGAGCAACCTAAGCCTAACACCTTCGACGTAGAATAACATCCATCGGCCAAATCTTTACCCAGTGATAGATCGACTTTTAAGGAGACAAAATACACCCCTAGGCATGAAGAGAAATGTTTGGGATTACTTCTTCCTGCACTTCTCCATTATTGTATTTTTTTTTGTTCGAAGAAAAATATATACAGCGGAAAAATGTGATGCGTCCTCCCGTCTTATCTCTTACGAGATCACAAAATGACGGAATTTTCTGATGTAGCTGAAGGAGGTGAGAGAAGATGGAGATGCTTGGCGAGAAAAAAAATGAAGCCAGATAGTTAACGCCTAGTGGAATTTTATGTAGCCAAATATGCGAAGTGAGCACATCTTTTTGACAAGAGTGGCGCAAATGCATAATACTAATGTAATGAACTGGTGAACTACTGGAGGTTAAAGAAGATGGAGATGCTTGGCGAGAAAAAAAATGAAGCCAGATAGTTAACGCCTAGTGGAATTTTATGTAGCCAAATATAGCAAAGTGAGCACATCTTTTTGACAAGAGTGGCGCAAATGCATAATACTAATGTAATGAACTGGTGAACTACTGGAGGTTAAAGAAGATGGAGATGCTTGGCGAGAAAAAAAATGAAGCCAGATAGTTAACGCCTAGTGGAATTTTATGTAGCCAAATATAGCAAAGTGAGCACATCTTTTTGACAAGAGTGGCGCAAATGCATAATACTAATGTAATGAACTGGTGAACTACTGGAGGTTAAAGAAGATGGAGATGCTTGGCGAGAAAAAAAAAATGAAGCCAGATAGTTAATGCCTAGTGGAATTTTATGTAGCCAAATATATATTTTTTTGGCGAAATAAGTTTTAAATAATTCCTAAAAATCATTTAAAAATGGCATTTTTTTTCATCGGTATGTCACGTGATCACAAACACGTTGATTTGGCTGACGTCACTAGTATATATAAACAAACCGGTGTGATGTTTTTTTGCTTGCAATTAAACTAGATTTAATCTAATTTACTCTTAAAGTAAGAATTATATAGATAATGGAAGGAGGTTTTACAGAAGCGGATAGTTAAAATTTGCTTAAAGTAGATTCCAAAATGGTGTTTCAAAGCTTGTTTATAGTTACTAGTGACGTCGTAGATACCATGTGACAGCAACAAAGCGTTTTCGGGCGTAATTTTTCGTCCTAATTTTAAAATTCATTTTTCTCCCTTTTTATGGGGTATTTGAAAAAAAAAGAAAAAATACTGGTCTAATATTTTTGGCATAAGAATATTTTAAGTCAATAAATTTTTTTTAGTCAAATACCATCACAACATAAATTGCTTAGCTCTCTGGTATTCGCTTGTGTTATATAATGTTTATTTAGAATTTAGATAAACTCAATTAGAAAGTTCAATTTCACACATCAAATTTTCACGCCAATCGTTGTTAATGAGTTAATTTTTTTAACAGCGCCAAATCAATCGCCAAGTGGTCTGTTTGGGTGTATAAATAATGCGATCTTGGCTACACTTGGCGAACTGGTTTTTGTCTTATTTTCCTCCACAACAGCAGCACTAACATATTTTCCAACCCCCCTAACTGTAACTGGACACGGTATAACAATGCGGTGTGTACTCAAAAGAGATTTCTGACAGCGACTACTGCTAGGAGAGAATATATATAAATAATGTTAAACCTTTTTCTCCAAAAAGGAAGAGGATATAATAAAAGGGAAGTATAAATCTGATAAAAAATTGATCGGGATGCGGGATGAGACGAAGAGAATAGTGAAGATAAAAGGAAATGACTTGGAGAAAAATGATTGTCTTCCATTGTTTGAAAGTTTCGGAAAGAATAAATTGAAGGTTTTTAGGCGGAATTTTTGTCTTATAATACTATTATCTTTTAAATTTAGCTTTAGCTTTGGGATGAGTATTTTCCTCATTAGCTGAGCATGTAGAGAAAGTGGGGGAGCAATTTTGTAAGTTAGCAAATTAGTACGTACCTGTTAGGTAAGTGAGAATAGGGTACTTGACAGTATCGCTAAAATACCTTCCAATATTAATTAAATTATAATTTAAACCCAAATATAACAAAAAAATAAATCTTTAAATAATTAATAAAATCATTTTTCAAATGGCTTTTTTTTTCATCGGTACGTCACGTGATCACAAACACGTCGATTCGGCTGACGTCACTAGTATGTATAAACAAACCGGTGCGATGTATTTTTTTTGTTTGTAATTAAACGGGGTTTTAATCTAACTTACTATTAAAATAAGAATTATATAGATAATGGGTGGAGGTTTTACAGAAGCGGATAGTTCAAATTTGCTTAAAGTAGATTCCAAAATGGGGTTTTAAAGTTTGTTTATAGTGACTAGTGACATCATAGATACCATGTGACAGCCACAAAGCGTTTTCGGGAGTGATTTTTCGTCCTAATTTTAAAATTCATTTTTCTCCCTTTTTATGGGGTATTTGAAAAAAAGAATAAATATGGGTCTAATATTTTGGCATAAGAATATTTTAAGACAATAAATTTTTTTTATTCAAGTACCCCATTGATTTGTCATTATGTCGGTAAAAGGTTTTAAAATCCTCATGTGGGCAACATCTATCCCATCTTGGAAAAATTAATTTTCGGTATACTTTAACATCTACGTAGGGCTTAGATTCACTGTAATCTGAACTTGAAAATTGGCAGCCAGAGCCATCTAGATGGTGACACTAAAAATGTGTATTACACATTTCTTTGTAAAAACTTTTTCACAAAAATGTTTATATACATATTTTCTTCTACTTTCATAACTGTACACTCTTAAAACAAAAGAGTGAAATCCACTCCTATTTCTCCGCATTTTCGGCACCGGAAAGAGTGGAAATTAACTCAGACTGAGTTAAAACCGCTCGTTTTAAGAGGGTAGGACGTAGATTGTTTTCTTTTATTTCTTTTACCCACTCCGCAAAAAGAGTGAAATCCACTCCTATAGGGGAAGTGCATTTTCGGCACGGAAAGGAGTGGAAATTAACTCAGACTGAGTTAAAACCGCTCGTTTTAAGAGTGTAGGACGTAGATTGTTTTCTTTTATTTCTTTTACCCACTCCGCAAAAAGAGTGAAATCCACTCCTATAGGGGAAGTGCATTTTCGGCACGGAAAGGAGTGGAAATTAACTCAGACTGAGTTAAAACCGCTCGTTTTAAGAGTGTAGGACGTAGATTGTTTTCTTTTATTTCTTTTACCCACTCCGCAAAAAGAGTGAAATCCACTCCTATAGGGGAAGTGCATTTTCGGCACGGAAAGGAGTGGAAATTAACTCAGACTGAGTTAAAACCGCTCGTTTTAAGAGTGTAGACGTAGATTGTTTTCTTTTATTTCTTTTACCCACTCCGCAAAAAGAGTGAAATCCACTCCTATAGGGGAAGTGCATTTTCGGCACCGGAAAGGAGTGGAAATTAACTCAGACTGAGTTAAAACCGCTCGTTTTAAGAGTGTAGGACGTAGATTGTTTTCTTTTATTTCTTTTACCCACTCCGCAAAAAGAGTGAAATCCACTCCTATAGGGGAAGTGCATTTTCGGCACCGGAAAGGAATGGAAATTAACTCAGACTGAGTTAAAACCGCTCGTTTTAAGAGCGTAGGACGTAGATTGTTTTCTTTTATTTCTTTTACCCACTCCGCAAAAAGAGTGAAATCTACTCCTATAGGGGAAGTGCTTTTTCAGCACCGGAAAGGAGTGGAAATTAACTCAGACTGAGTTAAAACCGCTCGTTTGTTTTAAGAATGTACATTTTTTTATTTTCTACTATAATTACAGTTGTCACAGAGACTCTCCTTTACACATATTCTTCCTTGCTTACAATTATACGCCCATTTCCTAGCGCAACTTATACGATAAAAAAAAACTTGTGTTCAAACAGCAGATATGGCACAAGTGTTGTGTAAAAACGATAACTTTGTAACATTGTGCTGTTTCAATTCAAGAATTGTTTGATGACATACGGACTTAAATTTGTGTTGTTCCAGCACAACTGACGATAGCGGGAGGAGACGATTATTATATCCATGTAGAATTTTAAGAGGGCTTCTCAGTCCCATAGAGATAATGCATTAGTTTTGAAATCACAACTTTTGCAAAAGAATTTATTTCCCATGTTATATCATTTTCCGAAGGTATGGGAATTATCATAACATCAATTTAAAACAAAATTGAAATGGAAATAACATCCGGGTATTTAGTTATTAATTGATAAAGTTTTAAAATAGTGTCGCCATCTGATGTTTATTTTTGGAATTTTAAAACTTCAAAAATATATAATTAAATAACTAGATAACATTTTCGTTTAAAATTTGTTTCAATCCGATGTTATGTTGATTCCCCCATATTTGGAGGAAAAGGGCAAACATGGCAAAGTAATACTTCTGCGGAAGTTGTGATTCCAAAACTAATGCATTAGCTCTATGGGACTGACAATCCTTCTTCACAAAAACGTAAACTCGATTGTTTTCTTTGTTTTCTAAAATATAAATAACAAAACTACAACAGTCATTTAAAAGTACTGGGATATTTATTTTTTCACATTTAGTATAGTTATTTATTCGAAACAGTAAAAAGAAGATGGCACACTCCATTTAAGAGTAGAAGTGTTTCGGGCTTTTAACACAACTTTTAGTGTAACCATGTATCATTATATTACACATAACTGGGAAAAACACTATTTTTTGCATTGAAAGTCAACACAATTTTTTTTTAGTGTAGACTTGTAATTTCTTTAACAACGCTTGCTTTGCATTGATTGTTGGCAAGAAAATGGCGAAATATAAATATGACATTATTTTCATCCCTATAAGAAAATATGTACACCGGAATAATATGCAGAATATTTATTTTTATTTAGCATTTCTGTTGCTCCTCAAGACATGAAGCACGCCTGTTATACGTCGATTTCCGAGCGTGAGCCTCACATACATAATCTCTTTAACAACGCTTACTTTGCAGTGAAGGCTGATAAAGAAAAATATAAAGGATAATTATGACACTATCTTCAGAGGGATTGTCAGTCCCATAGAGCTAATGCATTAGTTTTGGAATCACAACTTCCGCAGAAGTACTGCTTTACCATGTTAGCCCATTTCCCCCAGATATGGGAATCAACATAACATCGAATTGAAATAATTTTAAAAAGAAAATGTTATCTACTTATTTAATTATATATTTTTGAAGTTTTAAAATTCCAAAAATAAACATCAGATGGCGACACTATTTTAAAACTTTATCAATTAATAATTAAATTCCCTGACGTTATTTTCTTTTCAATTTTGTTTTAAATGGATGTTGTGACGATTCCCATACTTTGGGAAAATGATATAACATGGCAAATGAATTCTTTTGCAAAAGTTGTGATTTCAAAACTAATTAGCTATGGGGCTGGCACCTACTAATTCGTCCAGGTATAGGCAGATACATGCAGAATCCCGTTCGTCTGTCCGGATCGCCAAAATCTGCAACTGACCTAATAAACGGGGCCTCGGCAGAAACATTCCTGAACGACTAATACGTGTAAAAGTGCAAGAAAAATATGCGTTCTCAAATCTTCCCTATCTTCTGAGTCACAGATGTCGCCCTTAACGTTGGTTGGGGAATACTCAGGTTCGGCTGCACTGAGTGTGGTTACTAAAATCACGAACGCCGTCGCAATACCCTCTGTAGCTCCAGTCGACGAAATTCACTAACGAAATCAAAACTATGTGCTTCGAAACTATTTGACGGATATGGCCCTGAACATATATTTGTCCAAGAAAAATATATACAGCAGAATAATCTGCAGAATCCTTCCTTCTTACCTTTCCGAGATCACAAAATGGTCCTGCAACTGGACTCTAATAACTATGTGGTGCCTTCGGAAAAACTATTCTGACAGCGACTAATGGGAGAATATATATAAATGTCCAAGAAAAAATATATACAGCAGAATAATCTGCAGAATCCTTCCTTCTTATCTTTCCGAGATCACAAAATGGTCCTGCAACTGGACTCTAATAACTATGTGGTGCCTTCGGAAAAACTATTTCTGACAGAGACTAATGGGAGAATATATATAAATGTCCAAGAAAAATATATACAGCAGAATAATCTGCAGAATCCTTCCTTCTTATCTTTCCGAGATCACAAAATGGTCCTGCAACTGGACTCTAATAACTATGTGGTGCCTTCGGAAAAACTATTTCTGACAGCGACTAAAGGGAGAATATATATAAATGTCCAAGAAAAATATATACAGCAGAATAATCTGCAGAATCCTTCCTTCTTACCTTTCCGAGATCACAAAATGGTCCTGCAACTGGACTCTGTGGTGCCTTCGGAAAAACTATTTCTGACAGCGACTAATGGGAGAATAATATATAAATTACATTAAAACCTTTTTCCGCAGCTAAAAAAGAGGATACAATGTAAGGGAAGTATGAATCTGATAAAAAATTGACCTAAGCAATCAAAGAATCGCATTGTGCTACATGCTGGGACATTATTCCAATCTCTCTATTATATTTTAAAAATAAATTTTTCTTCGAGTATTTATTAAAAATAAATGCATTTTCGGCACCGGAAAGGAGTGGAAATTAACTCAGACTGAGTTAAAACCGCTCGTTTGTTTTAAGAGTGTACATTTTTTATTTTCCACTATAATTACAGTTGTCACAGAGACTCTCCTTTACACATATTCTTCCTTGCTTACAATTATACGCCCATTTCCTAGCGCAACTTATACGATAAAAAAAAACTTGTGTTCCAACAGCAGATATGTGGTAAGAGACAGACAGAAAATATGAAAGTAAATGGCATAGGGTATACAGATTTTCTTATATTTCTCTGATAGTTTTGGAAATAATAAATTGGATGTTTTAAGGTGACTGAATTTGTGCCTTGTGCATGGGCTGGTTTTACAGAAGGTACATCTTTTTGTGTATATCATGTAAGTTAGCAAACTAAGGCGTACTTGGTTAGTTATTTTTAGTGTTAGGTATTGAAAGTGTTTGAAAACTTCTGGACGGACCTGGCAGTCAATGCTTTTCTAATTTTATAACAATAAAATTAAATTTTTAATCATTTGAAAGGCTGTTTCCATATCAACAGTACTAAGAGAAAATGTATTTATCTATATACATAAAAGGCAACTTCCGTTTGTTTGTATAAGACACAAGATCTAAAGAACCACGCTACAGATCGTCACGAAATTTGGCACAAAAATTCATCTCATCTCCGGAACAAACATAGGCTAATAATTTTTTGAATCAGACCATTCCTTCTATCGTTTTCGAACGTTTTTATGTTTCCCATTAAATGCATTGAAGACCTTAGAGGTATAGTGCTCCTTCAACAGCACGTTTTCACGAATTGTTTATTTAGTTTTATTTTACACATTTTTTTAAAACGATTTTTAAGTATATTTAGTTTAATTACAGCTAAAAAATTAGAAAGAAACATCGAAAACAAAAATCGTTTGCTAGCTTATTTTTAGCAGTTAGAAAAACATTTAATATTAAAATTAAAAATCGTTTGCTTTAGTATCTTTATCACAGTTTTTAAAAAATACAAATAAATATAAAAAATGCAAATCGTTTGCTGTTTGCTGGAGTAGCTTTATAACATCTAAACAATTAGATCATGTAATTCGCTTTCATTAAGAATATTTTATTTTCTGCACGCAGACCATGCCTTTTATGTATATAGATATCTGCATTGATTTAGTACTGTATACATTTGCATTGAATTCTTAATTTTTCAGCATTTGTATTGAATTATGGTAGAAATTTGTACTGCTTATATTGTATTTATATCTACAAAGTGTCCAAAAAAAGTTAATTTATTATAGAACTCCCTTAAATTGCGTTAAAATAAATGTTTGAGACCCTTTTAAGATTTAGCTGTTTTTCCATTTTTAATTCTTACTGATAATTTTTTACTTAAATTAGTATTCTTTTTAATTTGAGCTTCTTATCAAAGGTATTTTTGAAATTAATATTAATCATTACTATATCCAAGTTGGGTAATTAAATGGAAAATTACTGGGTAATCTTCATATCTTATGTAACTAAAATGAAAGAAAAAAAATAGTGAAATTGACTGTTAAATTATTTTTCCACCTCTACCCGTGCATCGTCGGGTATAACAGCTAGTTTTAAATAAATACTCGAAGAAAAATTTATTTTTAAAATATAATAGAGATTGGAATAATATCCCAACATGTAGCACAATGCGATTCTTTGATTGCTTAGTGATACAATTAGAAGTATTAATAACGACAACGGATTTAATGCATTATTAAACATTAAGGGGACGTGGTACCCAAAAAATTAAATCCAGTATTTTTATCGCTAGCATTTAAATTAAACTATTTTTTACAAAGAACTAACATTCAATAAACATATACGAAAAAAATAATAAATATTAAAACGTAAGTTTTTTTTAAAAAATTAAAAAATTTTAAATTTTTAACGTTTTTTCAAAATGCTAATCTAAATGCTTTTGTAATGGATTTTTTTTCAAAATGTTCCCATAGAATCAATTAATAAAAGTTGGTATGGATATTGAGCTATCAGTTAAACAAAAAAAAAGTTATGGAGCTTAATGTATAAAAATGGCTAAAAAATAAAAAAAAAATTAAATTAGTAAAAGTAAATTAAATGAGTAAATTTTCACCTTCATCATTTTTTTAAAATCTATTCACACTAGACCTTATCCCATACCAACTTTTGTTAAACGCATATGTTTCAACACAGGAAAGAAATTTTGGAGCTCTACATTAATTTACCTAAAAGCCTTAGGGTTTTAACGATTCACTAGCTGAAAAATTAAAAATTTAAAAAATCAACATAAAATTTAAAAAAAAAAACCATTTTACCAAACAATTGTATAATTTTCAATAAACATCCACCATTATAAAAGAATCCTTCTTTTTTGCAATATCCTTAGCTCACAGCATTCGAGCATGTTTAATTATTTTCTGGGCAGCCCTAAATTTTGGGTAATACGTCCCCTTAATCCTAATAAGTCATTTTTAATTACAAGCTACAAAATCAAAACTGTATTGAAAGCATACCTACTACTTTACTTCAAAATTCTTTTTTAAGATGAAAATATTTAATCAAGCACAATTTCCAATCATAAACATATTATTCAATTCTGTTCTTTACTGAAGCCTCTTTTTTGTTAAAAAAGTAATTATTAATTTCAAATACTTGCATACTCCTACCTTGAAGATCTAATTCAGAGAAAAAAATTGAATAACAAAAAGTAAAAATTGGTTGAGTCCATAGGAGAATACAACTCCAGGCTTTTTTTCCCTAATAATTAAGTAGAAAAATAGGCGTAGATGGAAACCTTCCCGTGGTTGTGACCGTTTTTAATATTTGCAGACAAAATCAGTTATTAGGAGCAGATAACAAAGGGCTTTTAATTATGCCCAGAACACAAAGCCGAAGTTTCAATTAAGGCGCTAATTCGATAAAGGTTTTGGCAAATTTTCTCATTAAGCTCACCATTTATATAGCATGTTCATCTCCAAGGGGCAGTAATTAAAAAAAAAGTTATCAACTTGCTTTCAAAAGAAGTTTAATCTCATTTTATGTTTCTAATCACCAGCGGCTAGTTTGATAACATAATCGATGTTAACATGCCAAGCAAGCTTGGAACTCATTTATTGACCCCAGAAGGATGAAGGCCTGAGTTGGCCGTAAGCAGTTCGTATGCGAGCCTGGGTTGGCGGTATGGGCTCTAGCCAATCTAACAACTACACCAGCACGTTCATATATATTTTTTATCACTAAAGAAATTATTACTTGAAACTTAATTTTTAATGTTATTTTCTTTCTTTTTAGGCGTGCTATATGAATCTTATAACATCAGTATTTTCTTATAAGAAGCCCTCATTCTGCCAGAAAGTAAGTTAAATTTTTCTATTAAATCACGGCGAACTCAACTTACAAGGCCATAGAAGCTCTCTCAAACACTTGCGTGGATGGAAAGTTTTAAGTCACTGTTCCGATCGTCGAAGATGAAGATCCTGTTCGGAAGCACTTGGACACCTAAATATATACTTATCTGTTAACTAGTGGTTTGGAACAGGTTTCTTCATCTTCGACACTCGGAACAATGACACCAAACTTTCCGTCCACACACGTTTTTGGGCTTTGTAAGTTGACTAAGCTGTGATTATATACAGATTATATTCATTTCTAGGAAAAGATTATTTTTCATTGAAACTTTTCTCGGAAATTACATTTTAAATTCTGCACTATTTTAAGCATTAAAACCGAATTTTTTATTTATTTTATTTTAAACTTAAACATTAAATTTTTTAAAAATATTTCATCATGTTTCTTAAAATATAATATCTATCAATGTTTAAAAGCTTTATATTTAAATCAGAAATACATAGATGGTATAGTAAGTGTAGTAAATTATTGCATTTGATATCTCCGACTGACGAGTTACATATTTTGAATTTAACAAAATATTTTGCAGTGAAATATATGACATATATTGTAATTTTGTTCATAAAAACAAGATGGAACACGTACTTAAAAATAAGATTTTTTCAGAAAAAAACCACCCGTTAAGGTTCTTTGGTAGAATCAGTTTGTATAGTAATTGTAATCTTTACCCAACATTTTTTGTTCATATTATAAAATCCCCCGTGTTTTTCTTCTTTTTTTGCTATAAATGTCTTTCCATAACGAAGCAAGTTTTACAGAAATCATTTTACGTAGGCGTATATAAATTTTTGGAAAATACTCCTGTAAGTTCGCTTGTGCTGTAACGGTATTTCCATAACAAAACCAGTTTTACAGAACTTCTTTACGTACGTTATGTGCCAAGGAAATGCTCCTTTGAGTTTGTTTATTAGCTATAAAGGTCTTTCCATAACTAACAAGTTTTACAGAAATCATTTTACGTAGGCGTATCTACTTTTGGAAAATACCCCTGTGAGTTTGCTTCGTTGCTATAAAGATCCTTCCATAACAAAACCAGTTTTACAGAACTTCTTTTACGTACGCATATGTGCCAAAGGAAAATGCCCCTTTGTGTTTGTTTATTTGCTACAAAGGTCTTTCCATAACAAAACAACTTTTACAGAAACGGTATCAGGAATTACTAACTGAATTTGCTTCCAAATGAAAATGGTGTAGCCTATCTTCTAAAAATATTTTAACGTATTAATTAAGTAAATATAGGGTATTTAACAACGTTTAAAATTTTCATAAATTGATGTTGAAAATTATTGGTTATCAATTTAAAATATGCAACGCGGAAAAAAAATCAAAATGTGTTGAAAGATAAATACAAGCCTTAATTTGTTTTGAATTTATTAACCAATTTTCACTTAATTTAAAAACGGATGTAACAATATTTAATCGACTGTGATATTTTATAAAAAGAAATTTTGTATTTTAATTTTTGAAATAAATTAAAGTTCATATTTAAAAAAAAAATTATTTTTTAACAGAAAAAAAATCTCATTTATGCTTAGATGTTTCTTTAGTTTAAACACTTATATCAGGATTTTTGTTTAAAAACAAACACAAAAAATGCATTCCTCATTTCAAAAGTAATCATCAATATCTTTGTTTCCTACATTTCTACCCCAACATTCAAGTCATTTAACTTTTCCTACAACTAAATAATAACTCCTCAAATCTCCCTTTCATCAGAATCCCTCACTCAACGACTGCTCTACATTGATTTTAGCGTCCTATCCTAACAAAGCCATTTCCCCCTAAAATGCTTTCTGGAAGTGAATGTGGAAACGAATGTTCGAAAATGTTGTTTAAAAGTGCCCCATCGCGTACCGATAATTACTTCCTTGCAATTCATTTAAGTAGGTAGGATGTTTGGATGAAAGTTCTGGTTGATTTGATGTTTGCGTTGCTTGAATATAGTAGTTGAATTTTGATCTCGTTTTTCTTTAAAAAGGTTGTTTTATTCATGTTTTGTTATTTGAAACAAAAATAATTAGTATATTTTTTTTGTTAAATTTAGTTAAATTTTAAAATCATTCTGAAATCGTAACTGAGTAGATGGTCACTATAATATTTTATAAACATGATTATATAATCTGAGGCCCCGCGGCGCAGTGGTAGTGCTTTGCATTGCTGTGCCACAGGTCCGGGGTTCGAATCCCGGATTGGGCGAGGTTGACCCATCCTTTCATCCCTTCAGTGGGTCGATAAAATGGGTACCAAGTATGCTTGGGAACTAAACACTGGGGGTTCCGCGTGAGGCTGGCCACCTTACCGGGACATATGCCTAGCACCCCAGAGTCCTAGGTCACGAAATCTGAAATGGGCACGGCAGGCCTTGGCTCATTATTGGGCTGTTGCGCCGAGGAGTTTAGTTTAGTTTAGATTATATAATCATTATAATGCATAGAGGTAAAGTAATTAAATACTTTTGTAAAACATGATACAATACACTGCAAAAGCATGTCTCCAAATTTACTGTTTTAAACTGTTAACTGAGTTCCGAGAATAAAAACCGTATAAAAATGGAAAATTTCTGCATCAAATACGGTAAATTTCGGTAAAATGTTCGTACTTTTTGAAATTAAGAAAGGTTTTGTGTCAATCGTTATTTGAACCGGCAATATTTAAGTGACAAGTACAGCGTTATACAAATTCGACCACCAAATCTCGCGAAAGATCGAAAACAAAGTAAGAAAGCTTGTCGACGTTTGAAAACGCATAAAGTGGTGCCGTTGATAATAAGTTTTGGAGAAAATGGGTTCCAACTGTAAACGAGTTTAATAAAATAGCTCAAAACCGCGATGTAAGCGTATCGCTGTTAAATGGCCAAAAGTACCGGAAAATTTGCTTTTGTAGTGTGCGATTTCAATACAAATAAATGAAATTCGTAAGAACTGTTTACTTGAATAATCTATAACTTAAAATTTAATGTTTCATTTGAAAAACTAAATAAATCGAAAAACTTTAAAATTCATCTAAAATAAGAGGTCAAAACATCAGGTTATTTTAACTTTAACATCCATTTTGTTGACAGCTGAAATTACTCTCAAAACAGAGAACAATGAAGTATAGAAGTCATTAGAATTTTCTCGATAAATTTGGGATTTCGAATGCTCTTTCCGGGTCCTTTTAGGGTTGTAATATATTTCTATCCGATATGTAGAGTGGATTGGTGATAGCGAAATAAAGACTTTATGATGCAGCATTAGTTGGTATGTGGGGGAAGTTTTGGAGCTGCATCAGAGTGGAAAGAAATGTAGTAAGTAAAAACCATCAGCGAGCTGTTTTGTTGAAAATGAGTTTTTTTTTGTTTAATATACACTGCTCAAAACAATTAGGGGTGCAAATTGCATACCTTTGTTTACTATTTCAGTTCCAACTTCTTATTTTTTATTATAAAAATCTAAAAGTTGTGAAATAGATTCATTATGCATCCAGAATGAAATGGTGAAAAACAGGGGAAAAAATCTTAATTTTTTAAATTAAAATTTAAGGGGGAAATATTATAATCATAACTTTTGAATAAATTATAACATTAATTGTTTCAAAACTTTATTTGAAAAAAAAGGTAAACTCAATTTTTAAACGTCTAAGATTGCAAGTGTGAAGAATTTTGGGTCAATTTATTTCATAAAATTTTTTGGGAGTGAATTTTATTTTACTATATTTTTCAAATTTTCATTTAATTGAAATAAACATTATTTAATTCTTCAAAAGACATGATTCTTCCATCTAACGATAAATAAGTGCGAGACCAACTTAGTGAGAGAAAAAATCGCAAGCTGATGATACCAAATGGAATCATTGGGGGTGAAAGGGTTTAAACCATGAGTTCCCATAATTATTTTGAGCAGTGTAGCTTAATAACGATAGTTTTGAATTTAATTAATTTTGATCAAAAGAGTGAAAAAGAGTTTAACACATAAAAAGAAATAATGGGAGTTAGATTTTTTAGATATCAGTAAAATCTTAATAAGTTTTGCTTATTTACTACTCCATAAATTTGTGTTTACGTCAAATCGTTGAGGATTGTACAATATTTTTTAAGGTAAAGTAAATATTAGTAATATTAATAGGTAAATTTCATTGTTATAAATTAAAATAATATAAATTGTTATTTTTGTGGCTTATATTTATAAAAATATGTAAGAATATTACGTTTCGACAAACATTTCTTCTGCAATTCATTATTTTATTTCTACTGCTATTCAATAATGTTATGTTTATGACAAATGTTTGATGAGTGTATTGCACAATACTTTTTTGAAATATAGAGTAAATATTGATAATATTAACAGGTTAGTTTAAATGTTATAAATGTTTTAAGAAATTATAATTTTTTTGGAACTTTACTTTTTATTAAACATTTCTTCTTGCTATTTTCCTCTTAGGTAATAAATCAAACAAAATAATAATATTATGTAATTTAACAATAACAAAGACATTATAAATTATTTAAGTAGACTAACAGTTTGTAGCCAAGTTTGTCCTCGTCACTTTACAAAGACTCAAAATTAAAAATTCTTCACTGCCTGCGTTATGTTATATTTATATAAAAAAAGCCAGTATTAGTTAGCCATAAGATTTAGTAAATCCTTTTTAAAACATAAAAGAGTGACAAAATACAAGTATGTAATTCGTTAAACTAATGCTCTAAAATAAAATTGTACTCATCAAGTTTAACTGAAGTCTTTCAGGAAATCTTCCAACTCACTTCCATTACTTACTACAATTTACTGGAGAAAAATTAATGTTGAAAACGAAAAAAAAGTGAACATTGATAAAAAAAATTAGCGTTGGAAAAAAGAGTTAATGTATGCAGTACTTAAACTTACATCAACACTCTTTTCGAATATTTTTTTTCTCAAAATACAAAATAAGATTAACTAACTGCTTTAACTATACTTCGCTTAAAGTTAACAGTCTGGAAAAATAGAACTTTTTTTAAACCAAGAAACTAATTTTTCAAGAGAGTGATTTTCGGTTTACCCAATTATTTAAATTCGTGAATTAAACATGAGTTGCTTTTCTATTAAATAAAGGACTTTACTTTAAAAAGTGCAATTTGTAGGACTGTTTGGTAATAGGAAGCAAATGCGTATGCAGATTGGGGTTTGTAAAAGGTTAAACTATTCGAAAAGGAGTATTGAGTTTTAAAGTATTTATTCCAAGTAAATTGAGTCGAAATTGTGGGAATGAATTAAGTTGAACAAAAGTTATTTGCGATTCGAAAGTTTAATTCACGAGAAAAAAAAGTTTTGTAGCAATGGGCATGTTTCAGGTTTTGAGTGGCAACAGAACCGCTGAATGAAAATATATTCTTTCTCGAGCCTCGATTGGGGAAATAAGGACGCATAGAAACATAACACAAATGTACTTCACTTCTGATTTTCAGATATCCATCCAACCTCCTAAACAAGCAAAGGGGAACAAGGCATAACAAACATAAAAGAACAGTTCCAACAAAGACTCAAATCCGAATGATATCATTTAAGCAAAATAATGTCACCCGCATATCGTAAAGTGATCTATTTTGAAGTCACCTATCCTAACTGTCGCTATATCTGGCAAATTCAAAGATTTAGTGCTAAAAGTGAATTCCTGCATAGTAGCGTCAAATATCACAATATCATCTACTATTCTGCACTTTTAAGTAGGTAGGTAGACATATATTTTCAGGCTTATTGTGCGCTTGGTCACAAAGACCCGCTTATACACCATCGTCAAGAAAGACGAACACGACGTACACACACATATATGTTAGATGCTGTTATCTATTTCCACCTCCACAATTTAGACATGTCGCTGAAGGGGCGGGAAATAGTCTCCAGGGACCTGTACCCGTGGGAAACTGCGCAATGACCGCCCACAGGACTTTCGGACCCAACAGATTTAACGAACACGTACTCCGCATATACTCGACAACATCCATGCCTCACCGGGATTCTAACCCAAGCCTAGAGGCTCCAAAGGCTCCCTAACCGTTGCGCCGCCCAGGGTCGGCACTTTTAAGTAACTACTTCACTACTGATTTCCATCCACGCTCCAAAACAAGCGAAAAGGAACAAGGCCCAGTCTGTACATAAAAAAACCCAGTTCCAACAAAGACCTCCAATCTCTCTCGGAAGAGTGGTAAAATAGTAGGCTGATTAATGACAAAGAAAAAGTAAAGAGCTTCACTCCATACAAGAGGAGGGTCAAGCTCAATGGAGGCTAGATTAGGACTGGGATGTTACTGAGTCAGAATCCTATGGTAAAACTGGAGTGGCAAGTGAAGGCATTATTGGCTTTCTTGGTGAACCCAACAAAACACATATAATTATTATTGGATTTATGTTAAACTGAAAATTTCTCTTAAACTAAAAATCTATAATGCATTTATAAAATCTATACAACTTAATGGCTGTAAAACTTGGGAAAATTACAAAACAACAGGAAAATAAACTAAACGCATTTAACACTAAATGTTTAAGAAAGATTCTAATAATTTATTGGTCAGAAAAAATTTCAAACCATAATCTATATATCAGAACAGCAGACAAATCCTTGACAAATGATATAATGATAAAAAGGTGGCATTGGGTCGGTCATGTGCTAAGAAGGAGCCTTGATTCTAACGAACGGATCGCTTTAACTTGGTCTCCTGACGGTAAAAAGAAGAGAGGCCGACTAAGGCTGACGTGGAGATGAAACATCTTGAAGGAGAGAGGCCATCTTGGTTGGCCAAGCTGGGCAGTTGCCAGGGAGGCCGCACTGAACCGGAGGATCTGGGTTTCAACAATTGCGGCCCCATGCGCCTATAAGGCGTGGCGAGTCTCAAGGCAAGGCAAGGCAATTATTATTGGAGATTCATGACAAAAAACTAAAAAAAAATGTAAAAGTTTAAAAAATGTAAATAACCTTGAAATTAAATAATTTACGTCTACAATTATGCATTATGCACTAACAATACAACAATTTACAACTGCACATAAACTGTCAAATTTTTTATTTTATTCACTCTTAACCTTTTCACTCCCGGACAAAATAATACACATATAATATGTTTAACACAAAACACATATGTAGATGTAAAAGTATATTTTACAGGGATTAACATTATAATAATATAATATATATATATATATATATATATATATATATATATATATATATAATATATATATATATATATTATATATATATATATATATATATATCTATAATATATATATCATAATACTATATATATACATTATAATAATACATATATATCAATATATACATATACAATATACATTATATATACATATTACAATATACAATATATTATTATACATAATATACAATATACATATACATATACATAAATAATAACATATAATTACATATACATATTACATATACATATACATATATCATATACAATATATACATATTACATATACATAATACAATATACATTATACATATTACATATAACATACATTATACATAATACATACACATATACATATATCATATACATATACTATAACATATATATATTACATATTAATATATATATTATATATATATATATATATATATATATATATATATATATATATATATATATATATATATATATATATATATATATATATATATATATATATATATATATATATATATATATATATATATATATATATATATATATATATATAGTTTAATATTTGCTGAGGGGCACATACATTTTTTGGAATTAGACGTTTAATGCTCTGCAATGGTAACTTATCTCAATTTGTGTGAATTGCCGATTCTAGAAAAATTACCAAGCATGCTTGGGAACTAAACACTGGGGCTTCCGCGTGAGGCTGACCACCTTACCGGGACATATGCCTAGCACCCCAGAGCCCTAGGTTACGAAAGCTGAATTGGACACGGCAGGCCTTGGCCCAGTAATGGGCTGTTGCGCCGAGGAGTTTAGTTTTTTTAGAAAAATTACCGAAAAATTACCGGCAGTAATAAAAACTTACGTCGACGCGTTTAAAATGTACCGCTAAATGATAATGAGCAAAACATTAATGAATCGCTAATGATATGAGCTAAATGATATCGCTAAATGATAATGAGTGAACCTTGATGAATCGTTAATAGGAGGCTAAAACTTGCGTCAAAGTTGGAGCACGGCCTACTCAACTACTAAACCCGAAGAAGCTTTCCCAAACAAGCTCGGGGACGGAAATTTTGACGCCATAGTTCCGAGTGACGTTGTTCCGAAGATGAAGACAACCTGTCTCGAAACCTGTTCGGAACCACTCGTACACGGCTGACCACAATTTTAGGGTTCCGAATGCGTACGAACTAGTTTCTCGATCTTCGGCACTGGGAACAGTGACGTCAAAATTTCCGTCTACGCTCATGTTTGGGAGAGCTTCTCTGGCCTTGTTATTGAAGTTGGCCGTGGTTGGAGAAGAAGCCAAGTAGTTGTATCCAGGTATCTGGCATTGCTCGTGTTTTCTTAACATTGAGCCGTCTATCCAGTATAAATTATAGATTGTTAGACTTATCTTATCGATGGGTTGTTTCATAATATTGACGCTTGGTCTTCTGCGATTTCATTGGTTGTTTGGCTTTCACTCTAAACGCGTAGTGAAAACCACCGGAGTATTAAGGATGCGCGTAGTATTTAGATGCAATTATTGCACAGCTTACGGTACAATAAATTACACAACGTAAAAAGAACAGTAACATAACAAAGACGACGAAACGAACAATAAAAGAAATAACAGGAAGTTCTTAAAGAACTAAAAAAAAGCCTACTTTCTTGTTACTTAAATAATACTTTCAGAAGTTCTAAACGGGAAACAACTAGGTTCATAACAGTAAATATCATTAACAATCGTTTCTACACTAGATTTACACACATTAGAAAAAAATCGCTAAACACAGCATCCAGCTATAATTTAAACTTCTAAAAGCCATAATCAACTATTTTCCTTAATATTCTTTCACAAATAACTTTATATTATTTATCGTCTGCTCGTTTTATTTGTAGTTCGAAGAATAATTAAATATTTATTAATAACAAAAATAATGAAACTACTCCAACCTGCATTAAAAAAAATAAACGTAAATTAAAATTAAGTAGAATTGTATGCAAAAAGTATGCCTTGCCGCTTTCTTGGTAAACAATTAATGAACAATCAAAGAATCACATTGTGCTACATTTTATGACGTCATTCCAAAATGATTCATGAAAAAATTAATTTGCTTCAAATATTTTTAAATAAAGTTTCTCATCATGATTTGGCAACAGTGATTTAAATGACTCAAAATTGAATTTCAATGCCAATTCAATGGGAAATTCGCCGATAGATAGTAGATTTATATCCGTCTGGACGTATAGACAGGCGGGCAAAAGTATGAAAGTTGGGCCCCTGAGGTCATAGCTTTCTAACAAAAAAAAAGAATTTTTAAGATCCGAATGATAAAACCGATTTTGGAAGGGAGGTACGGACGGACAGATGGACAGACAGACGGACATCAACCGCATGTCAATACCTACTTTTTCCTTTTTTTAAATTATTTCGAATTAAAAAAAGAAAAGTAGGCTAAAAATCAAGAGAAATGGATATGAAAACACGCACTGTCCAAAGTTACTTTGAACTTGCAATATTTTATTTATATGAAATTGAAATAATTATATCAAATTAACACCTTAGCTAATGTGATTTCAGATGGATCAAAATTGAAAACAATACCATTTGAACTAATGCTACTAACGTAACACATGGCCATTTAGGAACTTGCAGTCGTATTCATTATTTTTTACGCCAAGCAATTGAATCGCATTCTAACCTTTACGGCCAAGCCCAGAGTCCCGGAAGAGTAATTACTCTGATCCCCGATAGGTGTCCTTCCTTTCTTATCCTCAAGGGCTGGATGCGGTACAGCCCCGAAGGAAGGAGGTCTTTTGTACGTGGGCCATAATGGGGGCTTTCTCTTTAAAAAAAAAAAAAAAAAGATTTGTCTGAAGAAGAGATATGCTTGAGCTCTTTTTTCTTTTCTTAAGATAGAGTCCTTGAAAGAAAGAGGGAATCGGAATGTATGATCAAAAGGACGAATAGTTGCAGATTTGTAAAGGGGCAGTTTTTGAGACTAGTGCTTGAGGTATCTTTGAAGAAAATTGTGGCCGGGGCCTTTATTTACTATAATAGTTATTTTAATGAAGTACAATATTTAATCTGTGGAAATTGTGCTTCAACCATTTTTCGCGGTGTATAATTGTTCATAAATAATGTTCAAAATGATTTAAAAATATGGTGTCTCGAGTAACTTATTGCGTAAAATTTATTTATAACTTAAGGGGACGCATTACCCAAATTTTAGGGCTGCCCAGAAAATAATTAAACATGCCCGAATGCTGTGAGCTAAGGATATTGCAAAAAAGAAGGAATCCTTTATAATGGTGGAGGTTTATTGAAAATGATATAGTGGTTTTTTAAAATGGTTTTTGAAATTTTATGTTGATTTTTTTAATTTTTTAATTTTTCAGCTTGTGAATGGTTAAAACCCTAAGGCTACAATTTGGAACCTAACTAACCCTTACTAAAATTTGGAGCTCTACATTAATTTACCTTTAAATAAATTAATGTAGAGCTCCAAATTTTTTTTCCTGTGTTGAAACATATGCGTTTAACAAAGTTGAAAATTTACAAAAAATCTTATGTTGCTTTATGTATAAAACTGGACAAAAAATAACTGTTTTTGTTTAACTGATAGCTCAATATCCATACCGACTTTTATTAATAGATTTTGTTGGAACATTTTGAAAAAAAAATCATTGAACAATTTTTTTAATTGTAGAAGGAGTAGCATTTTGAATAAACGTTAAAATTTTAAATTTTTTAATTTTTTAAAAAAACTTACGTTTTAATATTTATTATTTTTTCGTATATGTTTATTGAATGTTAGTTCTTTGTAAAAATAGTTTAATTTGAATGCTAGCTATAAAAATAATGGATTTAATTTTTTGGGTACCGCGTTCCCTTAAACGAAATTTTGATCCCTGAAATTTAAAAGATTTGTACCTTATGTAAAAATTTGCAAATTGAGTTGTTGATTATTAAAGAATTGCAGAACTGGTCGAATATTAGATAGTTTGAAAACTCGTCATTTTATTTAATAAGAATTTCACTTATAAATAATTTGATTTTTCTAAAAAAAAATATTGGATTATTTTAATCAAATATTTGATAAAAAAAAATCACTTCAAAAAATAAAATGTTAATGCAAAGAATTTTTTAAGACACTTTATGAAATAAAGAAGTATTTGAATTCGAAATTCCTTCATAATTAAAACAGAATCCGATAACACTCATATCACTAGGTATAAATATATTAGAGAATGTTTCTAATAACTTATCACATCTTCAATCAAAATGAGTGCTAAAACTGCACATTCTTAAAAATTCTTCGTTCAATTAACAGAAATTTTATAGGTAATTTTGCTGTCGGATTATTTCCGTAAATTGACACTATTTCCGTTTCTGATAAGTTTTGTTTTTTTTAGAAATAAAAATGCGCATACGCGGTTCCTTCCAAAAAACAAACGATTCGTTGAACAACTGAAATTTAAAGTATATTAGATCGAAACGGAAATTATTTGTGAAAATGGGGGAAAAGTAGTAAAAAAGCAGACAGTTTTTTTGCCAGTGCATTTTTCTTTCAGAGTGTGCGGGATTAGGCCGGCATTATTTATATGCTGATTACGAATATTAATTTAACACAATGTATTAATTAATAAAACTAAACTAAACTAAACTCCTCGGCGCAACAGCCTGTTAGTGGGCCAAGGCCTGCCGTGCTCATTCCAGCTTACGTGACCTAGGGCTCTGGGGTGCTAGCATATGACCGTAAGGTGGTTCACCTTCGTGACGTCATAGTGAAGCATAATTTTTAAATTTTCTCCTTTAAAATACTGTAATTTCAAAAAGTTAAATTCTGCAAGTAACTTTTCTACAATTCACAATTATGTTGTTCATTTCAGTAGGCGAAAAGTTGGTCAAACTTGGCTCCGCATCAGGACGTTCTGGAAAACGTTCCTTGACTTTAATTGTGGAGGTGGCTAGATAGACCCGTAGGTGGTAGCGTCGCGGAAGTTTATAAGTCTTTCAAAAACATCTTGAAAAATTGTCACAAAAACTATGTGCTCAAAACAAAAATGCAAATTCCACCAAACCAAATATAAAACATAATTCCGGAAAATGTTTCCTAATCCAGTAATAACTATTTATCAACAGCTCAGTCTGAAATTCGTTTTTCTATTCGATCAATTTTTCAGGCCAGTTGAAATCCAGCAAGATTACAACGGTTCTTCCGACATAAACATTTGTCTAGCTGTCAAGCTTTTAGAGGAGAAGGACCGACTAAGTCCCTGCATTTCAAGATTTCTCACAGCCCGGGATATAAAAAAGGAATCGCTGTGATATGGATATCGTATTCTTCACGAGGAAACTAATGTGTCTCTTTTGTGGAGATCGATACTTTGGAAGATCTCGGCCAGCTGTTGAAAATGGGTTTTCCCGTGATATATTTGGTGTTGAAGATGGAACGATAGCGCGTTGGTCATTGGAATTCGAGTTGAAGATGCTATTTGATAGATGTAATTGTCTTACAGTTGTGAGAAACATAGTTATATCAGTGGAATTTTGTGTATCTTATTCTAAATGGTTAAATAAGTGCTGTACAGTCCCTGGACAAATTATTAGACGTACTGCAAGATTCCATGTAAACTATTAATTACCGGGTAATATTGTACCGTTTTATTATTATAAATTGATTTGTTTTTTATTTTTATATTATCCAATCCACTACCGATTTATTTGACATAAATAAAACAGCATTCATTTAGAAAAGCATAAGTTTATTAAGTTTTAAAGAAAAGTGAAATTAATGTTACTAAAAGTCAATATTTAGTTGAGCCATCTTTGCCGCTATCGAAGCTTTAATTCTGCGCGGCATGCTATCAATGCAAGACTGTACTGTCTCCATCATTTGAGGATGATGATTCTACACATAAATAATCTTGTACTTGTATACGTTCATGTATCCCTTTGTCAACACAGTGTTACCATATGTTAAAAATAAATACAAATATGTAGTCTACAACAATTCTTTTAAATAAAAATTAATAATATTGCAGTTTAAATATATTATTATTGCATAAAAACTCTTAAGCATAAATCAAGCAACAATAAGCAATAAAAATCAATAATATTGCAGTTTAATATATTATTATGGCATAAAAACTCTTAAGCAATAATCAGCAACATAAGCAAATAAAAATCAATAATATTGCAGTTTAATATATATTATTGCATAAAAACTCTTAAGCAAAAATCAAGCACAATAAGCAAAAAATCAATAATATTGCAGTTTAAATATATTATTATTGCATAAAACTCTTAAGCAATAAATCAAGAAACAATAAGCAATAAAAATCAATAATATTGCAGTTTAAATATATTATTATTGCATAAAAACTCTTAAGCAATAAATCAAGTCAACAATAAGCAATAAAAATTAATAATATTGCAGTTTAAATATATTATTATTGCATAAAAACTCTTAAGCAATAAATCAAGCAACAATAAGCAAATAAAAATCAATAATATTGCAGTTTTAAATATATTATTATTGCATAAAACTCTTAAGCATAAATCAGCAACAATAAGCAAATAAAAATCAATAATATTGCAGTTTAAATATATTATTATTGCATAAAAACTCTTAAGCAATAAATCAGCAACAATAAGCAAATAAAAATCAATAATATTGCAGTTTAAATATATTATTATTGCATAAAAACTCTTAAGCAATAAATCAAGCAACAATAAGCAAATAAAAATCAATAATATTGCATTTAAATATATTATATTGCATAAAAACTCTTAAGCAATAAATCAAGCAACAATAAGCAAATAAAAATCAATAATATTGCAGTTTAAATATATTATTATTGCATAAAAACTCTTAAGCAATAAATCAAGCAACAATAAGCAAATAAAAATCAATAATATTGCAGTTTAAATATATTATTATTTCATAAAAACTCTTAAGCAATAAATCAAGCAACAATAAGCAAATAAAAATCAATAATATTGCAGTTTAAATATATTATTATTGCATAAAAACTCTTAAGCAAAATGAAATTACTTAAAAAAATACAGTTCGTCTAATAATTTGTCTAGGGACTGTATATATCGGCCCGATGCACACGCTACTTTACTTCAAATAACAGCTAGATGGCACTGATTTAATACTGAGTCAATAATAAGCATATAGTATGCAATAAATATCTTATAGTGCGGTACCTGTACCCAATATTGACATCCTAAGTAAAATTATTTTTTCACCCCTTGTACATGTCACGTGACTTTACAATTTTATGACCACGATCTTTGGTCTGTTGACTATCATCATTAAAATTCGTGACCTTGTAATTATTAAGGTTTATTTTAAATAATAAAAACAAAAATGCTTACAAGTGTCCATATAAGGAACCACATGTCCCTATTATATCGTCGGTTAAATGACAAAACCACGAATGTGCAGATTCTAGGGATTTGCGATTTTTGAAAAACAAAACCGCTTCTCGGTTCAATCTGTTCTTTTTTTCCTCCGATTTTAACCGGGATCAGTACAAAAGTAACTAAAAACCGATACTTTGGAAAACCACTTCTAGTTGGTTGGTTGGTAGACATATATATTCAGGTTTGTGTGCTTGGTCAGAACCCGCTTATAAACCTTCGTCAAGTAAGACAGACACAACAGACAACACACACACATAAGTGGATCCATCTAATTTTAGAGACAGAGGCCAACTAGAGGATCCCCAAATTGGCTTGTCACCCCAGAGGTATTGATTTGTATGGGAACTTAAGGACTTTCGGACCAACAGATTTAACGAGCACGTACTCCGCATATACTCGGTAGGTCTTCAGTGTACCGGACTCGATCGCAGGGCCTTCCGATCCGAGACCGAGACGCTGACCACTAGGCTCACTACGGCCCTTCTAGTGGGTTAAAATGTTATTCAAACCGGTTCTTCAGTTTTAACCGTCAGCAAAAGAAATGTTTTGCCCATTAACCGAAGCCAAAAACCTGTTTAACTGTTTCCTGTTTTCCATCCCTTTGCACATTTGTGTTTTTGCACATTCTAGGTTTTGTCATTTTACCGACGATATTTCCTTGTCCATATTAGAGGCAATAGCCCTCGTGTAGCTCTAGTGCGACGATAATTCAAACTAAACCTAAACCATATTAGAGGCAGGTGGCTTCTTATGGAACTACTACTCGATGGAAGAGCCACTCTTTTAGGGGATTTTAGAAGAGAGGGAATAAAAAAAAAAGATCTTAAAGTATTGCGGGTAAGGGGTGTAATTTAGAAAAGGGGGAGGTCATTTTCAGTTGTGGCTCTTCGAAAACCTTCAAAGTGCATTTAAGTCACTAATATGAACATTAATTTATTATTAACTAGCTTAAGAGGATACGGTACCCGAAACATTATTTTTATAAATAATAACATAAACTTGTAAATTATAGTGGTTTTATATAATATTCCCTCTAAATAAACATTTTCTAGCAATAAAAACAAATGTTTACAAGTAGTTTTTCGTTTATTTAAAAAAAAGTCAACATTTTGAACTTTTTTAAAACGCTACTCCTCTTTCAATTTTGTGAATAACTCCACCAAACTTTTATAGTTTGTTTTTAGTATTATTTGTTCAAGAATTGTGCAGGGATTTTAAAATGTGAGCTACACTTAAAAAGTAATATGCATTTATACTGAAAATCGCAAAAAAAATTACAAATTATTGAATTCAACATTTAAAAAAAACTATACATAGTAGACCTTATTCCATGCACAATTTTGTGCACCATACATATAAAAACACAGGTTAAAAATTTCAAAATTCTAACTTAATTAGCAAAAAATCCTTAGGGATTTATTAAATACAATAATTGAAAAACGCGAAACAGAATACAGAGACTGATATGTTACAAATTTTTGCATCTGAGGATTCAATTGCTGTACTTCCAATCGGGACATAAGGTGTCCATATTAGGAATCAGGCGCAGTTTTTTCAAATATTATAATAACTATACAAATAAAACATTATCAAGCAATACATGCACTATCACCCGAAAATATGTTTTATAAGCTTTCCAAAACACTCCATTTTTGAATATTTAAAGTAATTATACAATATATTACAAGAATATAAACATTCCTATAATTACGATCAGCACACTACGAAAATGCAAATTCCCTTTGAATGGACGGACATCGAAGCTTTAATGTACTTTCAAGGCTAAAATATTTTTTTAACTGCTTTTCTTCACGGACATGTAGCACTATCTCTCGATTAAAAAATTAACTTTTATAAAGATATTAAGGGGACGCGGTACCCAAAAAAATAAATCCAGTACTTTTATTGCTAGCATTTAAATTAAACTATTTTTACAAAGAACTAACATTCAATAAACATATACGAAAAATAAATAAATATTAAAACGTAAGTTTTTTTAAAAATAAAAATTAAAAATTTTAACGTTTTTTCAAAATGCTACTCTTCCTACAATTAAAAAAATTTTGTAATGGATTTTTTTTCAAAATGTTCCCACAACATCTATTAATAAAAGTTGGTATGGATATTGAGCTATCAGTTAAACAAAAAAAGTTATGTAGCTTTATGTATAAAAATGGCTAAAAAATAAGATTTTTTGTAAATTTTCACCTTCAGCATTTTTTAAAAAAAAATCTATTCACACTAGACCATATCCCATACCACCTTTTGTTAAACGCACATGTTTCAACACAGGAAAAAAAATTGGAGCTCTACATTAATTTACCTAAAAGCCTTAGGGTTTTAACCATTCACAAGCTGAAAAAATTAAAATTTAAAAAATCAACATAAAATTTCAAAACCCATTTTACCAAACCACTATATTATTATCAATAAACCTCCACCATTATAATAGAATCCTTCTTTTTCTGCAATATCCTTAGCTCACAACATTCGAGCATGTTTAATTATTTTCTGGGCAGCCCTAAATTTTGGGTAATGCGTCCCCTTAATTGTGACTATATTGAGATCACTGTCCATAATGGGTACAAGTGCTATTGTTTATAATCAGAAACCATTTGGTTTTCAACTTGAGGAACCTTTTGGTGGACATGGGTTGTTGTAATGTATTCGGCAACATTAGAAACCAATTTTGTAAACCTCATTGAATTAAACGAAGTGCCAGAAACAAATATGGTATTTGAAGAGTTAAATCGCAAATATAGCTGAGATTTAGTGCTCGACCACGGCCTACTCAACTACAATGGCCGAAGAAACTTTCCCTAACAAGCTCGTGGACGGAAATGTTGACGTCATAGTTCCGAGTGACGTTGTTCCGAAGATGAAGATAACCTGTCTCGAAACCTGTTAGGAACCACTCGTTCACGGCTGACCACAATTTTAGGGTTTCGAATGCGTCCGAACTAGTTTCTCGATCTTCGGCACTGGGAACAGTGACGTCAATATTTCCGTCTACGCTCATGTTTGAGAGAGCTTCTCTGGCCTTGTTATTGAAGTTGGTCGTAATTCGACCCGTTCCATCAAAACCCAAAAAATATATTTCGAAAAATGCTTCCAAGTAAGGTAACGCCCATGCATCAAGGGCTCATTCTGGAATTATTTTTTCGATTCGATCAATTTTTCCGACCAGTTGAAATCCAACAAGATTACAATAGTTCTTCCGACAAAAATATTTGAAGAGTACAGGGGAAAAACCGCTTAATTTCGTAGAAAACTTTCCTCGTCAGGCCTCTTTGGCGATGAAAGCGAGTCATCGCTTAAACTGGTGTGAGGAAATCGGTTACTCACTTTGTTTTTCTCTCGCGGCAACCCTGATTTACGCCAGAGATCAGCGGACACAAGTCACACGTTTGTACCGCGAAAGAAGAACCGAGAAAACCGGTTTCCTGTCTCCAATGTCCGCCAAGCAGATACAATTACGGGACTACTCCTAATAAATCAAGCGATTTTTCCCCTGTACTCTTCATTTGTCTAGCTGTCCAGATTTTAGAGGAGAAGGCCGACAAGTTCCAGCATTTCAAGATTTCTCAGCTTTTAACTCAGTCGGGACACAGAATGGAACAGCTGGATATTATATTTTTCACGAGGAAACAAATATTCTTCTTTTGTGGAGATCGATATTTTAGAAGATCTCGGGCAGCTGTTGAAAATAGGTTTTCTTGTGATACATTTGGTGTTGAAGATGAAACGATCGCGTTGTTGGTAACAGAAATTTGAGTTGAAGATGCTATTTCATAGATATAATTGTCTTGAAGTTTGAAGGCTGTCATTTGGGCATGCGCGATTTTCTCAAAAATCTTATTATGACGTCCGGCAGATGCACTGGGAACTTGTGTACAAAATTTGAAGTTCCTAGCTCTTTTAGTTCAAGTTGTAGAATGTTTCAGACAGACAGACTGACAGACAGGCCAATGTTTAAAAACTACATTTTTCGGAATCCGCAACCTCCAAAACGTGTAGAAATTACAAAATCTCTATTTCGGACTTTCCACCCTATCAGCAATACTTTCATTAATTTATACAGGGTGTCCGTAAAATAATGTCCGAGTTTTAATGGTATATTACAGGAGTTTATTTTATACTAAATATAACAAATCATACATGACATTGAAGGAAAACTAACCTAGTTTTTCCTATAAGTGCTCAATGTGTGCGCCTTTAGTGATACGGCACACATCCAAACGAAAATGCAATTATTTCCATACTGTCTGCAGCAAGTCCGGAGTAATGGAAGCAACAGACAGAGTTCTGTTACCCTGGCCGCCCGTTCACCTGACATCACGCCTTGTGATTTCTTCCCTTGGGGCTTCGTAAAAGATAGGGTCTACGTTCCACCCCTACCCCACAATTTATTAACCTTAAAAGGTAGAATTGCACAGGCTGTTGCTTCCATTAATCCGGACTTGCTGCAGACAGTATGGGAAGAATTGCATTTTCGTTTGGATATGTGCCGTATCACTAAAGGCGCACACATTGAGCACTTTAAGGAAAAACTAGGTTAGTTTTCCTTTAATGTCATGTATGATTTGTTATAATTAAGTATAAAATAAACTCCTGTAATATACCATTAAAACTCGGACATTCTTTTACGGACACCCTATGTATAATACTTTATATTAGGAAATTTAAATTTAAAACCTTTTATATATAAATGCTAAAAATAAAACAATACAAAAAGGCAAATTGCGTTACAGTTTTACTCTTAGTGATACGTGGATTTCACAGTTTGTTAAAAACTGAGTAAGCATCTACCCGAATTTAAAGAAAATACTTAAAAAATTCTTTGAACATATGAAATTCAAAATATTTTGATCAATATTTCTGAATATCTCTTGCAGCTGTTGAAAATGGGTTTCCGTGTGATGCATTTGAAGATGAAAACGATTGCGTGTTCGTCATTGAAAATCGAGTTTTATTGTTAGATGTAATAGACCCAGTAGGTGTGACGTCACGTTTAGAAATGTGTCTAAGCAAACGTTAGCTATGTCGAAACAAGTTAATAGGGTATTTGACTATTTTTTTTATTGGCCTAATATATACTTATGCCAAAAATATTCGACCCGTATTTTTCTTTTTTTCAAATACCCCATAAAAAGGGAGAAAAAATAATTTAAAAATTAGGACGAAAAATTACTCCCGAAAACGTTTGTAGCTGTTACGTGGTATCTATGACGTCACTAGTAACTATAAACAAAACTTTGAATCACCATTATGGAATCTACTTTAAGCAAATTTGAACTATCCGATTCTGTAAAACCTCCTTCAATTATCTATATAATTCTTATTTTAATAGTAAATTAGATTAAATCCATTTTAATTGCAAGCAAAAAAACATCACACCGGTTTGTTTATAGATACTAGTGACGTCAGGCAAATCGACGTGTTTGTGATCACGTGACGTACCGATGAAAAATAAGCCCTTTTAAAATGATTTTTTTGAATTATTTAAAAATTTATTTTGCAAAAATATATATACGTTTGTTATTTTTGGGTTCAAACTATAATTAATTTAATATTGAAAGGTATTTTAGTTATACAGTCAAGTACCCTATTGGCTTGTTTAAAGTGACGTAGTTCCTCCCAGCTTTCATTCCTATATTTCCTTCGATCGATGCTCCGATTGGTGTTCTATTCCCACGTGACATTCATTCACTAATAGAGGGAAAGAACTTATTTTGTAAACATATATTTTCGTTCAGCATCTCCGTTGACACTCAAGACTTGAAACATGCGCATTGAGGGCGTTTGGTTCTTACAAATATAGGTCCTTTGTGTATCTGGTTCTTCAATTAACCAGTTTAGTTTAGTTTAGTTTGAAATAGCGTCACACTAGAGCTACACGAGGGCTATTGGCGACGGGGGTCTATTTCAGAACCACAGTCAAGTGACGGGCCGACACCTGAGTAGGCACCCAACGCAACCGTAAAGGGCGACATCGTACGCAGCGTTAGGACTTTGAAGGATATTTAACGTGCACTCCCTCCACGCGGGGTATTATTCGTCGGACATTATGGCTGCACGGGCCGTTTATAGGTCGGCAGTTATTTTGGCGATGCCCGGACCCGAACCTGGGACTTTCCGCATGCTAGGCGAATGCTTAACCGACTGGGCTGCCCAGCCCCCCTTCATTTAACCAGCTAAAACCAGAAATTGACCAACCAGTTAAATTAAAAACCACTTTTTTTTCTAAACACCGAACTTCCCTAATTGACTTGCCTCTACCTAACAATTTTTTTGTATACACACATTACTAGGCGTGGTGTCATGTATGATGAACTGACGTGGTCAAATGTTTTAAAATATCAGTAACATTATTTCATTTTTAAGAGGGACTGTCAGTCCCATAGAGCTAATGCATTAGTTTTGAAATCACAACTTTTGCAAAAGAATCGCTTTGCCATGTTATCCCATTTTCACCAGGTCTGGGAATCATCATAACATCGATTTAAAACAAAATTGAAAAGAAAACAACATCCGCTTATTTAATTAGTAAATGATAAAGTTTTAAAATAGTGTGTTATGCAGTAATTATGTCGCCATCTGCAGGGCATTTGGGGCAAAAATATATAATTAAATAAATAGATAACATTTTCGTTTCAAATTTGTTTCATTTCGATGTTATGTTGACTCCCGTACCTGAAGAAAAAGGGCTAACATGCCAAAGCAATACTTCTGCGGAAGTTGTGATTCTAAAACTAATACTCTAATTAGCTCTATGGGACTGACAACTCTCTTAATTGAATGTTGGTATGGAGATAATATTCTAAATGTTTGAAAGTAGTTAATGGACTACCTAAAACTTGACGTAACTGTGACGCCCACAGTGACGGCACAGTTACGTCAACAGTTGTCTTAAACCTCACAAACAAACCACCTGGTAGCTAATTCGTCTTAACTTGAACAGTAACGCATACAGTAACACCAGTGTTAAGTCAAGCATTGTCTTGTTTCCCGCAAACTAACCGCGCTGTGCCCCGTTCAAATTGTTCGAATTGTCCATCACAGTTAATTCTAACTAAATTGCTTTCCGATTCCTGTCGTATATATAAATGGAGTTTTCGGATACGTCGATTTGCGCTTTAGAAGATCTAATTCAGTAGGTCCCTGTAGAGTTTCAAACTGACTAGGTTTGGCTGCACTGAAATATTTACCTGGGAAATTTTCCTATGAATAAATACTTTGTGTACCTCATTGCTTACCATATTTTATTAATAACTTATTGGCTTTGGTTTTACAAAATATTTCTTCTCTAAGGTATTTTTATTACTTCACTAGAGATTAAATCGCCACTGCGAATATTACTTCAAGATATACAGGGTGTCCGTAAAAGAATGTCCGAGTTTCAAATTGTGACCTGCTATCACGCCTTGTGATTTCTTCCTTTGGGGATTCGTAAAAGATCGGGTGTACGTTCCACCCCTACCCCACGATTTACCAACCTTGAAAGGTAGAATTGCACAGGGCGGTGCTTCCATTACTCCGGACCTGCTTCAGACAGTATGAGAAGAATTACATTTTCGTTTGGATGTGTGCTGTATCACTAAAGGCGCACACATTGAGCACTTAAAGGAAAAACTAGGTTAGTTTTCCTTCAATATCATGTTTGATTTTTGTTATATTTAGTATAAAATATACTCCTGTAATATACCATTAAAACTCGGACATTCTTTTACGGAAACCTTGTAATTTTAATCCATTTTATGACATTAAAATATTGCTGATATTCGGCATCTTTAGAAATTTCGTCATCGATTGGATTTCGATTGATGTTTAAAATGAAGAGATTGATTTAACGAAAAATTGTATGCAATTAAAATAAAACAATATCCTCAAATTTAATGCGTTGACCTTAATGCTCAGTCAAGTTTTAAGCGATGTCAAAGTTTTAAAAAGTTAAATAATTAAGCTCCACGGCAAAGAGATTTTTTTAAGGGGATACGGTACCCAAAAATTGGCCAAAATATCGATTTTTCAGTTTTTATTTCTTATTATTCATAATATCTTTCTGAACATTTACTGAAAGTGTCATAATGATATCTTCTGTAGAAAAAATGTTATTAAATATTTTCTGGAGTCACATTTCCATAAGTTTGAATACGTATTTCGTTTGCTTGCAACCTTTTTAGCCTACTTTTCTTTTTTTAATTCGAAAGAATTAAAAAAATGAAAAAGTAGGTATTGACATGCGGTCGATGTCCGTCTGTCCGTCTGTCCGTCCGTACCCCCCTTCCAAAATCGGTTCTAATCATCGGATCTTAAAAATTCTTTTTTTGTTAGAAAGCTATAACCTCAGATACCCAACTTTCATACTTTTTGTCCGTCGTCTGTACGTCCGGACGGACATAAATCTACTATCTGTCGGCGAATTTCCCATTGAATTAGCATTGAAATTCAATTTTGAGTCATTTAAATCACTGTAGGTATTGAAATGCGGTTGATGTCCAACTGTCTGTCTGTCCATCTGTCTGTCTGTTCGTATGTCTGTCTGTTCGTCTGTCTGTCCGTCTGTCTGTCCGCCTGTCTGTCCGTTTGTCTGTCTGTCTGTACCCCCCTTCCAAAATCGGTTCTAATCATCGGATCTTAAAAATTCTTTTTTTGTTAGAAAGCTATGACCTCAGATACCCAACTTTCATACTTTTTGTCCGTCTGTCTGTACGTACGGACGGACATAAATCTACTATCTGTCGGCGAATTTCCCATTGAATTAGCATTGAAATTCAATTTTGAGTCATTTAAATCACTGTAGGTATTGAAATGCGGTTGATGTCCAACTGTCTGTCTGTCCATCTGTCTGTCTGTTCGTATGTCTGTCTGTTCGTCTGTCTGTCCGTCTGTCTGTCCGCCTGTCTGTCCGTTTGTCTGTCTGTCTGTACCCCCCTTCCAAAATCGGTTCTAATCATCGGATCTTAAAAATTCTTTTTTGTTAGAAAGCTATGACCTCAGATACCCAACTTTCATACTTTTTGTCCGTCTGTCTGTACGTCCGGACGGACATAAATCTACTATCTGTCGGCGAATTTCCCATTGAATTGGCATTGAAATTCAATTTTGAGTCATTTAAGTCACTGTAGGTATTGAAATGCGGTTGATGTCCATCTGTCTGTCTGTTCGCATGTCTGTCTGTCTTTCCGTCTGTCTGTCCGTCCGTCTGTCTGTCTGTCCGTACCCCCCCCCCCCCCCTTCCAAAATCGGTTCTATCCATCGGATCTTAAAAATTCTTTTTTGTTAGAAAGCTATGACCTCAGATACCCAACTTACAAAATATTTTGTCTCTGTTTTTATACTTCACGAGACATTAAATTGCCATCTGGGGCGAATATTATTCAAGATAATCAGTTTTGGTCCTTAAATAACTGTCGAGTTTGAAATTGTGATCCATGCTGTCAGCGTCTTATGTTTCTTCCTTTCGGTCTTCGTCAAAGATCGGTTGTCGTCCCCCCTACCCCCTTTACCAAAAATGGTGATTCCACGGATCTTCAAAATTCTCACTTTTGTTGAGACAAGTAGGGACTGAGATCGCCATTTTCTTTTGTGTGCCGTATCTGCTAAGCGTCCCTGAGACTTAAAGAAAAACTATATCTTCCTTCGAATTTCATTGATTTTTGTTATATTTAGTATTTAACTCCTGTTACCAATTAAAATGGACATGACGAAACTTTATTTTAAACATATTTGAGCATAAAATATTTCATGATATTCGGACTCTTTAGAAATTTGATCATCGATTATTCATTAATTATTAAAATAAAAGCAGATATTTGCAACAATTATGCAATTAAATTAACATTTCTCAATTTTTAATGCGTTTGAGTTTCTATACTTTTGCGATTCAAAGTTTTAATTAGTTAAACTAAAATAAATCCAGCGCATAAATAAGATTTTTAAGGATACGGAACAAAAATTGGTTTAAAGTTTTAATTATTAGCAGTTGTTTATTTTTTTTTCTAATATGTCTGAACTAGTGTAGAAAGGTGTATGAATGATATTTACTGTAGAAAATCTTATTTTTTTCCGAGTGAACAGTTTATAAGTTAGGGAATAGTATTTCGTTTCTTGCAACTTCTTTTTTCTCTGTTTGCGTTTTTCAATTCTTGTGTTTAATAAATCCATATGGCTTTTTTGTTAATTAATTTAGAATTTTGAAATTTTTAACCCGTGTTGTAACTATGGTGCACAAAATTGTGCATGGAATAAGGTCTACTATGTATAGTTGTTTTTAAAAAAAGGTTGAATTCAATAATTTTTTTTTTTTGTGATTTTCAGTATAAATGCATGTTACTTTTTAACTGTATCTCACATTTTAAAATCCATGCACCGTTCTTAAACAATAATACTAAAAACAAACTATAAAAGTTTGGTGGAGTTATTCTCAAAATTAAAAGTTTAAAAAAAGTTCAAAATTTGATTTTTTTTAAACTAAATGAAAAAGTACTTGTAAATATTTGTTTTCATTGCTAGAAAATATTTATTTAGAGTGATTATTATGTAAAACCACTATAATTTACGAGTTTTATGTTATTATTTCTAGAAATAATGTTTTGGGTACCGATTAACCCTTAATACTTTTCAGGTAATGTATGACTGTCAAAGATCGAAATGTATATTTTTTTAGTAAAACTTTAAAATCATGAAAATCGTGTATTAGAGGGTTTTAAATCCATTTATTTTAATTTCATTTTTTAACTAAGGCAATGATTTTTTCCGTTATTGATCAATTTAAACATTTATAAACTTTAAGTGTCTTAAGTCGTCGTCCCTGCTCAAAATAAACATTTTAACATTAAATGCTAGAGCCGTGCTAGAGCTGTATAATAAGTGTGTTTGTAGCTATATCTCTTTTCTCGCCAAATTCTTACCAAAAAGGCGCCAAATGAGCTAAAAGGTTTTATAGGTTTATGAGCAAAATTACGATAACTATTATGCATACATTTTATAGCGTATATTTGTATTTTGGATTTTTAAGGTAATATAAGTAACAGTATTTCATACTTTATAACGAGCGGGAATAATAACATAAGTTTATTATCCTATAATGGATTAAATTGTACATATACTTGGATCAATTAAAATTTTTTTAGTCCGTGCGAAATACGGGTATTTATTTTCTAGTCTTACAATAGAACAGAGTAACGCACTTCTTCATATATAAGAAGGACCAAGGAATCCGGAAGGCAAGTTCCTCTTGTCTGAAGTGTAGAAGCTTGTGACTGTGTGTGTTTATGACTTTATAAAATAAGTTGTTTAAGGTAATTAATTCAAGGACATCAAAGTTTGAAGTAGTTATAGTACAGTCGAAATAGAGTTGGGAGTAGAAAAAATTGGAACATAAACTATTCTTGTTGCAAATGGTAGGTAACATGCTTCTAATGAACATACTAAAAATCGCAACCCGTACTGTCGCGACAAATATGTTTTTTTGGCCGCCATCTTGAAAAAACGTCAAATTGTTTTTTAAAAAATCATAATAAACCATAATAAGTCGAGTTTGGTATCAAATTAAAGGAAATTTTATGCCGACGAAGAATATGATAATTGTTTCAAAACTAAAAATATTTACAAGCATGATTTTGGAAGTAAACGATGAGAAAACGTCCGAAAAATATCACTACAAGCGACGGAAACATCCCTATTATTGAGATGTCCAACAAAAGTTTGCTCCTTTGCGACTCAAAGCCATGATTCAAAGAATGGAGTCCCTAATAATAAGCAATATTGAACAAACTGTCACGAAATGTACTAAAAGAATGGACAAAAAATGACTGATAGCCAACATGGAACCTGGATTTTGTAACATTCGAAATGCAGTGAACTAACTTATGCAATGAGTTTGCTGACCAGTGTTTTCCGTTGATATAACTGATGCAAGGATAACAAAAGATTTTGTCAATTTTTTTGATCACATTCCACTTACTAACTCTTCATGTATTTTGTGGAAATATTTAAATAAAATAACAGATAGTGCAGACAAGGCCAACGTGACATGATTGGAAGAGATAATCAAAATAAACTAACAAAACTTTTAGAGATGAAACTTTATTGAAAACCGACTAAGCAGTTACGATGAAACTATGGAAAAAAGACTAGTTTTTGAAACTCATCGTATAAATTAGCAGAGAGGATGCCTGCCTGCATCTCCTTGGATAATATAGTACAAGAAAAAAAAGTTTTTCAATTACGCGTTATCTATGTATTACAAACTTCATTATTTGACCATAACACTCGGCAAATGAGGAAAACGGACAAATATTTTGCAAACTAGATTCGCAACATTAGATTCAATTGATAACAATAAAATTCGACAGTCTCCTTATACCCAACAAAGTACTTTCTTAGTTCTTGATAATGGTGCATTAATTCACCTGGACCACTTCTACAACATTTGGGGATATCACAAGTCAATACTAGTATAATGTCAACATAATTTATTAAAAGGTTGTAATAGTTTTTGATGGGTATGAAAAACCAAACAAAATGTGTATGCTGCAGCCTCTTCCTCAAATTACGCATAAAAAATGCATACGCTGTAATTGTATTTGATGAAAAATCACCTATAAATGTGAAGAAATACATATTTATTTCCAATTGCTAACGATGCTTTTGCAATATATTAGAGAAAGCTATTTGAAAGAAAGTGGTAATTCTCTCCGTGGTTCATGTAGAATGTGATACAAATGCAGTAATCGCCAAGGAAGAATTAAAAAAGCACAAGAAAGGCAAGTAACTGTAGTAGCCGATGATGCGGATATTTTAATGCCACCTTTCACCCATTCTACTAAGAATACTTTTTACATGTAATCTGCCATAAAATATTATTAAGTTCGAGATATTCAAGTTTTTCAAATATCTAATACAAGAGGAAGCATTTAAAACTTTAGTAGCCCTTGTCTAGCTCTATTGCGACGATTATTCGCTATTTGAAAAAAGTAATTTTGGGCTTTCAAGAGTATAATAAGATCAAAAACCTTACGCGATAGGCTTGCAAATTTGAGTCATCCGACGATATTGGTAAAGAATATTTGGTATAAATTAGTTGTAAATTAATTGTGGTACTTTATGAAGGTAACACCAACTCAAGCACACTAAATATGCTGCGTTTCAACTAAGAAAGGATTTGATATAGCTCGGTTACCCCCAACCAAAATGCATCAAAATACCACCTCCTTCGAGTGCATTTGTATATAATTATTTGCAAAATTTTTTAATATGCCATTCCCTGAATTCCACACTGCCGTCGATACAGACATCCATGCTTAGTAGTTTACAAAAACAGTTGTGGAAACGACTGTGCAAACTCTGGATACAGTTTTGATTTAGATAACGATGAAGATTAAGGTTTAATTTTAATTAAATTAACTTTATTTTACAAACCACTGATATAACTTTCAACTTTTATATATTATGGTTTAATGTACATTAAAGTTTAAATAATATTTTTTAAAAAAGATTATTTTTATTTCTTTAAAATCCATATTTTTATCTAACAAGATTTTAAAACTAATGAGTTTGCAAAAGAATATTTGTAAGTGTTCCTAATTTGTCGACTGTTTTGATTAAATAATGAAGTTAGTTCGTAATGTAGATAACTCGTAATTGAAAAAAAAATTACAGCCTGTATTATATTATTCAAGGGAACACAAGAAAGTCTTCTTTGTTAAAAAACGCGTATCTAAATGATGAGTTTTGCCTGCAATAACTAGTCCTTTTTTTCAATATTTTTATCATAACTGCAGTTCAGTCAGTTCTCAATAAAGTTCCATCGCTGGAAGAATGTAAGTTTATTTTGAATATCTCTTTCCATCATATCACGTTAGCTTGTCTGCACTATCTGTTATTCCATTAAAAAATTCCACAAAACACTTGAAGAATCAGTAAATTTACTGCGGTCTATAAAAATTGCATTGCCTTGTTTAGAACTACAAAATATTTCGTCATCCCTGCATCAGTTATATCAACGGAAAACTCTGGTCAGCAAACTCATTGCATAAGTTAGTTCACTGCATTTCGAATGATTTAAAATGCAGGCTAAATGTTAACTTTCAGTCATTCTTTGACCATTCTTTTAGTACATTTCTTGAGGGTTTGTTCGATATTGCTTATTATTAGTGACTCCATTCTTTGAATCATGGCTTTGAGTCGCAAAGTAGCAAACTTTTGTTGGACATCTCAATAATAACAAGGGGTGGTTCCGTCACTTGCAGTGATATTTTTTTTGACGTTTTCTCATCGTTTCCTTCCAAAATCATGCTTATAAATATTTTTAGTTTTGAAACCAATATCATATTCTTTGTCAGCAAAAAATTTCCTTTAATTTGATACCAAACTCGACTTATTATGGTTTATTGTGATTTTTTTAAAAAAAATTGACGTTTTTTCAAGATGGCGGCCAAAAAAACTATTTGTCGCGACCGTGTTGTACGTACGGTGCACGCGTACGGGTTGTGATTTTTAGTATGTTCATTAGAAGCATGTTACCTACCATTTGCAACAAGAATAGTTTATGTTCCAATTTTTTCTAGATAAAGGTGTTTTTTCGCTTATTTCTACTGCACTATTAGTGTTCGTGTAATTTACATTAACATGATCGAGTTATTGTTGCATAGAATTACTAAGTTTGTATATAAAGCATTTCCACGGAAACTGTGTAATGTCTGATAGAAAATATATCAGTGTTAGTTTTAAAATTATAATAATTTTAAAGGTTATAAATATTTTTGCATAAAATTACTCTTAAAATTGCTCAAATTTCAATTGATTTAGTAAAAAATAAGTCATTTAATTTTCGGAATAAAAAAGCAGTCATAAAATAAAATTGAAATTGTCCAAATCCACATTGTTTTTAAGTTGAATAGAAAAAAGGCTTTAAAAGTATAAATAGTTATTTATGCAACTAGTGACATTTAACGTATAATTTCAAACGTGAAAATGTAACTATTTCTGTAACACTATTTTTTTTATAATAACGTGCAAAAAAAGTATTTATTAAATTGGTATTTATTGATTGGCTTATTAATTATGTAATTATCACGTTCAAATAATTTGAAGGTGATTATTTACATTAATGATTATTTTAAAATCACGTGCAAAAAGTTTTTATTATATTGGCATTGCAAATAAGACGCCAATAAGAATCACGTTCAAATAAAGAGTTTTACACCAATAACAAAGCCGCCGAATAAATATCACGCTCAAATAAAGAATTTTACACCAATCAGATGCTGTTATTTACTTTGTCGCACTAGTGCGTAAAAGGAACTTTGAAACACGATTTCGATAAAAACATTACTTTTGCCGCGATTATTGATTTAATAAAATTAGTTTTTTTGTACGATATTATAAAAATTATATTTTTAAGCAACACAAAATAATATGCATGAAAATTATTAATAAGTTGAAGTAAAAAGTAAAGATTTAAGTCCTAAATTTATTTTAGTAAGATTTTTGGAATTACAATTTAAAATAAGTAGGCATAAATAGCCAATCTACCTATACCTTACGTTTTTAATCTTTAAGTAATACATGTATGTGTACAGTAACCCTTATTTACTATTGAAATGCCATCACAGGGTAAAAATGTATATTAAATTATTAAATTATTTATATGACATTTAAATTTTCACGATTCAACATGGTTTAGAGAAATGGCAGGATCTGCCGCATGCATAAAAAGTTGCCTGAATAGAATTGCAAATGTATTAAACCAGTTATATATTCCATGCATAAAATCTCAATGTTTAGAAACTCTACGTATACATTTGAAATATTTTTGGGACATTATACGGAATTTGTATACATGGAAGTTCGTAAATATTTATTTTCCATTTTTGCCCCGAATACACAATATAAGTTTTTTAAATCATTATTTAGCGTCGTAAAAAATCTAATTAACCCTCTGAGGGATACAGACGTATAAACCCGTCTTCTCGCTGTCAAGTTTTCCAGCATCACACATAATTTAAAAAAGCTAATAAATTTAATATTTTTTTTTAAGTTTTAACATTTAAAGCATGTAGGAGCCATTAACAATCATCTTCTACATAAATATAATTTTTAAAAAATTTAAGAAATGAAATTTTCAAGTTAAATTAAAAGTTTAATTAAAATCTCATGAAGTGAAAACAAGTTTACACTTTAGCCCATTTGCTTGCTCCTCAAAGGGTTAAATATAATGAAATTGGACGCTAAAATAACATATAATTAGTTTGAAAATTAAATCCACAAATTAAATAGTTGAAACACGTTATTAGATTATTTTAAAATAAAAATAAGTTATATTATCAATTCCATTAGGTAAATATCAATAAGTTACAAAACCAAAATTGGAAATAAAAAATAGTTTTGAAAAGATGCTAAACTTATGTTTAGAGAGCACAGAAAAAAAAGCTTTTCGTAAACTTACAAGTTAAGCAGCTATAATTAAAAGAAAAGTAAAATATTTTGCATTTTTTTTTAATCAAAATGTTCTGTTTTATATGACATCGAAATTTTTGTGTACTTAACTGTGACAGTGATTCATAAGATTCATAATAAAACCACATTTTTTTGCATTTTTTGTCGATATCTTCATTGTTTGCTTATTTTGTTTACAAAACAGAGGTTATTTTTATCGATGTTTTTTTAATTAATATTTTAACTAATTATTTGTTTGACCAAAAATATTTTTATAGAAGTACCTTAGACCAGTCCCTTAACACTTGTTGATCTTTAGCCTTGATTTACATTTGCCTACAGTCCCTGGACAAATTATTAGACGCACTGCAAGATTTCCTGCATCAATCAATGATGAACAAAATACCTTTAGAAGGACATTTGTGTTCCTAAACTTAAGACATTGAATAGAAAATACCATCTGCTATACTTAATACATATATCGACATCTTTTTTATTAATATGGCATTCTTTGGTATGTTTTTCATCATTACTAAAAAAATACAGTACGTCTAAAAATTTGTCCAGGGACTGTAAATGGTTGGACAGTTTTAGTTTACAAAGTTTGCATGTTCTTCGTTAATTTCCAGGGTTCTTGTTATGGTCAAAGTATAACGTAAAAGAATATATTACATTCAGTTTTTATTGAGCAAATAAAACAATCAGTTTGTAACGTATCTATTTTCACTGAACACTTAATGCTCAAAACTGCAAAAGTCAACTATGATGTAATTCGTCAGAAAAGACAACAATGTTTAAGAAATTAGATTTCTAAAAGATGCAAAAGGTAAATTAAATATTAAAATTTAAAAGTTTTATATGTTACTTCATGGGTAAAATAATATGTGAAAACATGTAAGAAATTCTTCAAAAATTCTGCGAAATGCTTCGAGTTGCTGGTAGGTAAGCGCGGAAACGGTCTCCAAAGGGTTAAGTGTTCAGAGCTAGCCGGTGTTTTGTCTGGGGATTACAAAATTTATTAAAGTTTGTCTTAGTGGAATGTTACACTTTAACTCATTTTCAAAGGAACCAAATCTCAAAGAACACCAAAGTTTTGCCAAAAAGGGTGAATAGCCTAACATTATTCAAAAATCTTTTCGACTTTGT
Source organism: Oedothorax gibbosus (assembly GCA_019343175.1). NCBI lineage: Eukaryota > Metazoa > Arthropoda > Arachnida > Araneae > Linyphiidae > Oedothorax > Oedothorax gibbosus. The sequence continues at coordinate 31,368,596 of CM033278.1, forward strand.
TTAAGTCCCGAAACGACTGCATGCTTTTCAATTTTTGACTGCGTTTTATATACGCGTTGCTTTTTTAAACTCCTAAATATAATATTAATGGTTCATATAAGAATGTGTAGATTGAAATTTTGATAAGATTTCAAAGCTACATGCGTTCGAATTTTGAATTTATATGTATTTTTATAGACATTTTAGTGTATTAGCAGTTGTATTTGTCTGCGTTTTTTGCACCACTGTAATTGGATTGTTTTAGCTGTAGTGTGTTTATTTTTTTAAAAATAAATTTATAAAAATTAATTGTTTTCATATACTACAAGAATTTAATTTCTTTGTTCCTAGCTATACTACAAGAAATAAATATATTCTTAAAGAACCTTTTTTGTCTAAAAACTATCTTAAAAATCAGCCATATATACCATTTATTAAATTGGTTAACAAACTCCCAATAAACAGTGATTTATTTTTTGACAACTTTACAAGAGATATTTTATCGTTAACCTTATAATTCCATTTTTTCTATTTTAGTTCTTCATTATAAACTCTTTGTTGGTGTGGTTTTTTTTTTTCAATTTTAATGCTTGTATTTTATTCAATTCTTTAATGTTTGTATTTTATTCTAATTTCAATGTTTGTTGTCTATATTTTATTCGATTTTAGTGTCTTGCCTCTGCTATGTAATTGGAAATTTTCTTTTCTGTATAGCAGTCTAATAAATAAATAAAAATAATGTATTTCTTATTTCTTTCACAGGATCGCGACCCCTTCTCCTTTCTCTGGCGCATCACCAACCGCAGCCCGCCTTCCTACCTCTTCGGCACCATACACGTTCCCTACACAGAGGTCTGGCCTTATATACCCGAAGTAGCCAAAACCGCTTTCGCCGCCTCCGGCCACCTCCTCCTAGAACTGGACTTGGTCGACCCAGCCACAGTCGACCTCTTGACCCAGTGCCAGTTACTGCCCGACAAGGTCCGACTGCCCGACGTCATACCCAAGACGCTGTTTGCAAGATTGGAGAAGCACATGGAGGTGGTGCGGACCAAGATGGCCGACTGGGCGGGCGGTAAGGAGGCGGGCGAGGTGCTGTTCAAGGTGGTGGCCGGTGCGTGGAGGCGGAAGCGGCCGGTCTGGGTGATGCTGATGCTGGACAGTCTGACGGAGGCGGAAGTGAAGGGAAGAGGGACGCCGGTGCTGGATTTGTTCCTGGCGCAGGAGGCGGAGAAGGTCGGAATGGGAACGGAGGCGGTGGAAGAGGTGGAGGAACAGTGTGGACCTCTGAATTCGTTGAACCACTCGCAGGTAATGGATAAGTTGTGTATTTATCGTTCTGAGGGATACGTGTATCCGTGTCCGAGGCTTGGGATGCTTAGTTTGATGTCTGTGAAGGGGCAAGGGTGACGAAGTATATATATGTCTAGGGACTGGAATGACGACTTATTATGCGTCTTGGGACTGTATGCCGACGTATATATACAACTAGGAACTAGAATACTGATGTCTACATACGTCTAGGGAACGGGATACCGACGTTTATATATGACTAGCGGCTGGGATGCCGACGTGTACACGTACGTGTATTGACTGGGATACTAGTACAGACATACGTTTAATACTGGAATGCAGATATAGTTCCTGGACAAAATATTAGACGCATTGTATTTTTTTTAGTAATTTTATGTTTCTTAACAGTTTTTATGCAATAATGGTTTATTTAAACTACAATAATATTATTGATTTTTATTTAAAAGAATTGTTATAGACTACATATTTGTATTTAAAATAATAAAACGGTACACTATCACCCGGTAATTAATATTTTATATGAAATCTTGCGTCTAATAATTTGTCCAGGGACTGTATATACATCAATGTAGGAACCGGGATACTAACCAGTGTTGTTTTCCAAATAGACTAAGTAGGCTGCAACCTAACGAACGAAAACAGACCCCTTAATCATTTTATCGTATTAAAGCCTCCATTTTTTTTAAAACAGAAAATGACGTGTGTCCTTATAATTAATATTTTTTTCATTACATTACAACTGATTTAGAAAATTATTGTTTATTTTTCTGCACATTTCGGTAAGTTCTGATTCCAAAAATGGGGTTTTTGAACATCGGTCCATCTGTCAGATTCTCTGACTGAAGCCACTTTACAGCTCAAACTAAAAGAATTACCGACTTCAAATTAAGTTTACGAGTTTTTTGATACCTGGCTGTGTACGTCATAATAATGTTTTAGAGGAAATCGCGCATGCGCAAATGGTAGATTCCACAGAACGTATTTAGTTTTAAAGATATTGCTGAAAAACGAAAAGTGCCACAAACTTCAAGTGTAGTACTCGAGCTAATTTCTATTCAATAGATAATTTGTGTTTTGACTCGTAATATTTATCTTTTGACTGGCAGAAGATATATAATACTATTTTTTCTAAACAACTACATCCTTTACCATAAAAACTAAAATGATATTTTTGAATCTCAAACAAAGCGGACCGCAGATAAAATATAAATCAACCAGAAACAAATTTAAAAATCAAGCCTAGAAGCTACTATTTTTTATTGATTTTTAATGTTAAAAAAACAAGAATTTTTTTTTTTCCAAACTTTAAAAAAAAAAAAACGTATCTTTAAGAGCTCGATCGAAATATAGGAAACCAATAGAATATTCGATAGCGAAAGTCGTTTGTGGTTTAAGTTTAAATTATGAAATAGTTTTGTTTGTAATTTTACTTCGACTTGGGTTAATAAATCTTAGTATTTTGGATTTTTATAAAAAAAAATCTGTTTTTTTATTATTTGTTTTTGAAATTGTGGTGTAAGAAAATTTTTAGGTTTACTTTGAATTATCGTCGCACTAAAGCTACACGAGGGCTATTGGCAACGGACGTCGTATTTTAGACCACAGTCAAGGGACGAGCCGACACCTGAGTTGGCACCCAACGCAACCGTAAAGGGCGACATCGTACGCAGCGTTGGACTTTGAGCGTATTTTACGTGCACTTCCTCTACACGGGTATTATTGTCGGACATTTTGGCTGCACGGCAGTTTATAGGTCGAAGTTATTTGGCGATGCCGGACCCGAACCTGGGACCTTCGCATGCTAGGCGAGCGCCTAACCGACTGGGCTCCCCAGTCCCCAAGACTATTTTTTAAGATTATCACTTTGTTAATCTGAAAGATTATATTAAAAATAGTTTTTGACCGTTTTATGTGATACATTTTAAATGAAAATTTTTTTGACATTTTAAAAAACTGGTACATGATATAAACTTAAATAATCATTTTACATTAAGCAGTTACGTCCATGAACTCTTTTTTCGAAATTACATAAAAATAAGAAATACAAAAGTTTTTCTAGTTATTAGAAATTTAAGTACAAATTTTTTTAAATAATGATATTATTTTAACACAAATCGGCTGAGTACTAATTGGTTTTTACACCAAATTGGGTGTTTTGTTTTCAACATGTCTTTGAAAGGGTAAAGTTAAACCATTCCTAGTGTATGTTAAAGGGGACGCGAAACCCAAAAAATTAAATCCAGTATTTTTATCTCTAGCATTCAAATTAAACTATTTTTACAAAGAACTAACATTCAATAAACATGTACAAGAAAATGATTAATATTGAAACGTAAGTTTTTTCAAAAAATAAAAAAAATTAAAAATTTTAACTTTTCTTCAAAATGCTACTCCTCCTACCACTTAAAGAATTTTTTAATGGAATTTTTTTTAATGTTCCCACAACATCTATTAATAAAAGTTGGTATGGATATTGAGCTGTCAGTTTACAAAAATAGTTATGCAGTCTAAATTTTCAACTTCATCATTTTTTTTTTAAAAAAAATCTAATCACACTAGACCTTATCCCATACCAACTTTTGTTAAACGCCTACGTTTTAACACAGGAAAAAAATGTGAGCTCCACATTAATTTACTTAAAAACCTTAGGGTTTTAACCTTTCACAAGCTGAAAAAATTAAAAATTTAAAAAATCAACATAAAATTTCAAAAACCATTTTACCAAACCACTATATCATTTTCAATAAACCTCCTCCATTATAAAGGATACCTTCTTTCTTTTGCAATATCCTTAGCTCACAGCATTCGAGCATGTTTAATTATTTTCTGGGCAACCCTACATTTTGGGTAATGCGTCCCCTTAACACCAATTTTTTAAAAGTTTAAAGAAAATCCATTCCGGGTGAATGATAACACTTATTTCGGTGTTGACTCCAAAAGTAGTGTATATTTACACCTCTTTTAGAGGCCGTAGTGAGCCTAGTGGTCAGCGTCTCGGTCTCGGGATCGGAAGGTCCTGCGATCGAGTCCCGGTACCACTGAAGACCTACCGAGTATATGCGGAGTACGTGCTCGTTAAATCTGTTGGGTCCGAAAGTCCTCTAAGTTCCCATACCAAATCAATACCTCTGGGGGTGACAAGCCAATTCTGGGGATCCTCTAGTTGGCCTCTGTCTCTAAAAATTAGATGGATCCACTTATGTGTGTGTGTTGTCTGTTGTGTCTGTCTTACTTGACGAAGGTTTATAAGCGGGTCGCTGACCAAGCACACAAACCTGAATATATATGTCTACCAACCAACCTCTTTTAGCACTTCATAAACCCAAAAGAAGCGTAATAATACTCCCTTCATGTTTCTTCAGTATTAGATGTACCGCACCTTCAAAATCAATTTTTAAGGATATTTTCTTGAGACTAATCATTTATAGTTCCCCCGCCCCCTTATTTTTTACACTTTAGGGATGGAAAAACGAAACCGTTTTTTTTTTTGCCCTCGGTTTTGACTGAAAAACCGGTTTTTTCATGAGGCCGGTCTAAACCGGAAACCGGTTTTCTGCGGGGAAAACCGTGTAAAAACCGGAAATCGGTTTTTATTCTCAAAAACCGCCATCAACGTTTTTTTTTTTTAAATTATGTAATTTAAAAAAAATGTTAGTTTTGCACTATGTTAACGGCATAGATAGAAAATGGGAGGAATTTTAAATTTAAAAAAAAATAAAAGGAAATAGAGATGGAATAATGCAAAGCTTAATAAAAATACTCAAAACGATTAGAAAAACCGGAATAAAAAAAGGAACATTATAATTTTAAATAATAAGAAAGTAAGAATTAGGAAGAAAACCTAGAACTTAGTTTTCAACAAAACACTTTAAACATTGGCGTTGTAAAAAAAAACGGTTTTTGAGGACCAGTTTTTTTCTGAAAAACCGCCATCCCTAACGTGTTCTAATTTGGGTTGGCGGCGAGTATAGGGAATTTGCTAATTTACAAAAATCAAACGCATTGCCCTTGTCGTTGAAATAACATACATTTTATATTAGTTTTAGATAAAAAAAAATTAAATAAACTGTGAGCTACTATGAAACGATTTTTCTTACTTGAGTTGACTCTTTGTAATACTTTAGTTATTCTGTATGATAATTTACTACGCATTCCAACATTAGCACTGAAAAAACATTAATATTCCCTTGCTCAAAACGTTGTCCTTCTATTTTATGCAAAATTATTCTATCGCTGATTTATCTTCTAAAAAACAACAGAAAGAACATTTTTTTTCGAATTAGAAGAATATCCGTAACAAATGATACACCTAGTTATCCTAACAGGCTACATCGCGTCCCAGAACGCCATTTTAATACATTGTAAGCTTAGAAAAAAGATTAATTTTAGAAAAAAAGAAAACCTAAAGAAATGTCTTTCCGAAAACAATTTTTCTTCGGGAAACGAAGAAATACGTAATTGGTATTCTATTCCATTCCTTACATTCTTTGTTTCTTTATTTTTTCGCATTTCTGTAAAAGATATTCTTCATTAAATATGCTGAAAACTGGAAATTGAAAATGGGTATAGTATTTTAGGAGAACGATGTAAAATGATTTTTAGAGTATTCCTTATTATGATTCCATTACATTTTTTTTCTGCAAAAGAAATTTGTCAATTTTTTAAAAATAATAATTGGATATTTCTCATCAATTTGAATATTTCCGTGAAAAAAACTCCTTGTAATCTTTTATCCCTTTTATCTCTTAAAGAAAAATAAAACCAAAAATATTGGGATTGAGCCAGTTCTTGATTGGAATTTCTCTTACACTTCGATTTTTAAGCAATTTAATCGGAAACATTATTTAAAGTTTTAACTTACATTGCTTAATAGGATTTCCTCACATGCTTTACTGCCTTAAGTAACATGGAGAAAATGTCAAAAAGCTCTTAAAATTTTTAAATGTGTTTTTACAATTGCTTACTTGTTTCGTTTTCACGTATTTGTATTAATTGTCTCTGCATGTAAATAATTATTATTTTTCTAAAATTCTTGAAACAAAACAAATGTATCGCCATACATATGTTTCACGTCTCAAATAAGTTGAAATATATGTTATTGATATTTATAAATCACCATTTTGGTTTTTCGACCAAATTGCAATATTTTCATTAACCTATATTTATCATTAGAAAAATTCAAAGTAAAAATACAAATTATTATAATTGTATTAAAATGCAAAAAAAAAAAAAAATACTTAGTAATAAGCGTCATAAAAGAAATTCAATAGTTTTAGAATGACTGAGTCTTTAAGAAATTAGATATTTAAGAGGTATTGTTTTTACCATAGAGCTAATGCATTAGTTTTGGAATCACAACTTCCGCAGAAGTATTGCTTTGCCATGTTAGCCCTTTTTCCCCAGGTATGGGAATCTACATAACAACGAAGTAAAACAAATTTGAAACGAAAATGTTATCTAGTTATTTAATTATATATTTTTGAAGTTTTAAAATGACAAAAATATGCAGCAGATGGCGACACTATTTTAAAACTTTATCACTTAATAATAAAATAAACGGGTGTTATTTTCTTTTCAATTTTATTTCAAATCGATGTCATCACATACCTAGTGAAAAAGGGATAACATGGCAAAGCGATTATTTTGCAAAAGTTGTGATTTCAAAACTAATGCATTACCTCTATGGGATTGACAGTCCCTCTTAAGACTAACAAACAGATCGACTTCAAAAGCTACTTTAAAATTTTTTTTACGAGCGTAAATATTTTAAATTTTCGCAGAGTGTTGTTTCAATATAATCGAATTTCGCTTGATATCATTTGACTTAGTATAATTTACGATAGACAATTTTATTTAAGTTCACGCTTGAAGTATTTGTATAGTATACTCTCTTTATACAGGGTGGCCCAAAAGTAGACTTACAGAGTTAATGTCGGTTCTGTTTGGTTTAGCATCGAGATAGCTTCTGTTTATTTATTTGATGCTCGAGGAATAAGCAAATAATATCTCCAGAGTACGTAACTGCGAAACCCGCCATCTGCCAGTTATCCTATCTAAGGATTTGTGCTGGTGGAAAATTTGTGCTTTGGATTATAAGTGCAAATCACTGCTGGGAATCTGAAGGTAGGATCAGTGCGTAGGATATGGGAAATTGAGTTTAATTTGTCTGAGCCGTTCTGTCGAACGATTTACCTAATCAGAGGATCGCCCAAGACTGTTACGAGGCGTTCTTGAGGACGATCCTGACCTCAAATTACAGTTCTGTGAGATAATGCGCAATCAACTGACTGAACAACCTGACCTGCTTTCGAAAAATAACTGTTGCTGTATAAATAACTGCATACCTAACTAACTGTAAGCCTACTTTTGGGCCATCCTGTATATAGTCTTTATAGGATCTTACTAATTTGCACCACAACGTCCACTGAAGACCCACCGAGTACATGCGGAGTACGTGCTCGTTAAATCTGTGGGTCCGAAAGTCCCGTGGGCGGTCATTGTGCAGTTTCCCACGGGTACAGGTCCCTAGAGACTATTTTCCTCCCCTTCAGGGACATGTCTAAGTTGTGGAGGTGGCGATTGATGACCGCATCTGTCACTTATATGTGTGCGTTGTGTATGTCTGACGAAGGTTTATAAGCGGGTCTCTGACCAAGCACACAAACCTGAATATATCTCTACCAACCAATCAACTATTCCTATAAACGTAGTGTGGAAGCTAAAAATACAAGAAATGAACTTGATAATTAGCTTCCGACTAGTTCAAATATTATTAAATTGAGGTCAGAGTGCCGTTTCAATATAATTTAACTTTACTTCATTTCATTTGATTTAGTATAATTTACGATAGATACAATTTCATTTAAGTTCACACTTCTAGTCTCTATGACAAGTCCATAAGCTCTTAATATATACACCAAAACCTGAAATGAAACCGAACATTTCGAAGCCATTCTACATTCTGTGTAAATTATCAAATTATTTACGCTTCCATGCATTTTTCGTTTGGGGGGAATAATCTTCCGAAATTGACTCTTAACTCATAGAAGAAGAAAATGAAACATCCCCACTTTACACCATGTAGACCGTAATCATACCCATGGAACCATCCTTAATATCTTCTTAAAGAGGATTACTTTTAGAATTCGATCAACCACATAAATAGTTGTTGGGGGTTTCGCCAAGTTTTCACCAATATTGTACTTGACTGTATCTCTAAAATACCTTCCATTAAATTAATTATAGTTTGAACCCAAAAATGACAAACGCATATATTTTTTGGCAAAATAAATCTTTAAATAATTCATAAAAATAATTTTAAAACGGCTTATTTTTCATCGGTACGTCACGTGATCACAAACACGTCGATTTGGCTGGCGTCACTAGTATCTATAAACAAACCAGTGTGATGTTTTTTCGCTTGCAATTAAACTGGATTTAATCTAATTTACTATTGAAATAAGAATTATATAGATAATGGAAGGAGGTTTTATAGAAGCGGATAGTTCAGATTTTGTCTAAGGTATATGGATACCTTAAAGTAGATTCCAAAATGGTGTTTCAAAGTTTGTTTATAGTTACTAGTGACGTCTTAGATACTACGTGACGGCCACAAAGCGTTTTCGGGCGTAATTTTTCGTCCTAATTTTAAAATTCATTTTTCTCTCTTTGTATGGGGTATTTGGAAAAGAGAAAAATACGGGTCTAATATTTTTGGCTTAAGAATATTTTAAGCCAATAAATTTTTTTTTAGTCAAATACCCTATTCTTCGACAACTCTTGAGTTCGTTTCACAAGCAACTGTTTCTGTAACGGTCTACAGTTTGGTTGAATTATTGTCGCATTTGAGCTACACGAGGGCTATTGTCGACAGGCGTCGTAATTTAAAGCCACTGTCAAGTAACAAGGCGATTTATGAGTAGGCACCCAACGCAATTTTTTAAAGAGACATCGTACGCGGAGTTGAGACTTTGGAGCACATTTAAATTTAACTCCCTGGGTATTATCGTAAGACGTTCTGCTGCAAAGATCGTTTATAGTTTGACAGTTATTTTGGCAATGCCTGGACTCGTAACTGGGACCTTTCGCATACAAGGTAAACACCTTACCTACTCCCATAAGGGGGCCGTGGATAGCCTAGTAGTTAAAGCCGCGTTCTCGGAATCGAAAGGTCCCACGATCGAGTCCCGATACCACTGAAGATCCACCGAGTATATGCGGAGTAAGTGCTCGTTAAATCTGTGGGTCCGAAAGTCCTGTGTGCGGTCATGGTGCAGTTTCCCATGGGTACAGGTCCCTGGAGACTATTTCCCTCCTCTTCAGGGACATGTCTAAATTGTGGGGGTGGCGATAGATGACAGCATCTGTCACTTATGTGTGTTGTGTGTGTCTGTCTTACTTGTCGAAGGTTTATAAGCGGGTCTCTGACCAAGCACACAAACCTGAATATATGTCTACCAACCAACCAACTACTCCTATAAACGTAGTGTGGAAACTAAAAATACAAGAAATAGACTTGGTAATTACTTTCATACTAGTGCAAATATTATTAAATTGACGTCAGAGTGCCGTTTCAATTTAATTTTATTTTACCTGATTTCATTTGATTTAGTACAATTTACGATAGATACAATTTCATTTAAGTTCACGCTTCTAGTCTCTATATCAAGTCCATAAGCTCTTTGTAATTGACACGAAAACGTGAAGTGAAACCGGACATTTCGAAAAGCCATTCTACATTCTGTGTAAATTATCAAACTATTTACGCTTCCATGCATTGTTCGTTTGGGGGGAATAATCTTCCGAAATTGACTCTAACTCATACAAGAAGAAAATGAAACACCCCCACTTTACACCATGTACACCGTAATCATACCCATGGAACCATCCTTAATATCTTCTTAAAGAGGATTACTTTTAGGATTCGGCCAACCACACAAGGAGTTATTGGGGGTTTCGCCAATCTTTCGCCAATTCTTCGACAACTGAAGAGCTTGATTTACACGCAACTGTTGTAGTTGCAATGTTAAGTCCAATCGTTTTTTCACATACAACAGCAGTGAAAGCCGTTCTTCCTGCTTTTGCTAATTAATTAAGTAGTGGCATGTTAAGTGAATTTGAAAAGCGAAATTTTTTTTTGCAGTGTTTAAGGGATACGGTACCCAAAACATCATTTCTAGAATAAATAACATAAACTTGTAAATTATAGTGGTTTTATATAATGTTCACTCTAAATAAACTTTTTCTAGCAATAAAAACAAATATTTACAAGTAGTTTCATTTATTTAAAAAAGTCAAGTTTGAACTTTTTTAAAACGCTACTCCTCTTTCAATTTTGAGAATATCTCCACCAAACTTTATATAGTGTTTTTAGAACTATCATGGATTTTAAAATGTGAGCTACAGTTAAAAAGTAACATGCATTTATACTGAAAATCCCAAAAAATCTCAAAAAATTAAAAATTATTGAATTCAACTATTTAAAAAAAACTTTACATAGTAGACCTTAACCCATGTACAATTTTGTGCACCATTTATATAAGAACACAGGTTAAAAATTTCAAAATTCTAACTGAATTAGCAAAAACGCTTAGGGATTTATTAAACACAAGAATTGAAAAAACGCGAAACAGAGAAAACAGGTTGAAAGCAGACGAAATACGTATTCAAACTTATAGGAATGACTCCAGAAAATATTTAATAACTTTTTTTCTAAAAAAGATATCATTATGAACCTTTCAGTAAACGTTTAGAAAAATATTGTGAATAATAAAAAGTAAAGATTGAAAAATCGATATTTTGACAAATTTTTGGGTACCGTATCCCCTTAAAATTATTAATAATGGATCGAAAACCGCAGGTAAAACTATTAGTATGGTTGGTTTTTACTTCCATTCTATGTCAAAGGACGAGGTATGGGATGTTAGAAACGGATTTTGAAAGGTGGAGGCAGAGAAACCATACATATATTTACCCCAGGATTTAGCAATCATATGATAGATTTACCCAAGTAGTGTATAAATTAGATATGGGTTATATGGGTTCAGAATTGTCATTTCGAGGGTTCCTATTCACCTCTAACACTTTCAAAATTTATTTAATATTTAAACTCTATAATATCTTATGTGATGTAAACTTTTTAAGTGACAGTATCAAAGGAGAGAAAGCCACTTAACAAATTAAGGTTTATTATACATTGGATTGATAAGCAATTCGGCTGAAGGGTACACTCTTAAAACAAAAGAGTGAAATCCTCTCGTTCCTTTCTTTCGGAACGGCTGATAACCCGAATCGGACGGCTAGTGTAAAGTCACAGAGAGCTTCTCCGGCCTAATAAGTTGAGTCGGCAGTGGTCTAGCGTTAAGGTGACCAGACGACAACATTTTGCAATACAGTTTAGTTTACTATTCATCTCTCTAGCTATTAAAAAATTACAAATATTCTCCGTTTTCTTTTTAAGATTCTTTTTAAGAAGTTTTCTCTTTCTTCATAGTATTCTCACGCATATAAAATCTGATTTATTAAAAGTTAGTGATGGTTTTATAGCCGTAAAGTCAATCACTGAAACAAATCTGTGGTCAGGCTATCTAGCTTGTTTCTTATATAACAAATAAGAAATAACTCCTTGATGTTTTCCTGTGGATTCGGGGATGTGTCTTTCTATCAATAAGGGCGTTTGTAGTCACCGAAACGAGAAGAAGAGGGCGGGCCGGCTCTTTGCTGACCCGTACGCGATCCGGGGCTGTTTTTATTTGGTCGGAAGTGCTGGCCTTTTGAGCTGAGGAGAGGTCTTGAGAAAATAAGAAAGTTTATTCCCGGTTGTATATGGATGGGTTGGTTTGGTACAAGTGCGAGAAAAATATACTGAGATTGAAGGATTATAGGATTGATACATTTTCTACACTCTTAAAACAAAGGAGTGAAATCCACTCCTATAGGGGAAGTGCATTTTCGGCATCGGAAAGGAGTGGAAATTAACTCATACTGAGTTAAAACCGCTCGTTTGTTTAGAGTGTACTGCATGAGATTTAAATTTAAAATTATTACTTAAAAACTTAGAATCTTTAATATTTAAAAATCGTATTTCTGTAGCATACGATTATAAATGACAGTCCATACTTTAAATACAAAATTTATTAAATTTATAAAATTAATAAACTTTGAAATATTATGTCTGGAAAACACGACACTCAGGTGACGGTTTTATGCACAGAAAAAAATATTTTGTTGAAAGAACGAAAATTTTGTTGTTTCAACAAAATTTTTTGGTTGATATAGCGCCAACAAAAATTTTGTTGTCAGTACCAAATTATTTTGTTGATTCAACCAAATGATTTTGTTGATTCAACCAAAAATGCGCCAAACCGAAAACGCGCAATGACCGCAATGACCGACCACAGGACTTTCGGAACCAACAGATTTAACGAGCACGTACACCGCATATACACGGCAGGTCTTCAGTGGTACCGGGACTCGATCGCGGGACCTTCCGATCTCGATACCGAGACGCTGACCACTAGGATCACTACGGCCCCAAGTTACCTTTGAAAATAGCAATCAAATCCTTCCACGACGATAATGGCCGAATGGCGCCCTCAATTTTCTTCGATTTGCCGTTGATGACAGGCACCATGACGTCACAGTTAGAAACAGCCAATAGCAGGCCGAGTTTACCTCAACCAAACGGGTTTTGTTGTGGTGAAAATACTCGCTTTGTTGGGACAAGTAAAATATTGTTAAGTCAACAAAATTAGTCAACAAAACACGTCAACAAAAAAAATTTGGTTCTCCCAACAAAACATTTTTTTTCTGTGTGCGTCTGAATCCTTCATGGGGTTTTAAAAACCCGTCTAAATACTCGGCATAAAATATTAGTTTTTGAAACCATGTCTTTAAAAAACAAAACATGGTAATTATAAAAAAAAATTGAAAAATAGTTATAGGCAGACACACGGAATTACGGACAATAAATATATATAAAAAATTCCCTTAATGTACCTTTGAACAAAAATAGGAATTTTAAAAATCTGAAGGAATTTAGATGTCAGATCAAAGGGGAGGTTGGTGAGTACAGACAGAAGGACAGAAATCTCTACGATGCCAATAACCTACTTCCTCTTCCCAATTTTTTAAAAATTAAACACCTAGGAATATAAATACCGAAACAATCATTAGTTCAACTTATTCAAGCGTTTCATATACATGAACAAATTTAAAAACTGATACATTTGGCGACAAACAAACCTCTTGGCGAAAATAAACCCCGAAGACTAGATGAACTAAAATGTAAACACTCCTTACCGCACTTTTGGTTTAAACTTTGAACACGATTCATTGGCTCTTGCTGTAAGATGAAAGGGTTTAAGAAACTTGAAGTAGGAGCCCTTTCATAGAAAATGACAGATAAAATATAAATTTAATACTGGTAGTTTGTACTCACATAGCCTTAAGGGTATTAACTGTTATATAACTTTTGAAGCCTCTATGATCGTATTAAGATCTAGTTTAAATAAGAGGGATGTAATTTCGCTGAAGGGTATTAATTTAATAAGAAATTACCTATCAGATACCGATATTTACGAACGCTGAACTTTCAAGTAAAATTACGTGTCAAACCAATGCTAAGCTACTTATTTGGGTTTTTAATTATTTATTGAATTCCTAGTTTTGTGAACTATTTTTTATGCCAAACATATTTAACAATTCATACTTTGCTTTATTAAATAATTGTGTAATTCTATTATTCAAATTATAATAGTTGTTCTTTCAAAAATAATTGATGTTTACACTTTAATGGAAATGTTAGAAGGAAACCTAAACTAAACTAAACTCCTCGGTGCAACAGCCCATTACTGGGCCAAGGCCTGCCGTGCCCATTTCAGCTTTTGTGACCTAGGGCTCTGGGGTGCTAGGCATATGTCCCAGTAAGGTGGTCAGCCTCACGCGGAACCCCCAGTGTTTAGTTCCCAAGCATGCTTGGTATACCCATTTTATCGACCCACACAAGGGATATGAAAGCATGGGTCAACCTTGCCCAATCAGGGATTCGATCCCCGGACCTGTGGCGTGGTAATGCGAAGCACTACCATTAAGCCACTGGGCCACTTAAAACCAAATCCCTTTATCAATATTGTGTAATTTTTATAATGGGTAACTTTTCAAATATATGGATTTAACAATTTAAAAGGTTTTGGAATGTTCAGAGAAAACAAAAACTTTGAATAGGTTCTAAAGAAAGCAATAATTAAACTAGCAGCTCTTTAATGAGATAAAAAAAAATCTACATTCTAATTTGTGAAAACTTTAGCTTTACGAAAATATACCGGATTTCTCTCTAGTGTGTATTTTATTAATGATTCCTATCTTTTTTTAATCTATAGTCTTATCAAGACTTCAGATGTTCCCGATTATTCCTTTGGGGTCTTCGAAGGAAATTTCAGCTAAGTACCTTTTTTGGCGTCAATGATTCAAGTAGTGACTGATAGCTCCATTCCGTTAGATTGCTGATATTTCTTTTCTTGTGAACTTTAGTAAAGAAAAAAGGATTGTTTTTCTCTTTTTCTTTGTCATACTGTTAAACCCACATAATAATTTTCCCTTACAAAAACTTCAGATTCCTTTAGTATATTTCCTTGATCATCAGGAAGTCAATTCTAGGAATAAGTTATCCTAGGAACTATGTAATGCTTAATAATTTTATTAATTTTATACTTTTAATTTGATCGTAATACAATGAAAGTTTTTATTGCATTCTTCTGTCTTTCAATTTGTTTTCTACAATAAAACTAAGTTTTCTACCTTTTTTATAGTAACTTTCGGTTAATCATTTTTAGGTTATCCAATCATGATATTTTAATTGTTTTAAACAATCTTGATGACATATTACTCTATATTACCAAACCGCTTACAACTCTACCTTTATAAGTGATAAAAAAGTAGAAAAAATATATCCCAGAAATCCACTTAAAAACTATAATACACAATTTAAACTAGAATAGTCATGGATAAAATCTGTTGATATTGCGAAATTAACCTAGAAATTGGGTTAAGTCTTTCAAAACAGAAAAAAAAAATATCGCGATAACAAAATTAATTGAAATGCTTTCAAGTGAAAGTAACTACACTGTTAAAAAATTTGAGCTTGGTTTCATTATAAATATGGTTCATAGTAGGTGCAATGGCTATATGACGACATGTTTCCCTATATTTTCGGTATTCGAGTGAATCATTTCTCGTTTTTTTTTTTCTTCAAAAACTGGAAAATAAACCTAATACCGAAAATAGGGTGAAACATTTCACTTCATAACGTTTGCAGTTACTAGGAACCATTATTAGGGTGAAAGTGAAACTAAGCACAAAGTTCTAACCATAGATATCATAGTTAAAGTATTAGATTGGCAGATCACGTGACCTCCAATGCTAACGACGGGACGCGCATGGATGCCTTTTAAGAGGGCAAAATGGCCAGTGTTGCTGCCACTTTAAGGAGAAAAATACTACGAAAAAATACCATTTAATTCTAAAATTACCAAAAAATACTAGAAAAGTTCAAGTTTTTCTATTTTTTTTGTAATTTTAGAATAATTCTAAAATAAATTCAAAAATTACAAAAAAATATCGTAAAAATACTAGCTGCATTTTGGAATCTTTTTAGAGACTTGAAATGCTTTTCTAGTATTTTTTTGTAATTTTAGAATATAAATGGTATTTTTTTCGTAGTATTTTTCGGCTTAAAGTGGCAGCAACACTGGCCATTTCGCCCTCTTAAAAGGCCTCCATGCGCGTCCCATCGTTAGTCACGTGATCTGCCAATCTAATACTTTAACTATGATATCTATGGTTCTAACAGTGCGTTACGAATACATTCTTTTGATTGCACTAATTGCGTAGTGTCAGCATTTCACAATATAATAGACGACTAATTAGGATTAATTGTTACGCATTATTTTTGTTCCTGGTCGTACAGTCTATATAAATTTTCGTATCGTTGTTCTGGCGTCGTTTTCTCTTATTGTAATATATTTGTTTTTCGTTTATGAACTAATAAATTATACGTACAAAGTTTTATGGAACTTATGTAAATGATTTAAAACAATTCATTGGAAATTAAATAGTGAAGCAACATAGAGAATTCACCTCAATTAAATGAACCGAAACAATTATATATTTAAAACCGTTTCCATTAAATATACTTAGGCGGAAATGCTTTACTCATGGTTGGTTGGTAGACATATATATTCAGGTTTGTGTGCTTGGTCAGCGACCCGCTTATAAACCTTCGTCAAGTAAGACAGACACAACAGACAACACACACACATAAGTGGATCCATCTAATTTTTAGAGACAGAGGCCAACCAGAGGATCCCCAGAATTGGCTTGTCACCCCCAGAGGTATTGATTTGGTATGGGAACTTAGAGGACTTTCGGACCCAACAGATTTAACGAGCACGTACTCCGCATATACTCGGTAGGTCTTCAGTGGTACCGGGACTCGATCGCAGGACCTTCCGATCCCGAGACCGAGACGCTGACCACTAGGCTCACTACAGCCCCCTTTACTCATTTTTACATGATTTTGCAAAATGCTTTCGGTTTCCTTTTCCACTTTCTTTACAGATCTTTAACACAACCAAAGAACAGAAACCCATTTTTCAAATTCTTTTTTGTATCCAATTTGTATTCCATTTCAGTTTGAAGAGGCAATTAAGAGGAAAATCTTATGGAATAACTTAGAATCTGCCTGTGAGTTTTGCCACTTTCGATGCTAATGCGATAGTATCACAAGGGAATGCGATTCGCTAACTTATTTCGAGCACATAAACGTTGTTCGGAAACGAAATTATCTTGTGTTATTGAACAATTTAGATCGAAATTGAAGATTTTATTGATAACAATGTATTATCTAACATTATAAAAGCTGAGCATTAAGAGTTCTTGAAATCTTATGTCAGACATTGCAATTAAAATGTTTATAAAATTCCGATATATCTGTTTGTTGTATCAAATCTCGTAAGGATCGCGAGAATAATGGAAGAACTGATGTTATCATTTTAAGTGCGAAGTGTGACGGCTTGTTTTTTATGAGCGACGGGAGAAGTCGTATCAGTTTTGTGCAGAATGAAAAGTCTGATTTTTACAGGAAGGTCCTTCAACATCCATTCATCACCAAATAACGGAATATAGTGATCCAGAATCAAAGGGATACCTAGATTTATCCCCCTACGAGCGTATTATTTGTTGGAACATGGATGGATTTATTCACGAAATATATAAGTGCCGTAGACACCTTAGCAACACGTGTCTTTTCAGCTCGATACAACGCCGACAACAACCATAGAAGTGTTACTTTCACACGTGGCAAAAAACTTTGATGGAGACAACGCTTCCACGATGAGTAAACCGTGCTCATTAAGATTCTTGAAATTTATGTCAGACAGTTTGCAATTAAAATGCTTATAAAATTCCAAATATACTGTTTATTATGTCTGCGGATACAAATTTTCTTTAAAGGATCGTCGAGTATATAATTGGAATGGAATCTGGAATGTTTATTCATTTTATTTGTTTGTCGTTAATCTGATGACTGCTATGTGTCCAATTATTACTAGAGACGTGTGTTTCACGTTTTAAGTAGTATCAGTTTGGCATGAATGAAAATAAGTTCTTGATTGTTTAATCAATGTAGTTGGCATAGCATACCATGTCATGCCACAAATCAACGAAATCACTAGTGAAATCCAAGAATGAAAGCGGGAGTTATTTTAGAGATTTATCGATGCCGATCTTCTTTACGTAAAAAAATTAGCACGTAAATTATTTTTGAACCAATGAGATTTGATTTATTTCACGTAATTATAAAAAATAGCGTATGAAAGACGTGTGAAAAGTAAACTTTTTAAGACACGTGTCATTATTTCACTCGCTCGTACCTCGCCCGTGAAAATAAAATCCACTAGTTTTAAAAAGTGTTACTTTTCACACTTGTTGCATATATAACTATTGTTTGGAGTAACATTTTATATTTTCTTTCATCATAGTATAAAAATTTCCATTTTTCAATATTATAAGAATCCTCTTCTTGCAAAAATGTATGATGTGTTATGCATAGTTTCAAATCGAAATTCCAAAAGTCTAAATAATAAAAGTTTTGGAACTCCAAAATGAGTCCTGGTTCTAAAGGTGTAGTGTACGATGGCACTAGAAGTTTTATTGGGCACTGGCTGGGTCTACCTCGTTACTTGACCACGGTTCAAAATTAGAAGGGGTAGATATGTGGGTTCTTCCATCTGAGGGATACAAACGTATAAACCCGTCACCTGAATGTAAATGTTTTTCAGCATATTACATAATTTGTTAAAAAATTCGAATTTTACTAATTTTTAAAATTCGAAAAATTAAGGATCATTTATAATCATTCTCTACTGAAATATAATTAGAAAAATTAAAGAAATAAAATTTTCATTTGAAAATTTTAAATTTAATATAATGCAGTGAAATCAAGTTTAAACTTCATCCAATTTGCCTACCCCCAGAGGGGATATTTTTAAAAAAAAATTTCTGCTTTCAAAATTGGGGGTAACTTCTTAGTTATGAATTTCTTTGGTGCGTAGAGAGAAAAAAATACCAAAAAATATTTTTCTTCCTAAGATTAAACTCGACACTTTATATCTTATCATCATTAAATTAATTTTAATGAAACTATTTAAATTATGCTCTTCAATCAAAAATTGCACTTAAAATTTAAATAAGAATTAATTAATCAGATAACATTAAAAATTGGACACATTGTTTTCTTTTTTTAATCAAACCTAATATTCAACCCGTACTTTTCAGTTCAAACTCTTAATCAAAAAATTTCTAAAAGAGATCGAAAATATCGGCTGTCATCTCTAGAATAAGAAAGAACTATTTTTAAACGGTTTTAAATCTTTCATATTTCTAGAAGATTTAATCTTACCTGTCCTTCGTCTTAGCTGACATTGACAAGTGACTTTCAAAAAATGAAAAAATATCCAATTTCCTTTTTAAGTGAAGATAAAAATATATAAAAGTTCACCTCTTCGACGCTTTTAAAATAATTTCATGATAAAGATTAAAAGATTATTTGATGCGTTTAAAGTTATATTTTTTTATTAAAGGTTTTAACTTTTTTTGTTTTATCTTTGGATATTTTCCTGTAATCTTAAATCTTAGTAGAAACTTATTGGTTAGTGTCAAACAAAGTTACTTACTATAAAATATTTTAAACTCTCATGAAATGTATAAATATAAATAAAGAATATAAGGGCTAATCCAAGGCGGCAAAATATGTCTTAAGTTTCTCTAATGGCATGAATGCTTTGAAGTCATCGGTATTATAATTTAAACAGTAGGTACCGGTGTATTTATCCAAAGAGCAGCAAACTCGTTAGCTGTCGCTTTGGTACTTTAATAGTTATTTATGCAACTAGTGTGAAAAGTAAGGCTTTTTTAAACGAATTGAATAAATTATTTCACGGTATTATAAAAACTAACTTTTTATAATATCGTGCAAAAAAACTAACTTTTTCAAATCAATAATCGTGGCAAAAGTGATGCTTTTATGGAAATCGTGTTTCAAAGTTACTTTTACGCACTAGTGCGACAAAGTAAATAAGAGCATCTGATTGGTTTAAAATTCTTTATTTGAGCGTGATATTTTATTCGGCGGCTTTGTGATTGGTGTAAAATTCTTTATTTGAATGGGGTTCTTTATTTGACGTCTTATTTCCAATGTCAATCTAAGAAATACTTTTTGCACGTGATTTTAAAATAATCATTAATATAAATAATCACCTTCAAATCATTTGAACGTGATAATAAAATAATTAATAAGCCAATCAATAAATGCCAATTTAATAAATACTTTTTTTGCACGTTATCATAAAAAATAGTGTATGACAACACGTTGAAAATAGCCTTTTCTAAACTCGTGAATTTATTTCGCGAGCACTAGTTGCATAAATAACTATTTCAAAGAATGAGAAGGGGAAAAAAAGATTTAACGAATTTTAGAACCTTCTCCATTAACCTGCACATTTGTCAGATAATTTCCTCCTCAAAACGCGTTATTTAATTTATTTATTCTAAGGTAACTATCAGATAAAACATTCAAAAGGAATTAAATTGATCGGGGAATATGAATTTTTTAAAACGAAACCAACTTCCTCAATGTTAACCTATAGGGAAATTATAATTTTCATTATTGGCATATCCTCCATTTTCTACTTCTTATTTCCGAAGTTATTGGTGTACTTAGGTATTGATAAGTTCCACGTTTATGCTCTTTTACGTAAAGCGCTTTTCAAAAACAATAAATAGGAGTGTTTGCTACAGACAAACGTTGGGCTTATAAATACCAAAACTTACCAACAAGTTCGGTAATGATAGGTAAAACTTTGTGGATACACTGTTAAAAATTAGGCACTTTGTTTCACCAAAAATATGGTTCCTAGTAGCTGCAACGGCTGAAAGCAACCAATATCATGGTGAAACCAAGCACAAAATTTTTAACAGTGTACTATTCCTGGAAAACTATCAAATTTCTCGATAGGTTAACTGGCTGTGTGGTGAAACGTTAAACCATATTTTTGGTATTCGGTTGAACCATTTCTCAGGTTTTTGTTTCCAAATCCAGAAAAATGGTTCAACCAAACACCGAAAAAAAGGTGAAACATTTCACCACACAGCCGTTGCAGCTACTAGGAACCAATATCATGGTGAAAGGAACCAATACCATGGTGAAAGGAACCAATATCATGGTGAAACCAAGCACAAAATTTTTAACAGTGTACTATTCCTGGAAAACTATCAAATTTCTCGATAGGTTAACATTTGAGAATTAGCTTCTTGCTCGGAAATTCACATCCCTTTAGCAGTCTGTAGTTTAGAAGAGATATCGATAAATTGTTGGCTTTATAGTTTGCTTGACTATATTGGAAACTACAGTGAAACCCCGATTTTACGCTTCTCAAGGGACTGGGTAAAAAAAACGTAAAATACGGGAAAAACGTAAAATACGGGAAAAACGTAAAATACGGGAAAAACGTAAAATACGGGAAAAACGTAAAATACGGGAAAAACGTAAAATACGGGAAATAGTACATAGAATGCAAAAATCTCTTTTTTTTCTTAGTATCGCGCCATTTATAGGTACATTCGCGGCACGAGCTTCTTTAAACCACTTTACTAAGATATCTTCCAGCTCATCGTACGGCCAACTAAGCCAAACCAGGATCCATGAGAAAAAACCGGTTTCAGAAAACAGGAGCCTGTGGAATGGGAAAAATATTTCTTATTTAGAACAATTTTTTCTTTTTACTTTCCAGGGAAAACGTAAAATGCGGGAAATTCCATAAATAACAAACTTACATTCAGGGTTAAATTAACATTACAGTATACGGAAAAAGCTGGGACCTGATGAAAAAAACGTAAAATGCGGGAAAAACGTAGATTCGGGGGGGGACGTAAAATCGGGGTTTCACTGTATAACTTGAAACTATACTAGAATATTCAGAATAGTTTCCCAAACTTTCTGAGGGAAACGTGCGGATGGTAAAAGGTACTTTATAAAACTAGCTGGTTTAATCTAAAATGTTTTGAAAAATCTGTATATTCGAAACTGGAAAGAAATGTATAGATGTTTCGAAAAAAAAAAAAAGTTGGCGTCGCGGGCATATTTTAAAATATTTAAGAAGAGCCAGGAATCTTATCCAAAGAAATTGTTGCACATTATTTTTATTGTAAAATTACTTTAATATATTTCTTGGAAGCAAATTGCAGCATTACGTGTGATGCACGAATTCACGTTTTGATATTTTTGTGTGGTAATAAAATACTAACATGAAATCTTGAAAATTTATAAATATCACGTTAAGAATATATGGAGACATAAATAGGGGTTTAAATATCCGAAACAACAAAGTGCGGAAAATTGAACATCAGGCGTACTATTATTTGACTTTTATATATATAAACTGTACCAATAAATAAACTATGCCTGTAAACCCTTAAAATGTCATGTATTGCATATAAAAGCTAGATACACTAAAGATCGTACTTTAAAGTTCCTTTACCATACCTAAAACCCTTAAACTTATGTAATACAATTTTCTGATGTGATAAGCCTGATAATAGTGAAAAAATATAGGCAAAATTGCTTGCAATCGGTAAATAACGAGCTTCAATAACGGATTTTGAAAAGTCAAAGCTTACAAGTTTCAGAGCTTAAGTGTGTTCAAAAATAAAATATCTATCTTTTTGAACATTTTAAGCATTAAAATGCATACGAGCAAGAAATAAATTTCGAAAAACTACATTTGTGTAAAATTGATTTTACTTAAACTACATTTTATCCCAAAAATATAAACATTGTTCTTATTATTTCTTAGAAGTAAAATTTTGCCACGCGTTTCCTTTGACAGAATTTTAACTATCGTTCGACTGATTGAAAACGGGATAAGTAGTGGTAGAACATTGGTCAATTCATGTTTAACGTATAATCATGTCTAATAATATCATAGATATCATAATTATAAAGTATTAGATTGGCTGATCTCGTGATCTCCAATGCTAACGACGACGGGACGCGCATGGAGGCTTTTTAACAGGGCATAATGCCCAGTGTTGCTGCCACTTTAAGGAGAAAAATACTACGAAAAAATACAATTTAATTCTAAAATTACAAAAAAAAATACTAGAAAAGGATTTAGAGTCACAAAAAATATTCCAAAATGCAGCTCGTATTTTTACGATATTTTTTTGTAATTTTAGAATAATTCTAAAATAAATTTTAAAATAAAGTTAAAAGTTTAGTTATAAAGTTTAAAGAGTATATTAGTATTTTAGAATAATTCTAAACTTACAAAAAATATCGTAAAAATACGAGCTGCATTTTGGTATCTTTTTAGTGACTTTAAATCCTTTTCTAGTATTTTTTATTGTAATTTTAGAATTAAATGGTAATTTTTCGTACTATTTTTCTCCTTAAAGTGGAATCTATGATATCTATGATATCTATTATGATATCTATGAATAATATTCATTAAATTTTTACTGCATACCTCCATTTAAACACTCTAAATTAATCCCGTTATTTTCTTCTCAAATTTTTCATACATTTGACAGTTTAAATTCGCAACTCGGAGTTTACGGTTTTTATTCCGTATATTGAGCACAGCCCCTCTGATTCTTATCTACGAACTAATGTCACGTCACAAATTTGACGTTTGAAATATTTGGAATTTAATCTAGCAGTGCTTTTTGTTTCAAATTTTTAACTAATACAACGTCAAACATGATTGATTGAAAATATCGCCTCTCAAAAATTAATAACTTGCAACAGGACCCTTTGTAGAACAAACTTATGGACGGAATTACGATTAATTTGATATAGATGCCGATGGACACGCAGGAAAGATAATCATGAAAAAAAAAATCCCTAAATTTCCTAGAGGGAATAATCGGTTACACTGCTGCTATTTCAAGCCACTGTATACATAAACAAGAAAACTTAAAAAACAAAAAACAATGTCAATGATTAACCCTTTCAGTCTCAATGACAATTTGGCATCATCATTTTAGAATTTTTTTTTGATCGTCTATAGCCATTTATGATATCAAAAAGCACAGCATTTGATTCTTCAAACTTCCTTCTATTCGAAAATATGTTTTATTAATCCCAATAGATGTCAGACCTATTATTTTTTTAATTATGATCAGAAACATGATGATGCCAAATGGCATCACTGGAACTGAAAGGGTTAAATTTTCTATTTACTATTCTTGAAAATAAAACAAAAATATTACTGGAAATAAAAATAATTACAATGTTTACAAATTACTTTCATAAGGACTTTAAGCTTGCAAATACTAGTCTATCTAAATAATAAATTAGTACTTTCCTAAAGTTAATTTGTTAGCTACATGTTTTACGGTATTCTCTCTATCATATCCTTTTTTTTCACTAACTAAAAAGAAATTCTGTTCTACTAGTTTGTTCTACAATTTGCCGTGAGTACAATATGTTTAATTGAAGACAATTCGTTCAGTGTTCATACACAATAACAGTAATTAAAAAGACCAATATATGCTTTAAAAAACATAAATTAATTATATTTTAGAGATAAAGAGAGTGAAAAAACAATATACACTTCAACTATTTAAAGTATCCAAACGATTCTTCGCTTTTAAATTTTCGTATTGTTATAAAAAATTAATTAAAGTTCACAAAAGGAATTGTAAACTTATGAATAATGTTTTATTTATTTATAATTAGTAGGAAAAGCAAAAATCAGAAAAATTATGCAATATAATATTTGGCACGTTATTTTTTTTAGAATAAATGCATTTTAAAAGTCTAAATTACTTTTACAATACACAGTTCTGCGTTTCCGTAACCCTTTAAGACCGAGCTATCACAATCGTGCGGGTATAAAAGAGAACGTTCAAGCTTTTCAAAAATATCGATACCGAAGCAGCTGACTTGTACCATTCGTTATTTGTATAAAAAATGACTTTGTTTTTAAGGAGTTGCCGGCATTGATGCTGATTAAGGCATTTTTTCGATTAAACTTTAAAATTTAGTCTCATAAACTTAAATCAGTGCCATCTGATCGCCGGTCTTTAAGGGATAAAGAAAACTTCTTACGACACATACGAATTTTTACTTGCATTTTAAAGAGAGGGTGTGACGGACCTGCCTGGCTGTTCCGTGGAGTGATGTAGCTCATGTGCGGTTTGGCTGTTCAGCCACGACCGTGCCGTTTGGCTGCAGTTTGTCTTGGGAATCGGGCAGCTTTATTGTGAATGTAATTTATCAGATAGTATAAATATTGGTAGTTCTCCGTGGCGTGGCCCTTCTCGTATTTTAATATGTGTTTTTAGCAGTGTTTTAATAGTATTTTAATAGTATGTGTTTTTTTTAACTTCAAATAGCGACGAATGAATTTTGTTATCTATTTTGAAACGTGGAAGTCCAGATAGTCTTGGCCAGTTGGGGCAAACCGGAGTTCGTCGGCCAGCCATTCTGAGGCGACGTGTAATCCAGTGGTCGGGCCTGTGGATCCGCCGATGGTGCTCCGATATCCTTGCAAATTTTATGTTTAATCACAATATCCCCATGTATCTTCTTCCCTGTAAAGTATATTAAATATTCTAGTTCATTTAAATTGTTTTTCCTGTTTTAACTTTATGTGTGACCTTTTCTGCCTTACATACTCCGCCTGGGAGCACGGTTTTCCAGTAATCACCCGTGCTAGGCCTTAAGCCTCTCCCAGAGACGTTACAGAGGGATATATTAAAAAGAGATTGATTTATAAATACACCACGCAACTAAATCAAATTTCTCTAATGATAGTTACAAGTTTATCGAAAAGATTAAAAACATTTGTGTACTGCTTTCAAGGGGAATTCCCTTGAGGCTCGAAGTGATCGAAATCATAAGAAACGAAATTTTCAAGAAATGCATGCTTAAGTATTCAACAAAGATCGTGTTTAATTTCGGTTTCTTATTTTGATTGAAGAATTTTATTTATAGAAGCTGCAATATTTCTGAAATATGAACTACCAAATTTATCTCTAAATTAAATGAATATCCATATATATAATTCCCTCATAATGCTCCCAAATTTCCTTATATTTCCAACTCTGCAATGGCAACAATCGAGTTTGTTTACACTTTCGCCTACGTAAAGAGAAGTTGATTTTGATTTACTCTAAGCGTTATATAAGATTCGTTATTAGTTAAAAAAAAATAGGATCGAATCAGTAAGTTTAAATTTAAACATGCATAATATTCGGGACGTTTAATGTTTGAAAAGTTGAATTATAATTTCGATTGACTGAACTACCAAACACTATTGTTAATAAAAAAGGAATAATTCAAATTGTTTTAAAATATAGTTTTTAAGCGTTGACGGCTACCACGGTTTCCAGTTTATTTACAAATGGATCTTAGTCAAGCAGAGAAATATTTTCTCAATAATAACCATTAATTTATAATTATTTTATTTTAAAAGGATACTAAAGGCGGTTAACCTAAAGGACCATGTAAAGGACTGTTCGTATTTGGCGCAAGTCGAAAAATGTCGCCAAGTCAAAAATGACAACAAACCGAGCGTTTGCCAAGTCTGTGAAATGACATCAAATAATTACTTAAAATGCTGCTCAAAACTGAAAATGTCTGCTGAGAGAACATGAAAGATTTCCTTATTAAAAATTATCGTGGCATTTGCGATCGTAGATCGTGGCGATATTTTAAAATAAGAAAATCAATTATAATGAAAAAAGCGTTGGTATTTGTATTAGCAGTATTTAAATTTATTTATATTAGGCCAAAAATTTATTCGGCCCATTTAAAAACTAGTTAAACAACATAAAAAAAACTAAACGATTAAATTGTAGCTTGCTTATTTTGTCGCTTGGCTTGCTGATGATAAAGTAAGTACAGTTGTTTTTACTTACGAAACCATTTCGAAATTGTTTTATAACTTATACTATTTAAAGGATGCAAATAATTTATTACATGATTTGTGAATTGAATTTAAATAACAAAATATGACGCAGAAACACCATTATATTTTTAAAAGTGCAATTTAATACAATTCCGTATAAAATATCTCTAATCGTAACAATTTCATTAAAGAACTATTTTAATTTCAGATTGAATTTTCTATTCTAGCATTAAAATTAATTATAAATAAGTTGATTTAATCACTTTTAAATTAAAGAATAAGACTACTTTGAAAACTTTGAAAAAAACATTAAAGATATTTTTTTATAAAAGTATTTTTATCTGTACAGTTTGAATTGTTTTACAGAAGTTAGTTCCAGATTGATAGATTATTTAAAACCATCAGTAAACTATTTTCAATACAAATTCTAGAAAAACTTTCTTAATGAGAAGAAAATTGCTTAGTAAAATGGAATTATAACTAAAGAATTAGAATAGAGTAAAATATACTTGATTTTTTCCACGAAATTATGTTCCCCATTAAAATAACAACGTTAAAAATATAAATATCAGAGAACAATGAACTTAAAATGTCAGCTATTTTTTTAGGATATTAGTGCTAAACTTGTATTCAAGAAAGAACATATTACCTTTTAATAGCTTCTAATTAATAAAGTTTCTATTTATTAAATTTTCCCGTTAATCACCCCCATTTCTTTTTATCATTATGTCATTAGTTTTACAACTGTTTAGGGCATTTGAGATTTCTCAACAATGATTTTACTTAAACTCTTTTTCTCAACAAACTTTTACTTAAACTAAGTTTTAGCGATGCACGTAATATTTAGCATTTTTATCATAATATTCGAAAATAAACCATTTTATCAACTTTTTCAAGGCTACACTGTAAAAATACAACACATTTGTGGCATATTCACAGCAATTTCCACTGCATTTGATTATGTAGCTGCTGCTTTTAATACAATTCACAGCACTGTACTGTATTTTGTAAGCTTTCTCACCGTACAAGACGTGACCTGCTTTACATTGATCAACGTTCTTCTTTTCTATCAATTGGAATTTCTAACTGGATCGTGGATCCGGCACCATGTTATTGAAAAGTACAGAAAATTTACAGGGGTGAGAGAGAATACAGCAACCGTTCTGGAAAACGTGACAATTTTTTACAATGTACTTTACTTTGAACGAAAAAAGACCCAAAATTTCTAATCAATAACTACAAGGAATAACGTTCTTCTGCAAAACATGTGTACTTTAAGTTCATGAAAGCATTTAAATTATTTAGAATCAAAATGCGTTCTCATTAATATGTTACCTTAATTAAAATGTTTGTAATACACAAACGTTCTGAACGCATTTTATATAAAATAAACTTCATGTGTAGCTTCGGATATATGTTCAGCTTGTTCGAAAACAATAATTATAAAACAAATGTTTTAGGCACATGAAAGCATTCAGAAGTTCATGAAAGCATTTAAATTGTTTAGAATCAAAATGCGTTCTCATTAATATGTTACCTTAATTAAAATGTTTGTAATACACAAACGTTCTGAACGCATTTTATATAAAATAAACTTCATGTGTAGCTTCGGATATATGTTCAGCTTGTTCGAAAACAATAATTATAAAACAAATGTTTTAGGCACATGAAAGCATTCAAGAAGTTCATGAAAGCATTTAAATTGTTTAGAATCAAAATGCGTTCTCATTAATATGTTACCTTAATTAAAATATTTGTAATACGCAAACGTTCTGAACGCATTTTATATAAAATAAACTTCATGTGTAGCTTCGGATAATTTTTTTATGTTCAGCTTGTTCGAAAACAATAATAATAAAGCAAATGTTTTATTCACATAATTAAAATAATTTTACTAAACGCGTAGAAACCAAATTGTATATAGATTACAGCACTATGAATTAACTAACTCATCTTATTAATTAAATAAATCATCTTATTAATTAACTGTATGCGACATACCTATCGGTACTACCTTCTACTCTATTCCACCTAGTCGTTCTAAATAGTAAACTAAATCCGAATTTGAAATAGGATTATGACAGTACAATGACAAATTTTAGAATTCAGAAACTTGTTTTAGTATGAGTTTTTTTAAGTATGATTTACTTTTTAAAAGTACTTTAATATCCGTTACTGAACCTCGAAGATAATGCCCTGATTATCATCATTAAATTCCTACTTCGATTTATCTATTCATACAAGTCCCTTGACAAATTATGGACGCTTGTTTCTTCTTATAAAGATGACACTAGTTTCTAAAAAATGCATATCATTAAAAAAATGAAAATTGTCGATAATACTGTATTAAAAGTTATCTAGCAGAATATGTATTTTCATTGATCGAATTAATAGCCTGCTTAATTTTTTTAGGAAACACATAGTACTTTTCATAATGATTATTTTGTTTCATCATTGAATTGGAACATTTAGAATCATGTGCAGTCCAGTCCTAATAATTTGTCCAGGGACTGTACTTTATTTTAAATGACTAAATAAGATAAATGCTCAAATAAGAGTTTGTTTTATATCTAACTAAGTATGTCTTGAATTAACATACTGTCATCATTAGTAAAATTTCTCAATATTTAATTTCATGAACTACTATACATAAAGTTATTAATTAGTGATGATGTTCAAAATCAATCAAATACCAATAGTTCTTAAAAATTATTGGCAAAATATTAATTTTTCTTTCATTACTATTTCCTAATAATTGAAGCCGACATAATAAATGACTATTTTAAGAATACTTCTTAAATTTAAAACCAAGCATACTTCAAGCAATAAAAATACACTCATATGCGTTTAAATTAAAACTTAATTAAGTACGTCTTGAATCCCTAAACTTTCTTAATAATCCCATTTCCACTACATTAAATTTCAAGAACTACTACACCCTTCTAAATTATCCGCTGAGATATATAAAATCAATCACAAACTAAAAGTATTGGTCAAAAGATAGCAAAACCCTCTTTTTTTTCCCTCATTAGTAGCTAATTAATTAGCCATAAGTGACGTCAAATTATGGGCCTTTTCGGTGCCCTCGTTGGAATCCCTTTTTGCTTAATTTGAAGAGCTTAGTGGAAGAACGTTCTAAGTGACAAAAAGGTGAAAACGGGAAAATGTGCTTTAAAGTTCATTTTCTTCATTTGTACTTAGATACGTTAAAAAAGGCACTTAAGAAAGGTAAAAATCATAGATATCATAGTTTAAAGCATTAGATTGGCTGATCACGTGACCTCCAATGCTAACGACGGGACGCGCATGGAGACTTTTTGAGAGGGCAAAATGGCCAAAAGGTGAAATGGTGTTGCAAAATGGTGTTGCTGCCACTTTAAGGAGAAAAATACTACGAAAAAAATACCATTTATTTCTAAAATTACAAAACAAAAATTACTAGAAAAGGATTTAAAGTCACTAAAAAGATTCCAAAATGCAGCTAGTATTTTTACGATATTTTCTTGAAATTTTAGAATTATTCTAAAAGACTAATGTCCTCCTTAAAAATATCGTAAAAACACTAGCTGCATTTTGAAATCTTTTTAGTGACTTTAAATCCTTTTCTAGTATTTTTTTTTTGTAATTTTAGAATTAGATGGTATTTATTCGTAGTATTTTTCTCTTTAAAGTGGCAGCAACACTGGCCATTTTGCCCTCTTATTTGGACTCCATGCGCGTCCCGTCGTTAGCATTGGAGGTCACGTGATCAGCTAATCTAATACTTTAAACTATGATATCTATGGTAAAAATATACTTAACACAAAGTTTATTGAAAGGGGGACTGTTGTTATCTTTAAAGAAGGGAATAACATGTTCATTGACACTGAAATCTAAATTTTTTCAAAAATGTCACTTAGCACGTTTTCCCACTAAGCTCTTCATTTATTTCTGTGCCTGGCTTCCGAATCGATAAAGTCGATAATCGTATCGCTCATTCCGTGGAACTGGAGGGTTTTATATTTTCCGGGTGTGGCAACAGTGATGGACATTATAGCCCGGCGAATGATTTTTATGTCACCGAAGTTTAATAACCGTTTTCTGCTATTGAGAAAAAAGATATCTAGTAGTTTTGTATTTTTACGGAATATGTAGTCTGAAGATAAGGTTATGTTTAAGTGAAGCCACCTACACTGTTTAAAATTTGGTGAGTGGTTTCACCAAAAATATGACGACTTTTAATAAACATTTTGGACCAACCTTGCTGGACCTCTGGCCTGTTGTTGGTCGACAATTTTTGTATTTGTATTTTTCAACCGGGGCTTGTCTATTTTTCAATGTTAAAAATTTTGTGACCAGTTTCACCAAAATATGTTTCCTAGTAGCTGCAACGACTGTGTGGTGAAATGTTTCATAATATTTTCAGTATTTAGTTAAACCATTTCTCAGGTTTTTGGTTCAAAAAATTAGAAAATAGTTGAACCGAATAGCGAAATTTTTTTTAAACATTTCTCCAACACAACTGTTGCAGCCAACTACTAAAAACCATTATTAAAGTGACACCTACCACCAAATTTTTAACGGTGTAAAACAGGCAAGTCCCAGTTAAGATATGTTTATTTTCACCTTTAACAAAAAATGAAATTCTTTATTTTTATCATTATAATAAATACAAATCTACCGTTTTAAACA
>CM033278.1:31405028-31680113 GCA_019343175.1 Oedothorax gibbosus
TTCGGCAACATAAAAGTTCATAAGAAAAAGTAAACAACAAACAAATCTTCACCAAGGGGCCAAAGTGAGCCTAGTGGTCAGCGTCTCGGTCTCGGGATCGGAAGGTCCCGCGATCGAGTCCCGGTACCACTGAAGACCTACCGAGTATATGCGGAGTACGTGCTTGTTAAATCTGTTGGGTCCGAAAGTCCTCTAAGTTCCCATACCAAATCAATACCTCTGGGGGTAACAAGCCAATTCTGGGGATCCTCTAGTTGGCATCTGTCTCTAAAAATTAGATGGATCCACTTATGTGTGTGTGTTGTCTGTTGTGTCTGTTGTCTGTTGTGTCTGTCTTACTTGACGAAGGTTTATAAGCGGGTCGCTGACCAAGCACACAAACCTGAATATATATGTCTACCAACCAACCAACCAATCTTCACCAAACAACTAGCAATAACTGATGTTTACAGAACTATAGGATTTGCTTACCAAAATGTAATATGACCACTGCCAACAATTGTCCCGCACATATCATATAATAATACATTTTCTTTCAACATTGCGTATTTTTCAAAATAAAATGACCATGATCCATAGATTTAATATAATAGCGAATTTAGTTCTAATCATGCAATAATGGCGGATAATGTGACATCACTGGGAGCTTCTCTGGCCTTATTAGTTGAGTAGGCCATGGTGCAGCATAAGGCCATTAAAATGATTGATGGTTTTGGGTATTTATGTAATCAAGATCGATTGAAAAAGTTAAAATATGTTATATGTTGGAAAATAGAAGTGTTAGGAGGGGGGGGGGGTATTTTAATCAGCTTTATAAATTTATAAAGTTATCGGATACTGAAAGTATTTTTTTTATTCTGATAACTGGACTACAAGCCATAGTTTAAGATTTTTAAAAGCATATTTATATATCGGTTTAAGGAGACATTATTTTAAGTTTCATATAAATGAAATGGCTTACGAAAGTATGTTGAAGGTTCTGGCAATGTAGGTTTTATTCAAAAGAAACTCGGCAGACACTGGGAAGTAATCCAGAACTGTTGACAGGACGAATTTTTTGGGCCTCTAATTTTGCATTTGTGTTTGTGACAAAATGTATTTGTCTACTAACATATTATTAATATCATTACTTTCAATTGCCTAATATTAAATATAAGGTAGTGAAAGCATTGTGATGGGTACGAAAAGCCGAAAGGAGGAGGGAAAGGAGGGGGGGGGGGGGAGGTGCTGATTCTAAAAAAAGTTGTTTTCGTACGTGTGTTCGTCTGTTTGTCTGAAAAAGTTCTACAGCTCGAATAAAATAATCAAAGGACATCAAATTTGGTTCTCGAGTTCCCAGTACATGTTGGACGTCATAATAAGGTTTTTTAAAACATCATGCATGTGCAAATGTTAGCTGTTTTAAAACTTTTTAGGTTTTAAAGGTATTAAAATTACCTTATAGTACATATTACTACGAGGCCCAGTGGCTTAGTGGCAGTGCTTCGCATTGCCACGCCACAGGTCCGGGGATCGAATCCCGAATTGGGTGAGGTTGACCCGTCCTTTCATCCCTTGAGTGCGTCGATAAAATGGGTACCAAGCATGCTTGCGAACTAAACATTGGGGGTTCTGCGTGAGGCTGACCACCTCACCGGGACATATGCCTAGCACCCCAGAGCCCTAGGTCACGAAAACTGAAATGGGCACGGCAATCCTTGGCCCAGTAATGGGCTGTTGCGCCGAGGAGTTTAGTTTATTTTACATATTACTACTTTTAAATGTGTTTTGATTTATTGAGTGGTAATTCAAAGTAACGTAGTGGTAATTTTATACCCCAAGTTTAAAAAGGTTTTCATTATTATTTTCAAGATAATTAAAGTTTAGTTTGTGTACAAGATATTTAATGTTCTAAGTATTTCAAAGAAGAAATGTCTTCTTCTCTTATTTTCAATAGTTTGTTTGTACAGTTTCTTTAGAAACAAAAGAAAAATATAAACTTTCATTGAAAAAGATCTTTTGTTACGGTCGATATAATTAATACGGTCGATATAATTAATACGGTCGATATAATTAATACGGTCGATATAATTAATGTGGTCGAGATAATAATACGGTAAGATAATTAAAGTTTATTTTGTGTACAAAATATTTAATTTCTAAGCATTTCAAAGAAGAAATATCGTCTTCTCTCTTTTCAATAGTTTCTTTTTTATAGTTTCTTTAGAAACAAAAGAAAAATATAAACTTTCATTGAAAAAAAAGATCTTTTGTTACGGTCGAGACGCTTATAGAGAAGGTATACTCATATCAACACAAATCTCATTTCCTAATTCTTCAATATCGTCTTTTGTATCTCTTCGATTGGAAAGAAATGTGCTGAGAGAAACGAAATGAAAGCGTACAATTGATTTTCAAATAATTGGCAGAAATACCAAGATATTGTTTTTCTTTAAAAATAGTGAAAGTTTTTTTGTGTAGGATGAAATCTCAAAAATATATTAGTTCTATCCTTTGTTTTTATCAATTTCTATGGTTATTGTCTTTTAAAACGTATAGAAAAAAAACTGATTACAATATATAAATACCATATAATTAAAAAAACATATTTTCTCATAAAAACTTAAATGAAGAATGTCCAACTTTTAAGAAAAGTTTTATAAACGAAGTTTTTTATTACTTTATTTCAGAAGGAACCTTATATTATAAGTAACATTTTAACATAAAATATGAGAGTTATTACACGGCCAACTTCAATAACAAGGCCAGTGCCGAAGATCGAGAAACCAGTTCGGACTCATTCGGAACCCTAAAATTGTGGTCAGCCGTGAATAAGTGGTTCCGAACAGGTTTCGAGACAGCTTGTCGTCATCTTCGAAACAACGTCACTCGGAACTATGACGTCAAAATTTCCGTCCCCGAGCTTGTTTGGGAAAGCTTCTTCGGCCTTAGTAGTTGAGTAGGCCGTGGTTATTGTTGAAATATGTCATCTAAAACAATAATTTACCGAACTTCAAAATATGTTCGGAAACCTAGTAACAATACTTATTCAAAGAAATATATACGAGACTAAGGCTAGTTTTCGCATGGGGTAAGTTTTCCATCGGGCCTTATATTGGAAACGAGCAGATGAGAGGCGCCAACTGTCTGCTTGGTT
This sequence comes from Oedothorax gibbosus, assembly GCA_019343175.1. Taxonomy (NCBI): domain Eukaryota; kingdom Metazoa; phylum Arthropoda; class Arachnida; order Araneae; family Linyphiidae; genus Oedothorax; species Oedothorax gibbosus. Next base: position 31,408,165 of record CM033278.1, read on the forward strand.
TATGCGGCGACATGGCCTATGGCACTAAAAAATAATCTTTGTTCAAATGGTGTTGTAATATTTTCGTGAGAGCTGTTTTTATTATTCTCTCAAATTTGAGTAATCCTTTTTGTTTAACTTCGAATTTCTTCAGCCCACACATAATTAGAAAATTTAATCGTCATAGTTGTATGCATAATTAAATGAAACTCATCGAATACATTCTCACATAAGCCCCATTAAGTCCAGTGACAACTGTCAAATGTATTCGTAACAAGCGAATTCAAATAAATAAAGTACTTGAACTCTAATCAATCCTATATAAAAATTAAAAAAAAAATTAACAATCATCTGTACTTTGGTATATGTTTGTTGTTGTTTTGTATTATATGGAAAAACATTCTGAAATAAACTAGTAAGTAACTTTAAAGAAGAAAATGGTCAGAATATTAGAATTATATTTTGTCAGAACATTCCGATCAATGCAGTACTACACTGTTAAAAATTAGGCACTTTGTTTCACCAAAAACATGGTGCCTAGTAGCTGCAACGGCTGTGTGGTGAAACGTTAAACCATATTTTTGGTATTCGGTAGAACCATTTCTCAGGTTTTTGTTTCCAAATCCAGAAAAATGGTTCAACTAAACACCAAAAAAAAGGTGAAACATTTCACCATACAGCCGTTGCAGCTACTAGGAACCAATATCATGGTGAAACCAAGCACAAAATTTTTAACAGTGTAGAATTTTAAAGAATCCTATATAAAATTTGCTAAACAACCAATCGTAGTTATAAGGGGACGCGGTACCCAAAATTTAGGGTTGCCCAGAAAATAATTAAACATGCTCCAATGCTATGAGCTAAGGATATTGCAAAAAAATGATTCTTTTATAATAGTGGAGGTTTATTGAAAAATGATCTAGTGGTTTGGTAAAATGGTTTAAAAAAATTTATATTGATGTTTTAATTTTTTAAAAATGTTTTTAGCTTGTGAATGGTTAAAACCCTAAGGCTTTTAGGTAAAAATTATGTAGAGCTCCAATTTTTTTCCTGTGTTGAGGTATATACTTTTAACAAAAGTTGGTATGGGATAAGGTCTAGGGTGAATAGATTTTTAAAAAAAAAAATGTTGAAGTTGAAAAATTACAAAAAATCTTTTTTTTGGCCATTTTTATATATAAAGCTACATAACTGTTCTTGTTTAACTGATAGCTCAATATCCATACCAACTTTTATTAATAGATGTTGTGGGAACATTTTTTTAAAAAATCCATTAAAAAATTCTTTAAATTGTAGGAGGAGTAGCACTTTGAATAAACGTTAAAAAATTTTAATTTCTTAATTTTTTAAAAAAAACTTACGTTTCAATATTTATTATTTTTTCTAATATGTTTATTGAATGTTAGTTCTTTGTAAAAAATAGTTTAATTTGAATGCTAGCGATAAAAATACTGGATTTAATTGTTTGGGTACAGCGTCCCCTCAAAAACATATAAAATAGAACATTCTAAAATCAACCCAATTTGAACAATAGGTTCATTTTAGAATGTCAGAATGATCTTTGAAGTTTGAACTTTAATGTCAAACAAACATGTTAATAATCAACACATTCCGATTAATATAGCCAAGTTATTGTTGTCATGTGCTTCATCTTCCCATAGCTTCATTAACTTCCAGTATTCGACAACCGAATAAATTCTCAATCAAATATGACTGACAATTTGATTGTCCTACTAATACAAGTAAATATTTCCAACAATGGTCAGTGTACTTCGACTTTGATGAACGGAACCCGTGCTAATTCATAATTAGGATATTTGTTGAATGGATTCTGTGCTGAATAAATAAATGCAAATTTATAAGAGAGTTTTGAGTTGTGTGGATTTAATTGGGAGCCATTACTGGAAAGCGATGGATATGTTTTGGATAATTGGGTTTGAAGTTATGGGCTTGTTTCACGAGGGATCTGGCAACAGCTCCGCGGTCTTGTTTTCATTTTTCTCGAATTACTTTTGCCTTGGTATTCCAAATCGAGTTTTCTAAGAATATTTTAGTTGTTATTTTTTTTTAAATTCCAACTTCTTTCAAAGCAAGTTTTCTTTGATATATGATTAAAACAACCAACAGCACAGAAAGAAGTTGTAATTTTAAAAAATATCAATTAAAATAACTTATTCTTAGAAAACTCGATTTCGAATATCAACAAAATTAATTCGAGAAAAATGAAAACAAGACCGCAGAGCTGTTGCCAGATCCCACGTGAAACAAGTCTATTGTGTAATTATGAGTTACCTAATCTCGAAAGATTATTCTTAAAATTTACGTTATGATTACCTTCCATAACTTTTTCCTTATTCTTTTTTTATATCTTTAGTAACATTATTTAACCTACATAATTTTGGACAATCCAATATAATTTTAGTTGAAAACTAAGCAACCGTTGTCAACACTTCATGGTCATGAAGCAAGGCACGCAGTTATGAAGTGCTTTAACGAATGGACACAAAGTGTGGTGGAGCGAATTCGGTAGATACCAATCCAAGCAGTCATTTATCTAGATACTACAGTTCACCCAACCACGGCAGAATAGCTCTCAAATAACTCAAGTGCTCCATCATTTGAACTCAACTTTCCTTTCCTTCCAGGTTCTGTTCGCCCTAAACCACACCCTCACCCAACACGAACTGGCCTCAGACCACGCCTCAACTTCTACCACAGAGGACCTCATTCGCCACTACAACTGCGGAGATCTCGACTCGACCGTGTTCGGCCAGGACTCTTCAGTCACAGGTCCAGTATTGGCTGGGCCACCACTGCGCCTCGTCAATGCCTCGTCATCCGAAGAGAGACGATTAAAAGAAGACGAGGAAGAGGCCAGGAGTGTTGACGAGTATCTGAGGAAGGAGCTCATACATAACAGGAACAAGAGGATGGGGTCCAGAGTGGTGCAGATTATGGAGAAGAACCCCGGGGAGACGTTGTTCTTCGCCTTCGGAGCAGGTCAGAATAGTTTTTCGCTATTAATAGGGTAGTTGATGGTATCGCTAAAATACCTTCCAATATTAATTAAATTATAGTTTGAACCCAAATATAACAAGCGTATATATTTTTTGCAAAATAAATCTTTAAATAATTCATAAAAATCATTTTCAAATGGCTTTTTTTTTCATCGGAACGTCATGTGATCACAAACACGTCGATTTGGCTGACGTCACTAATATGTATAAACAAACCGGTGCACAGTGGGGCAAAACCCCTTAAAAGCTGGCCAAAACCCCAAAAAAAATAAAGTGCCTCTTTTAAGTTTCCATCCCCGTGGGGTTGTTTAGAAATATCTGAAGTATCATATGTCACCTCCCCCGACAGATTTATGGCTTCTGGGAAGAGTTGTGAGGGTGCAAAGTTGACCAAATCGGGAGAGTTAATTTCCAGTGCGAAATTTCTAAAAAACGGTTGCTTACTTTGTTTGCGTACAAAAATTTTATTTGTTTGTAAAACTTTAAAAAATATGACGAATTCTACTACTGGTGGTATGTATAACCTCAATTAATTTTATTGGATTTTTCGGAAGTGTTTTAATATATTTTTTTAATTTAAAAAGAATGACCTTCTTAATTAATAATATTTTTTGTGTTAAAATTTAAAAAGTAGTAAATTTGTTATATAGTTACGCCTTGTTACCTAAAAACTACTACGCAGTTTGAAACCTTTTACATTGTTGTTTTCAAAACTGTTTTCACCTGTTGCACGTTTTCGCACGTTTGGCTAAAAATTCAAAATATGTAAGGCATAATTTCTTTAAAGTTTCAATGGTCAAATGCGCAAATAATGAGTACTATGGCTTTTGTTTTCTAAACATTGAAATAGCACTCAGTTTAATACTTTTTAATGACTATTATGAATTATTCAAGATAAAGTAATGTCATATTTTGACAATAACCTTATGTTGGGTGCATTTGATTTGGCAGATATTCAATAATTTTATTAAATTTTTTGTGACTAGTTAAATGTTAAATTCATAAGGGTTTTTTCAGATCCTTTTGTATATTTGATTCATTTGACATCCATCATAAAGTTGTTTATCACTTAAAAGTGGCAAAATTAAATTAGTTACTGAATTTGGATCTTTACGTTTTTTCATTAACATAAGTCTACCAAGTGCACTACAGCCGAACTCAGCGTTAAGCATATTGCGCTCTATTAAAGGATAACGTTTCGTAAATTTTCTGCAACATTCTTGAAAAAAAATTCCAATTTTGGTCTTCAAGTAGTTCGCATATAGATAAAAAGGAAATTCTACAAAATGCTTTCAAGATTACCTCCAAAATCGCCCTTCATTAATAAAGTAAAGTAAACTGGAACTTAAAAAATGACAAAATGCCCGTAAAAATCTTACATTAAAATCGAAAAAACCTGCACAGTCATTTTGTAAAACCTCTAAAACGATATGGACAGCCGTATTATAGAGTTTTTAATGGTTAATAGAGTAAAGCAAAATTAAAAAAAAAAATAAGAAGTGGTTAGATGAAAAAATTCTTGTGCCATTTTTTGCGAACAAAGGTTTAGGACGGCCATCATCTGGTTCCCTGGAAAGTAGGAAAAGGCCAAAACAAAGGAAAACGGAACATTTACGTACAAAATACACTCCAGGAACTTTAGCTTCTGTAACACAAATGACTTTGAGAGCTATTTTTGAGATATATGCTTCTAAATTCATAAAAGATACGATATTTATAGTTCCCCGTTCAGAGCATTCGAATACCGCAAATCTTTTTCTGAAAAAGAATAAAAAATTTCGGAAACTATCTCAGCTGATGGAGCCTTGTCTTTGTTAATTGAGGCTCAAGTAACCAGGCACCAATATGACAATATCAGAAGTCACTAAAAAGTATATTTTCTTGGTACAAAGTCACTTAAAAAGCAAATAAAAACAGTTATCCTGAAATCAGCTCCTATGAAGTCGAAAAACTAAAGGTTGAAGTGAATGTTCAAGCTCTTTTAGACCATACAGCTCAAAGAATAATAGACTGCACATTGAAAGATTTGAGCAATTATTAATATGAGCAGTTAAAATGTTTGAAAATTATTTCAAAATAGGGATATGATGGCAGCTCGAGTCAAAGCCAATATAAACAGAAATTCAAATCCACTAATTCTTCAGATTCGAATAGATTTCTTATATCGAGTGTACCACTGAACTGTATTTCGAAGATAATGATCTAAAATATATAATCTGGAAAAATCCTAGACCAGCATCACCTCGATTCTATCATCCAATACTTATATAGTTTATAGAAGAATCAGCAGAATTTGCAAAACACATAGTAGAGTGCACCGAAAATATTACAATCTCATTACAACAATAGTAATATTAAACAACCTAAGTCTACAAATTAATCATAATATTATATTTACAATGATGGATGGTAAAATTTTTAATGCATTTACATCTTACCACGTCTCCGTAGAGGTGTTATTTTTGTGGATCAAAAGAATTCAACAATATTTTAGAAATCATAAAGTGTTTTCTCTACTGTATTCATGAAGTATAATGGTGTGACATGCGAATGTGCGTACGATAAGGTATGAATGATTTATTTCTTTGCATACGATTTTAATTTTTAGATTTATTTATATAGTAAATTGAGTTTTAAATTAAATACTATTCTTATTATTCCTTGAAAACGGATATTATTAATTTTAGACAATTATTTAAATAAAAAATATAATTTTGTTAGGGGTTTAAATAAATGAACCAAATGTGATAATTTCAGTCTAAATTTCTTTAAATATTTAAAATTAGAGCTGCACACTTCTAAAAACATACTAAATAACTAATTATGATGTTTTTAGCCCATTGGAGAAATTACAAAATTTTGGCCAGGTTTTTACCCCTTTTGCCCCACTGTGCGGTGTGATGTTTTTTTTTTTTTGTAATTAAACTGGTTTTAATCTAACTTACTCTTAAAATAAGAATTATATAGATAATGGGTGGAGGTTTTACAGAAGCGGATAGTTCATATTTGCTTAAAGTAGATTCCAAAATGGTGTTTCAAAGTTTGTTTATAGTCACTAGTGACATCATAGATACCACGTGACAGCCACAAAGCGTTTTCGGGAGTGATTTTTTTTTCGTCCTAATTTTAAAATTAAATTTTCCCCCCTTTTTATGGGTATTTTAAAAAAATAAAATATACGGGTCTAATATTTTTCGCATAAGAATATTTTAAGCCAATAATTTTTTTTTTAGTCAAGTACCATATTAGTAGAAGTTGTTGGTGGTTTTATGCCACGAAAGTCACAAATAAAACTTCACCAAAGAATTATGCATACAAATAAAATACCTTCATTTGATATTTTATGTAGAATTTTTTGCTGTTTGCTGTTGTTAGATTTTATTAAAACACATAGACGGATTAAGATTATGGCCAAACAAAAACAAGTTTGAAATGTATTGTCTATGTAAATATCCCATGTCACAAAAGCCATAATTAAAACTTTAAAGTTATAATTAAATAAGTTTATACCATCATTTAAGATTTCCTTGAGTTGCTGTTAACTTTCTGGTGTTTGCGATTGTTACATTTTATTAAAATGCATACATGAAAAAAGGTTCTTGGAAATATAAGAAATTTAAAATGTTATGTCTTTAAGTCTATATTCTTTGTCCCAAAACTCATAATTTAAACCTCAGAAAATCAAAATTATAGGCTTTGTTTAAGAATTTTTTTTTATCATACTGATGTTTCACAGAAATTATAAGATTTTATTAAAACTCATCGACAAATAAAGTTTTTTTTATCCAAAAACCACGTTTAAAATACATTAAAAACCTTTAAAAAGTATAAGCTTCACATTGATTTCCATCTCAACTTTTATACATCTTCGAAACGGGCTGGTCCTTGACTGAGCCAATAATATCAGGACACTACTGTCATAGTCATACCCGTTTTGGAATCACTCATAGTTGCGATATTTGCTTGACATTGCTTCTGCAGTTTTCAGCTTCCTAAATCGCATTTATAATTGTCGAAGCCAGTAAATTAGAGATCAGCTTCCAGATGAGAACATTGTTTATTTAGCAGTTTTTTTAGCACAAATTAAGTCACAGCAGCAAGAGGTTAAATTTAACAACAAAAAAGAACGCCATCAGCGGCACGTTTTCATAGCAACCATATAACAGCTCCATAGCAACCATCCTGGTTAGTGCGTCTCCATAGAAACCATAACTACCACGGCGAATACAATAATCTTTTCGAATCGTTCTAGTAAATAAAATTTATTACTTTGTATTGGTAATTTTCTGAAGCAATATTGTTCATTAGTTACATTAGAATATTGCATCTTTACTTTCGATATGCTTTGTATTGGTAATTTTCTGAAGCAATATTGTTCATTAGTTACATTGGAAAATTGCATCTTTACTTTCGATATGCTTTGTATTGGTAATTTTCTGAAGCAATATTGTTCATTAGTTACATTAGAATATTGCAATCTTTACTTTCGATATGCTTTGTATTGGTAATTTTCTGAAGCAATATTGTTCATTAGTTACATTAGAATATTGCCTATTTACTTTCGATATGCTTTGTATTGGTAATTTTCTGAAGCAATATTGTTCATTAGTTACATTAGAATATTGCATCTTTACTTTCGATATGCTTTGTATTGGTAATTTTCTGAAGCAATATTGTTCATTAGTTACATTAGAATATTGCTATCTTTACTTTCGATATGCATTAGTATTGTTGAGCATATTTAAATACAATACTTAAGTCTCATTTAAATAGTCTTAAAAATCAAGATTTAATAACTACAAACTTTGTATTACCCAATTTACTATGATTTGCGTAGTAGAACAAATGAATTGCCTAAACTTCTTTTCGAATAAGGCGACTTTCACGGATTTGCATTATTCAATTGAACCAATAAGTCATTCATGAAGGACATGTAAGTTAAAAGCATCATCCATCATGAAATTATACGAAATTAAATTAGTTTTAAGAGAAGAAATAACGAATTTTCATGTTTAACTTATTTACAATGGAAATGGGAAATAATATCTTACTTTCCCTTAATGGATATTGTTCGTTTTTCTAAAAAAACTCGTAACCAAGAAAAATTATCATATTAAAACAATAAGATAACTAGAAATGTGAATTCGTTAAGCACCGAAGAACTTTATGTTAAATTAAATGAAATATGTTAAAAATTAAATGAAAAGTAATTCGCAAATACATATTTTAGGATTAACCATCTATGCAAATGATTTATTCTTGGCGTAATTCGGAACAAGGATAGCCTGCGGCTACAAATTTATTCTGCTGTGGAATGACTCAATATGATGTAATAGATTGTATTTAATCAGAAATGTTCTAAGAAAAAGTCAAATATTAGTTTTGAATGGACATTTGGAAGTTTTGAATGATATAGGTTTTAAATGAGTTTTAGAGGCGTACAATAGTAATGCATTTATATTTTGGTGATCCTTGACGCTATAGAAATGTTGATTTGCTCCAGCTTTATAGCAATTCAAAAAAAATTAAAGCAATAAAGGGATACGGTACCCAAAACATTATTTCTAGAAATAATAACATAAACTTGTAAATTATAGTGGTTTTATATAATGTTTACTCTAAATAAACATTTTCTAGCAATAAAAACAAATATTTACAAGTAGTTTTTTTAAAAAAGTCAAAATTTTGAACTTTTTTAAAACGCTACTCCTCTTTCAATTTTGAAAATAACTCCACCAAACTTTTATAGTGTGTTCTTAGAACTATTTTTTCAAGAACTGTGCATGGATTTTAAAATGTGAGAAACAGTTAAAAAGTAACATGCACTTATACTGAAAATCACAAAAGACTTACAAATTATTGAATTCAACGTTTTTCTTTAAAAAAAAACAATTATACATAGTAGACCTTATTCCATGCACAATTTTGTGAACCATTTATATTAGAACACACGTTAAAAATTTCAAAATTCTAACTTAATTAGCAAAAAAGCCTTAGGGATTTATTAAACACAAGAATTTAAAAACGCGAAACAGAGAAAACAGGTTGAAAGCAGACGAAGTACCTATTCAAACTTATAGGATTGACTCCAAAAAATATTTTATAACTTTTTTTCTACAGAAGATATCATTATGAAACTTTCAGTAAATGTTCAGAAAGATATTGTGAATAATAAAAAGTAAAAACTGAAAAAAAATCGATATTTTGGCCAATTTGTGGGTACCGTATCCCCTTAAATAAAAATGGAACAAAATGGTGTTACTAAAAAAAATTGTCTTCCAACAATTAAAAATGTTTAAATTAAGCTTTATGATCATCGAAAAAGAAGTTGGATCTAAGAAATGTAGCCATATGGCAACTTTCTACGACGAACATAGTCTGCCGTGGGCAGGTAAACAGCAGTAACTATAGCAAAATGACTTAGACTTTTATTGCAATTACTCAATTAATATGCACTATAAGAAAACGATCCGAAAAAGTCTAATTATTTCAGGGTAAAAGTGGTCCAATTCATTGCTGTAGTTACAACAGTTTACCCGCATAAAGCAGTAATCTGCTTAGTACAAAAAGCAGAAAAAACATGCGCATAGGATCACAACACTTTTAATTACGACATTCCAGGGCAGATAGAAGAATTTGGCTAAGAGGACACCGCGATTGCTAGCAATCAATTGGAGAGCATAGTGGAAGAACGTGCCAAGTGACATTTTTGAAAAAAAAATGAGTTTTTCGTCTTAATGAACAGATTGCTCCATCCTTTGAAGGGAACAAGATCCCCCATTTTCATAAATTTGAATTTTAGTATACTTTTTACCTTCAATAAGGGCCGTTTTTAACGTATCTAAAGGCAAACGAAAAACTTTAAACCTCATTTTCTCAGTTTCAATTTTTTGCCACTTAGCACGTTCTTCCACTAAGCTCTTCAATTGTACTGTAGCTATCCCTTAATGTCGCGTTGCTCTTGTTAAGAATAAGAAAATAATGGTTATAAGGCTATGCCAATAACGACAAATACCCGTTTACCATAAATAGGGGGATTTCTTGACAATTTGTAATTAAGAAGACTTTAGCTGAACAAGTTTTATTGAGATATTGTCGTAAGACGACTTCTGAAGCAATGCATCTCCCGCTTATCTACATAAATACTCTTTCTGATACAGATTTATTTATAATCTTAATATAATTGAGATTTTACTTAAATTTAGCCAACTATTCCTAAAAAGTAGGCAAAAGTACGGTAAAAGCTTAACGTATACAGTTTGCCTAATTTAAATAGCCTGCACAAAATCTAGTTTTTACATTAAGCTCTACATATTATATATCATAAACGCTGCAAAAACCGGAATCGTAACGTTACTTCATAAACTTAATAATAATAATAGTAATTAGAATATTATAATAATAATAACTTTTATTATCACAAAAAACAACAACAAATTAAAGCAAACGAACGACAAGGGGAAGCATGGAAATATAGGCAAAATAGAAAAAAATATTATATAATTTAAACAGGCACACACACACACACAAATAACACAGAGAAATGATGAAAAATAATAAATAAAGCAACAAAAACTGCTTAACAAAATATACGGAAAGTTTGGCAATAAGCTGCATAATAAAAAAAAAAAAATGAGCTTCATAAAGTGAGAAATAAAGATCTAAGTCGTCGATATTGTTCAGAAGATTGAAAAGTATACGTTCAAAAGGTAGCATAATTATTAATATTTATTAAATCGATGGGGAAGTCTATTGTATAATTTAGGAGCGAGGTAGAAGAAATGTTTACAAAAGATATCTTTATGGAAATTTGGGATTTGGAAAACATCATTTGATCTAGTGCTATGGAGATTAACTTTAAAACTGCAAAGAGATTTATTGCGATGGAGATAAAGTATAATACGAAAGAAGGCGTTGTATCGAATTGCTAATATCTTAAGAATAAATGAATGAATTAAACCTAATGAAAGTCTATCTGCCTCTAGTTTCATGGAGTAACTTTATAAATAATTTGCGGATTAGCTTTTATACAAAAGAAGTTTTTATAACAACGTGCAAAAAAGTTCACTTTCATATCATATTCATTCATAAATCGTTGCGAAAATGACACTTTACGTACTTACGTCACAGACAGTGCCGAAAGTACTACTTTCGGCACTAGTGCGGTAAAGTAAAAAAAGAGTATCTGATTTGTAAAAAAACAAAATGATGTCATGGATATCTCCATGGAAACTAAATGATGTCATGAAACTCACTTATTTCTATTGGTTCATTACTTTTGCATTTTCTAAAATCTCCATGGAAACTACAAGTACTTAAAAAATTATTAAAGAAAATTAAATAAGACAAAAGTAAGAACACAAATTTCACGCCAAACAATACTTTTTTGCACGTTATTACAAAAAATATTGTAAGCATAAGCACGTGCCAAATAATACTTTATTAAGCGAGTGGCTTTTATTTCACTCGACCTACGGTCTCGTGAAATAAAAGCCACTCGCTTAATAAAGTATTATTTTCGGCACTAGTTGCTTAAATAACTATTACTCTTATTTTGCTACTCTTGAATCTAAAATGGGTTCAAGGGTAACAATGAATAATTGTCGTGTGCAAATTATGTATCACCTAACGATCCAACCCTTGTGATGTAACTATCCTTCAATATCACACTCTGTCACATCTCATTTTTTGAGGTCAGGGTTGGTAAATAGAACTTCCGAAAAATAACCAAATTGCTGCAGAAAATAGCCCTATTGCATCCGTTTTCGATTTGGTAGTACTTTGAGTTCCACCACAGTTAACCAATATTGCGTGAATTTTGTCAGTAAAAATACATTAAAATGCAAAAAAAACTTAAAGATATTCAATTTTGAAAATAGCCTTTTTTAGGCGGCCACAATAAGCGGGGCTTTTAACAATTTAGATTTTAAATAATTTTAACACACTTATTATCCTGTTTGCTTTAAATAGTACCACTTCAAATGTGGTCTGCGTTGAACATCACATGAACAATGGACATTTTATACGGAATCAATGGAATATAAAATCAAATCAAATAAAATTTTGGACAATATTTGAATCTTAAAAACAAATTTCGTTTGTTTAAAATGATATTTATCTTTAATCAACCAATAACTAAGTGCTAAATTTAAATGATGTATATGCTTAAACTACATTTAACAAAAAATATCAGTCGCAAACTTATTAGAGATCAGCTAGTCCCTTAAGGTCTTGGAAATCAATATTGTGTTGGTAAAATCAATGCAAAATCATAACTTCCCGATAAATTTAATCATCGAACTCATATCGAAACCCAGAAAATATTCTAACCATCTTAACAATTCTCGTTTGCAAATCATGTGTCAGCCAACCCTTGATCCATTGTGATGTCGCACCCTGACGCGTATTCCTTGTTAAAGAATGACAATAACAAACATAAGTTATGCCAATAATTCATTCGTTTCTTTGCTTGCAACTGTCTGCCAACTCAGCAATGAGTCCCGGCCGGATTCCTAGTCATACTAATGTATTGAAATAATCTACCTTAACAGTTTTGCATAAAAATGTTTTTCGAAAAATATTTAAAGTATGAATACTTTTAGGGATCTTCGGATAAACAGACCTAACTTTGACCAAAAATAGAGAGAAGTGACACAATGGAAAAGTTGCATGAAACGCGAAATTCATAATATATGTGTTTTTCTGGTACATTAGAAGCTGCAGATTCCGAATGTAAGGTTAAATATTCACAAATATGTTTAATTTCAACAAAAAATGCATTTGAAATGTGCCGAAAATGTACATCACTGAAAACAGCTCTGACGTCAACTGTTATGTTTTTGGCGATGTTTCGATCTATGCTGTAATACACTTTATAAAATAGTAAACCTTACAATTTCTGCGAAACCTCATTAAAAGAAGAAGACAATATTATTTGTAACCAGTTCATATCAAGGAAGTTAAACAGCTTGTTCCAAGTTTGGTTGGTCCAGTTTCAAAAAGATACAGTGAAACGGGATACGAAATAACACGCCAAGAACAAAAAAAAGCCAACCGTGACGTCATCTGTTATGCTAAGAGAGGTTTAACAGGAGTGACGTATCATTAACTTTAAAAATGAATTTAAAAATAAATACATCTTTAAAACCAGAAATACTTGAGTTTTAGATGTTTTTTAATATGCTTAATCGAATAAATATGTTTGTGAAAAACGCTGTAATTGTCCATTTCACAAATACTTTGTCGCTACTGATCAGTCGTGTGACCCGGTCAAATTAATACAAAATCGAAATGTCTCAATCTTAAAGAGTTTCATTACACGATCGCATTTCCATACAAACAAAACAAATATTCGAACGAACCATCTTAACAATTATCGTCTGAAAATCGAGTGTCATCCACCCCTCGTTCTGTAGCGATCCCTCAGTGTGGCACCCTGTCGCGTTTCTTTCGTTACAGGATGACAAGAACAACCATAAGTTATGCCAAAAATTATTTCGTTTCTGTATGTGTAACCGACTGTCAACTCAGCAATGAATCGGTGGGATTCCTAAAACAGATTACTGTATTGGACGAAAAAAAGCTAGCCATAATGTGGTTTAATAATAACTTCACTGTTTTGCATAATAATGTTTTTCTTAAAAATTTTAAAGTGTAAATAATTTTGGTATTATATCGGATAAACAGTTACTAAACTTCTACATGATCGCATGACCCGGTCAAATCAATTCAAAATCGAAATGTCTCAATCTTAAAGAGTCTCATTAAATGATCTGAATTCTGTACAACTCGACGAATATTATTAGGACGAACCATCTTAACAATTCTCATATGCAAATCAATGCAAATCAAATCAATTTCCTTTGTTAAGGGATGAACCATAAGTTATGCCAATAACCCATTCGTTTCTTTGTGTGGAACCGATTCTCAACTCATCAAGTGTCATCCACCCCTTGTCCAGACACGATCCCTCAATGTTGCACCCTCTCGCTTTCCCTTGTTAAGGGATGACAAGAACCATAAGTTATTCAAATAATTCATACGTTTCTTTGTTTGCAAATGTCTGTCAACGCAACAATGAATCGGCGGGATTCCTAAGACAGATTCCTACAGGATTCCTGAGACCTTACAGTTTTGTAAAATGTTTTTCTTGAATACTTTTACAGATATTCGGATATACAGTTATTAAATATTAACGTTTTCTACCTATATTTGATCAAAAATAGCAGTCACAAAACTAAAGTTCTTAAAAGAAGACAAATGCTTTGAGACAAAATTATGAAAATGATAAACTCAGCATTATAGTTGTTAGTTTTCATTTAAATATGTTAAAAACTGTACTTGCGAACAGTAAAAATATACTTTAACGTTATGAAAAAATGGAAACTTGTTATCTTTAAAGGATGAAATACTAATATATTCCTTGACACAAAAATCTCAATTAGTTGAACAAAAATGTCACATAGCACGGTCTTCCCCTAAGCTCTTTAATTATCAGAAATACTTTGTCGCTGATCCGATACTACTGATCCGTCTTACACTACTGTAAGACCCAGTCATATCAATACAAAATCAAAATTCCTCTACCTTAAAGAGTTGAATTAAAATACCAAATTGCTATACAAACCCAACGAATATTTGAACGAACCAACTCAGCGCATCCCTCCATGTTGCACCCTGTCGCTTTCCTTTGTTAAGGGATGACAAGAATCATAAGTTATGCCAATAACCCATTCGTTTCTTTGTGTGTAACCGACTGTCAACTCAACAATAAATCGGTGGGATTCTTAGACTGTATTGAAGGAGGAATAATTTATTTAGTTTTGTATACTAATGTTTATCTTACAGATTTTAAAGTATAAATACTTTTAGGCATCTTCGGATAAATAGTTAATAAACTTAAATAAGTAACGCGATGTACCTATATTTTATGAAAATTATCAGTCATTCAATTAGCAGGAGTACTTCCGGCCAATGGCAAATCGAAATATCTCAATCTCAAAGATTTCCATTAAATGATTACAAACCCAACGAATATTCGAACGAATCATCTTAACAATTCTAGTCTGCAAATCATGTGATCTCGCAATGTTGCACCCTGTCGCTTTCCCTTGTTAAGGGATGTCAAGAACCATAAGTTATGCCAATAATTCATTCGTTTCTTTGTCAACTCAACAATGGATCTCCGGGCTTCCTAAGACAGATTAATGTGTGAATGCAGATGATTTGCTGAGACATTTGTAGATTTACTGTGTGGGCTCTGGGGAAATTTAAAGCGGAATTTGCCTCCTGGGGTTGCTTTTGTTGGAGATTGTCATAACTGATTTGTGTTTTGAGTTCGTTTGGGGATTGGGCGCCTTTCTAGTATTTGAAAATGAAATGTAAAGAAGGGTTATTACCCTCAGTATTTGCAAGGAAGGTCATTACCCTGGTTTATTTGCTTTTTTCGCCAATCTCAGAGGGAATTTAAATAAATAAGGTATACTTCCTTTTTTAAAATTTATCGATGAGTAGATTATTGGTCTACACTTAAAGTGGTTTCAGACAGCCAATGTGAAAAAACCACTCTTTTAGTATTGCAAACACAGCAATGTCAGAGTATAAATAAAAAATTTTATTATAAAACCCATTTGTCCAAGTTATTGTTTTTTATATTGTAAAGAAACCCTCGTACCTAATGTCCTGATAAATATCACAAATAATTATTTGCTTTAATTTAGGTAAATTTAAGTAATAATTAATTCTATCAAAATTAAAGTGCAATATGGTAAATATATTAGCATTATAATCCATTTGCATGTATCCGAAAATCATGAATTCAATTGGTCTCCAAGGAGCCTAGTTTAGTGTGATTACAATACATTAAAGGGGGAAGGGGCGCGCTGGATCGGGGGTCTCCAAAGCAATGTGCATCAGTGTTAATCCTATGGAGAAATAAAAATATTTTCTCGGCCACATTTCTCCGGCTGTATTGAATATTTTTGTAAGCGGATTTTTTCGTGTGATAAATGTAGTTGACTTACAGGTCTCGACCTTCCCACTTTTTGAAATTGGTTCGAATATTTTTTTAATTTTCAATAAATAATTTTACACAAAATATTCGAAGCAATTGCAAAAAAGTGGGAAGATAGAGGCCTGTAAGTTATCTACATTTATTATTTAAAAAAACGTTTGTAAAAATAGTCAATACAGCCGGAGAAATGTGGCAGAGAAAATAGTTTTTTTTCCCATTGGATTAACACTGAGGCACTTGAGTTTGGAGACCCGCGATCCAGCGCGCCCATTCCCCCTTAAATCGTTGACACTCAAGGTAGTTAGTATTCATGTAATTAACGCGTTCGTCTTTATTAGATTGTCTTCAATACCATTAACTGGCCATGAAGATATATGATTGGATCTTGCGTATTACCATAAGCAGTAGTCGCTCGAATTGTGTTACATATATTTGAATGTGTTAAGGAGGGCCGGAGCCCTCCATTGAAGCCATGTTAAAATGACCTTTTTTATGCATATTTTTCTCAGAATCTATTTGATACTTTTTAATGAAAGTTTTACTATTTGTTAAATGGATGTTTATCTATTCTTTAATGGAGGCATTTTCAAAAATTTTGTTTAGTTTTTAAATTATAATTTTTTAAGTGAAACTATACATTTTTTACCTAAAAAACATCAATAATATTAAAAAGGAAAAAAAAGTAAGATATTTATAGTCAAATCCCCCCATTCCCTCCAATTTGAAACAAACTTCTTAAATACGTATAAAAAATTTCAGGCTGATACTTACAGTAGATTTTGAGAAAAGGTACACATGAACATATTGAAAAAGTAAGTTTTGAGAAATAACCGTTTAAAGTAAACGTGGTAAAAAGTGGTTTCTTACCTATAAAACATGACCTATAAATCAAATGTAATCTTTCAAAAAAGTGAAAGATCCCTCCCTCTCACCACTGGTATGCGGCCAAGGAGCCGGGCACTTCACTTGTTTCTTTTGGTGATAGAGCGTCTCGAACGGCAATTTCTAGACTGGCAAGTGGACACACGAAGAGTCTCTCGTATTTTGAGGGTAGAAAAACTTTTGCTGTCTGCTCCAAATGTGAAGCTCAGCAGGCCTCTGCCGAACATATCCTAGACTGCTTGGGTCTTTTCAAGGAGGACTTATACGCTTCCCCACTTCTTGTCATCGACTTTTTGAGGGTCAACAATTATTGGATCTTGTCTGACGGAGGATAAGGAACAACAACAACAACATGACTGGATTTTACCTAAACAACGTTTGTATAAAAAAAAATATTAAAAATACTTCCAGCACTCGAAACTTTTATGTAAGATATCGTTTAAAAGCTACGATTTCATATTTTAAGAAACACTAAAAACATTGAAATGTCATATTAGCAAATGTTTGGGGGTCTGGTCCCCCTTAATAGGTTTAGTTCCTTGTCTGGTTTATTTCTTATAAAAAACACTCTTACGTGGACAATTTGATTCGAACAAGTAAATTTATTTGCATATTTGGTACTTTTAGCATTATTATTTTTCTTTTTTTTGGAACCAGTAATTATAAGAATAAGTTCTTTCATTTGAAGAAAGCTTTTGTTTTTTGTCGTAGAAAGTGAATTATTCATAAAATGAAGAAACTTTCTGTAGTTTTTATGCGTTATAAGAGAAAAGGTAAAGATAAAATTAAAATTTTAAAATTAAAAAAAAGAAAAAGGGGCCAGGAATTAAACCATCAAACCATTCTGTGTCAATCCCTTCTAACCATTGAGTCACCGACACAATGTAAAACAAGAAGTTCTTAGAGAACTAAAATAGCCTACTTTCCTGTTACTTCAATACTTATTGAAATTCTAATCGGGAAACAAATTCGCCGACAGGTAGTAGATTTATGTCCGTCCGGACGTACAGACAGGTGGACAAAAAGTATGAAAGTTGTGTCTCTGAGGTCATAGCTTTCTAACATAAAAAGAATTTTTAAGATCCGAATGATAGAACCGATTTTAGAAGAGGGGTACGGACAGACAGACGGACATCGACCGCATGTCAAAACCTACTTTTTCATTTCTTTAATTCTTTCGAATTAAAAAAGAAAAGTAGGCTAAAAATTCGTGAAACGCTATTACTCCACTTAAACTTTTTCGGTGCTACCATCAGCGGGCCCTTGCATTTTTCAATTATATACCAGTCTTTCTAGCAATAAACGTAAAGTTCAAAATTTTATAAATGATAAATTTATTAATATCCTACTTTTTCACTTGGAAATGATTTTGAGATCATCTCGAAAAAAATAAAACTAATTCTGATTTTCCAAACGAATATATATTTAGTCTGTTAAAAATTAATTTTAATATTTATTCAAAGAAAATAACCATACATTTTTGCGCGTTTTCAGGCCGTTCGGGAAGTCAAATACAACATAGTACATGGCTTTTTAATTTAGCATGATCTAAAATGTCTTTTGTTATTAGCCTACTTTTCTTTTTTTAATTCGGAAGAATAAAAAAAAATGAAAAAGTAGGTATTGACATGCGGTCGATGTCCGTCTGTCTCCCTATCCGTCTGTCTGTCCGTACCCCCCTTCCAAAATCGGTTCTATAGTTCGGATCTTAAAAATTCTTTTTTTTATTAGAAAGCTATGACCTCAGAGACTCAACTTTCATACTATTTGTCTGTAGGTCCGGACGGACATAAATCTACTATCTGACGGCGAATTTCCCTTTTAATTATCATTGAAATTCAATTTTGATTCATTTAAATCACTGTTGCCAAATCAACAATGGCACGAGAAACTTTATTTATTTAAAAATATTTGAAGCAAAATAACTTTTTCATGAATCAGTTTGTAATGACGTCATAAAATGTAGCACAATGTGATTCTTTAATTGTTCATTAATTGTTTACCAAGAAAGAGAGGCAAGTCATATTTTTTGCATATAATTCTGCTTAGTTTTAATTTACATTTATTTTTTAATGCATTTTGGAGTAGTTTCATTATTTTTGTTATTAATAAATATTCAATTATTCTTCGAACTACAAATAAGTCGAGCAGACGATAAATAATATTAAGTTATTTGTGAAAGAATATTTAGTTGGTAGGAAAATAGTTGATTTTGGCTTTTAGAAGTTTAAATTATAGCTGGATGCTATGTTTAGCTATTTTTTTCGAATGTGTGTAAATCTAGTGTATAAACGATTGTTGATTATATTTATTGTTATGAACCTAGTTGTTTCCCGATTAGAATTTCAGTAAGTATTTAAGTAACAGGAAAGTAGGCAATTTTTTAGTTCTTTAAGAACTTCTAGTGTTTTTCAATTGTCTTCTATTCATGAAACTACTCACTAACAAACGCAATCACTTATGCACAGTACATTTGCTAAGAGCGTATGGTAGCATTGATCGAAACGAATTACGCGAGCCTCAATATTTCATTGTATTTAGTTTTACAGAGATATCTCAGATATTTCCTTTTATTAATGGAAAACAATTGATATCCTTCAAGGCATAAAATAAATCATGTGATGAACACAATCATTTACACATGCCTGAATGACTTTTAATAAATGATCTGCACCCAATTCCAATAATTTACATTTATTTCTTTAAATTCCGTTTATTTAGAATTTTTCAAATTGACGCCACAAGGAATCGATCATAAATTGTAATTCAGTTCATAAACTCTTCAAAACAATTTTTAAACAGACAATCTTATATCTGTGAAAAATATTATATGATCTAAAACCAATTTTGGTTTAAAATATTTTTCATCTAAAACAATAATATTCTTCTCATTATTTTTGAATTATGGTTCAAAAACGGGCAAAAAGAATTGTACTTAAAGTCTTTGATATTTCTCTTTTCATATCACTTTTCCCAACATAATTAAAAATGTCGTACAACCGAAAACAAATTACAACAATAATCGAGTGAGTTTAATGGTTTAATGAGGAAGAACAAATGAATTCGGATGCAACCCGGGGAGGTTCAATTATGTAGATTTCCTGGCTGAAGTCATTTTCTGAATGATAACGCAGAACCAGATTGATGACACCCTAGGCGGTATTTCGGGATTGTTTGAATTGATTTGATTTTCCTTTAAGAAAAAAATATATTTTTAAAAGTAAATTTATGGTTTGTTAAGAGCATTTAAGATTTATGGGGACGCGGTACCAGTGTTTCCACTCAAAAAAATTAAAAATCCCTTCCAAGGAACCAAAAAATCCCTTTTTATCCCTCAGCCGCCAAATTAGCAACCTTTTGCCTCGTATTCTTCTTTTGAATTCTTTACGCCAATGGGAATATTTCTTAT
Source organism: Oedothorax gibbosus (assembly GCA_019343175.1). NCBI lineage: Eukaryota > Metazoa > Arthropoda > Arachnida > Araneae > Linyphiidae > Oedothorax > Oedothorax gibbosus. The sequence continues at coordinate 31,428,464 of CM033278.1, forward strand.
GATGTCACACTCTCCAAACGCTCTCAAAAATTCTTTTAATTCCAATGCGCACCCTCCATAATAATAAAGGTCAATAGCAAAACCTACTAGCAACAAACAAGCTCTATGAAATGACGAAAAAATAACACTACAAAAAAAAATCCCATGCGCGCAACACCAGCGTCACCTACCAACACTGCATTTCGCCAGAAAATGCCATATAACCACAAAAAGTATTTATCGCCCTCTAGAAATCCGCCAAATCTTTGGCGACAGAAACCTTGCACTTTCAGTTTTGTTCAAAACTAACCATTTTTGAACAAAGTGGCAGTTTTTTTTTAAAATATCCCTAGTTTGACTCATTTTTCTCTTTCAAACCTGATTTATGCCTTAATAACCCTCAATCCCTTTTTCATCCCTCAAGAGGCCAAAATATCCCTTAAAAGGGATAAAATCCCTCAAAGTGGAAACACTGCGCGGTACCCAAAAAATTAAATCCAGTATTTTTATCGCTAGCATTCAAATTAAATTTTTTTACAAAGAACTAGCATTCAATAAGCATATACGAAAAAATGATAAATATTAAAACATGTTTTTTTTTAAATTAAAAATTTTAAAATTTTAACGTTTTTTTTAAAATGCTACTCCTCCTAAAATTTAAAGAATTTTGTAATGGATTTTTTTCAAAATGTTCCCACAACATCTATTAATAAAAGTTGGTATGGATATTGAGCTATCGTTTAGTTTAGTTTTAATTATCGTCGCACTAGAGCTACACGAGGGCTATTGGCGACGGGCGTCGCATGATATTGAGCTATCAGTTACACCAAAAAAGTTATATAGCTTTATGTATAAAAATGGTCAAAAAATTAAAAAAAATTGTAAATTTTCACCTTCATCATTTTTTTTAAAAAATCTATTCACACTAGACCTTATCCCATACCAATTTTTGTTAAACGCATATGTTTCAACACAGGAAAAAAAAATTGGATCTCTACATTAATTTACTTAAAAGCCATACTGTTTTAACCAGTCACAAGCTAAAAAAAAATAAAAAATTTAAAAAATCAACTTAAAATTTCAAAAAAAAAAAAAATTACCAAACCACTATATCATTTTCAATAAACCTCCATCATTGTAAAAGAATCCTTCTTTTTTGTAATATCCTTAGCTCACAGCATTCGAGCATGTTTAATTATTTTCTGGGTAGCCCTAAATTTTGGGTAATGCGTCCCCTTAAGAAAAAAAGATATTTTTAAAAATAAATTTATGGTTTGTATAAGATTTAATAATGGACTTTAGCCAGAATTATTATCACTAGTGTTTATTTTGCATATCTACTCTGTTTTTTCTATCCATTTTGTACCTTTGTAATTTACTTTGGAAAGAAACTAGAATTCATTATTGAATATTAAAGTTTTCATGTATTTTTTTAACAACGTTTTCTAATATTTGTTTTAAATACGAGCACCATTGTAGTTAAATCATCTAATATGTAATAATTGTTATTAATACAGACAATTGTTATTGCATAACTAAATTTGATTGGCAAAAATTATCTTAAAAGAAAGCAGTTTATTGACTGTTTTATTTATATATTCAAGCTTCCTCGTCTGTATATACAGTAATAAATTTATCTATAGAATTAAAACAAAATTAATGGTTGACTGAACGTATCACGAAAGTCAACTTCTTAACATAATGTCAAAGTTTAAAAAAAAGCATTTTAAATAATTTATTCAATATACACTCAGAAAAAAACTTGTGTTCAAACAGTACAAGTGGAATAAAAGTATTGTGTAACAAGAAGTTCTTACAGAACTAAAAAAATAGCCTACTTTCCTGTTACTTAAATACTTACTAAAATTCTAATAGGAAAACAACTAAATATCATCAACAACCGTTTCTACACTAGATTTATACACATTCGAAATAAAATCGCTAAACACAGCATCCAGCTATAATTCAAACTTCAAAAAAGCAAAATCAACTAAAACTGCATTAAACAAATAAGAAATGTAAATTAAAACTAATATGCAAAAAATATGCCTTGCCGCTTTCTTGGTAAACAATAAATGAACAATCAAAGAATCACATTGTGCTACATTTTATGACGTCATTCCACACTGATTCATGAAAAAATTATTTTGCTTCAAATATTTTAAATAAATAAAGTTTCTCATGCCATTGTTGATTTGGCAACAGTGATTTAAATGACTCAAAATAGAATTTCAATGCTAATTCAATGGGAATTTCACCGACAGATAGAAGATTTATGTCCGTCCGGTGTCCGGACGTACAGACAGGCGGACAAAACTATGAAAGTTGGTTCTCTGAGGTTATAGCTTTCTAACAAAAAAAAATAATTTTTAAGATCTGAATGATAGAACCAGTTTTGGAAGGGGAGTACGGACAGACAGACAGACATACACTCTTAAAACAAAAGAGTGAAATTCACTCCTATGGGAGAAGTGTATTTTCGGCACCAGAAAGGAGTGGACATTAACTCAGACTGAGTTAAAACCGCTCGTTTTAAGAGTGTAGGACGCAGATTGTTTTCTTTTATTTCTTTTACCCACTCCGAAAAAGAGTGAAATTCACTCCTATAGGAGAAGTGCATTTTCGGCACGGAAAGGAGTGGAAATTAACTCAGACTGAGTTAAAACCGCTCGGTTGTTTTAAGAGTGTACAGACGGACATCGACCGCATGTCAATACTAACTTTTTCATTTTTTATAATTCTTTCGAATTAAAAAAAAAAAAGAAAAGTAGGCTAAAAATGGCAACATTACAATATCTCTTGTTCAAATACAGTTGATTGTGAGAGGAGACGATTATTATTTTCCTGCACGGTTGCTAAAAAAACTATAAACTATATTATTTTCTCAAATATGTATAAAAAATTGCAACATTCATTTTAAAGTACCGTAATAGGAATTTTTTAAGATGTTGGCCTTTAATTTTGTTTGAGCTTTTAGTTTTTGTGCGAAACATTAAAGAGGAAATGGATTTACAATGGATTTACTACATTTCGGAAGAACACATGCGTGCGGATTCTTTATCACAAATTTTTGTGAAACCATGCACTATTATTTGGTCGTAACACATTTTTTGTATTGATTCGACACAATTTGTGTAATAACTGAGAAAATACACAATATTTTATGTTGGGAGTCAAAATAATTTTTTTTGAGTAATCCAAATTTAAATTGTTTATTATCAATAACCATGGTAGAAGAATTCCCTTTCATTTAAACGTAAATCGGTTAAATTTTTATTGCTTATAATGAATATCTGATAATAGCAAGTTAAAAAACGCGTTTACTCACTCACAAAGCTAAATTAGAACTATGGAATTTAATTTAAAATATATGCTAATTTTATATTAAAACTCTTTTGGTAAGCCCTTAAAAACAAAACTATTGATACAATTTTCAGAATGTGGTTTCCTGCCCACTTATTTTCTGAAATGAGAGAAAATTTAAGTAACTAATCTTTTAATGCACTTAAAGAAATTTTATTTTAAAAGAGCACCGGATAAAATTAAAATACTTCAGAAGACATCGTATTAACACATAAAATGTTTTAGTTGTAATTTTCTATTTGAGTGCTTCTAAAACGAAATCTTTTACTGATTGAAACTACAATTTCATTATTACATTTAATGAAGACTAAGGTACGTAAATGCTAGAAATTTTGTTTGGATTTTATAAACATGCAAAGTGTGAAATATATATATAAAAAGCTTTTAGCCATCGTCATATACCAGGTTTTAATTAAAATGCTTCGCAAATTTCTTTTTCTGTTTCATTTTTAATAATACTCAAGACATTGTGCGAATTAGTATTGCACATATATTTTATATTATTCGTTAAGTTAGTTTGAATTATCGTCGCACTAGAGCTACACGAGGGCTATTGGTGACGGGCGTCGTAATTTAGAACCTCAGTCAAGTGACGAGCCGACACCTTAGTAGGCAAGGCACCCAACGCAACCGTTAAGGGCGACATCGTACGCAGCGTTAGGACTTTGAAGGATATTTAACGTGCACTCCCTCTATACGGGGAATTATTCGTCGGACATTTTGGGCTGCACGGGCCGTTCATAGGTCGGCAGTTATTTTGGCGATGCCCGGACCCGAACCTGGGACCTTCCGCCTAACCTGGGAATGCCTAACCGACTGGGCTCCCCAGCCCCCTTTATAATATTCATTAAGGGCCTTTCGGCAATAGAATTCAAATCATCACACTCTGTACGAAAATGTTCTTAATTTAATGTAAGATAAAGTATAATAAATTATAGGAATAAATGTTAAGAATTTTTTCATATTATTTATCAAAAACATTATAGAAAATTTGCCTCAAAAGGCAACTAAATTTAAATTGTATCCACTTAAGAACACAGCTTATGGAGATTGGATTAAAATAGTAAATATTATGTTGAAAAATGAATACTGAATCAAGAATAAACTGGTTTTGGTGAAGCCAAGTCGCACAAGAGCCTTCAAAAGTGAGAATAGATATTTATCATTAATGTCAATAATTAATTAAAATATTGAACTACATGTGTGCACTGTCTCAATAATTGTTTAATTGTTTTCAAAATGATGTCAAACTAATGTTGCAGTTCAAACTTCTTTTGGTGAAAAGTTTGGGAAAAAGTGTGTACCAAAAATTTCGGAAATATTAAAAATACCGTTACCTGTTATGTGTTTTAAGTGTATATTTTGTAAAACTCAACAAACCAAAATTACGGAACGTTTTTTAAAACTACGAATAGCAAACTTACTAAAAAATTACAATAAAAAACTCTTAAACAAATTACGTTCTCAATTATAATCTCCTTACTAAGTATTATTTTTTAACAAATTATGTAAAAAACAGCTTGAGAGGGAAAAAAAAAGTAGTTTTGACACCTAAATGAACAACAATAAAAAAAATACCTTAAAGATTTATCGCTTTATTGCTATCAATTTTATAACCTTAAAAATTTTTTATGTATGAAACTTCTTATCAGAGCACAAAAATTCTTTATAATTGCAAAATAAAAGATTAAAATTATGCTGCACCTCAATTTTTGGCTTAAGGGATAAAAAAAAAAGTCCGAGTGTCTCCACAATATGATGGATGGATCTAAAATGCTGTCTTAGCACATTTTCTCGTAGTTCAGAAACTATTGCTCTTGACAAAGTTCTTTTTATTTTCAAAAATATGTTTTTGTGTACGAAATCTTACGTATAAATCTTCAATATGTCTGGCAAAGATTCGAGGGAAAAAATCTTTTAGAATTGCTTGAAAGATATTCTTTTTTTTTTGTTTTTCATTAATCATTATATTTAAGAAATATTTTTAAAAGGTTTTTGTTGATTCGTAGCTTATTAGACTATAAAAAAAATCTTAATAAATTAAAAGTCACTGTATTTTTAAAATTTACATTGTAACAATAAGAGGATGTCCTATTGTGTAGATCAACAAGTTAGATTTTCGTTCAAACTTAGTTAATAAAATTGCGAAAACATTCAGTTGTCACAACTGCGTGTCAGATCAAAACAAAATTTTATTTTTTATAAACCATTTATTATTATACACATTAGATATTCATCCAAACTTAAATAAAATTTTCGCTTCAAAATTATATTTAAGTTTGGATGAATATCTAATGATAATTCTTTGTCTTGTTAGATAGTATTTTGTACAGTTAGGTTTTAAAAGACGCTGATTTGTATGTTAGAAAAATAGTAGTAAACGTGTTTACTCATTCGCAAAATAAATAGGAACTGTGGAATTTAATTAAAAATATATGCTAATTTTTTATTTTATTTATATGCTCTTTATCCTAAAACTATTTTAGTTAGCTTTACAAACAAAACTATTTTTAAAATATTCAAAACAGGTTTTCTGACTCGCTCATTTTATATATAGCGAGCTTTGTTCAAATTTAAATATTTAATCTTCCAATGCACTTTAAGAAATTCTATTGTAAAAGACTACTGATAAAATTAAAAGAATACAAAGTATTCGTATAGACAATTTTTTAGTTATAATTTTCTATTTGAGTGGTTTTAAAGCAAATTCTTTTACTGATTAAAACTACATTTTCATTAAATTTAATGAACACACTAAAGTGCGTAATGCTATACCTTTTAGCTTCCACACTACGTTTATAACGTAAAAAGTGGAAGGTATTATAATCGTTCAGTCTGTCTGTCCGTCGCCCACTTTTATAGCCCAAACTACAAATGCTACGGACAAGTATGATACGTCAAAAAATTCAGCGCATCGAAATTAGAATACATTGAAAATTTCAGAGAAGAATTCGAATTCAAAGTACCTAAACTAAAAAACTGCAAAATTTAATGCCCATTTAAAAAGCATAAGAAGCAATTTTTATTAGAATTAAATCACCATTGCCATTCGCAACAATCGCTCGAGAAACTTGAATTATTTTAGACAATAATATAAAATAAATTTATTTAAGCGACATCGATCAGTTTGAAATGACGTCAAATATATTTCACTACGAGATTCTTTGTATGTTGATATTGCATGTTTTTATTCTATTTAAAAGCGATGAATATTACATACTTATTTTTTGAAATATAAATTAATTTTTGCAAACGATAAGTAATAATTATTGAATTTTCGAAATAAAATAAATGATACTAGCCAAATTTAGCATGTTAATGTTTAATATAGAAATAATGCTGTGTTTGGCACCTTTTACCTGTTAAACACAACTGTTGTGGGGAAGCGAGTTAAGTGACAGATTCTGTTACAAACCTAATTGTTATTTAATGATATTCAAGAACTTATAGGAATTAGTATCACACACATAATTCATAGTATTTATAAAGAGTCTTACGGCAACTAAATGAAACGGAGAAAAACTAAATTTGTTCAAATATGCTTTATTTATACAGGATAAAAATTTAAGAAATGATTAGGAATTCGCATCAAGCATTGTTTACGCATACATTTTGGTTGAACTATCAACTAAATTTACTAACTAACAACTAAACTAATTGATTAAAAACAAAATTTGAATTTCATAAATTTTTAAACGTAACGCAAAGAGCTAGATTGGTTTAAAATAGTAAAAATTATGTTAAAAGAGATATAGTGAATTGAATTTTGACGGGTTTAGGATTTGGTAAACTAACGTCAAACAAAAGCGAAAGAGTCCTGTTAAAAATTCATTATTAATGCAAATAATTATAGGAAATATTGTAAGAAATGCAAAAGCTCAATTTATGGTGTGTTTTTTTTACAAAATATTAATATAGTTAATTTCAATATAATATGAAATTTAAAATTGTTAGAGCCTTTACTTTTTTTAAAATTACAGTTCATAAAAAATGTGAACTTAAAATTTCGAAAATATTTAAAACACTATCACTAGTAAGATATATTTACATCTATATTGAGTTACACTCAATGGACACAAATTATGGATTATTTTTTGTAAAAGCTACGAATAAATAACTAGCTAAAATATCCCAATAAATCTTTGAAACAAATTCTGGTCTAAATTTTCTTTACTAATATACTGTTCTGTGTTTTAAGAACTGCTCTTAGGACGAGACATTTTTTATTTAGGACAAACACAAACGTAGAAGTCAAAACGGTAGAATTCTGTAAGATCCAGCACAAACGATGTTAAACAGTCACAAACTCAGCAAATTCTCACCATTCTGTCGCCAAGGCAACCACGAATTTTATACATTCTTCAATTCACTACAGTCCAATTATGAAAGACAGTCATTACGAAAAATGTGTTTTTTATGAGAAAGTCACTTCACTACACTAAGTATTATTTTTTAACAATTTATGTAACAAACAACGTGAAAAAACAGCAAAGGACTTTTGACACCTAAACTAAGAGCACTAGAAAATACTTCAAAGATTTATCACTCCTTTCCCTATCAACTTTATAACCTTAAAACTTTTTTTCTGTATGAAACTTCTTATCAGAGTTTTCAGAAACTCCTTATAATTGCAAAATAAAAGATTATAAATTATGCTGCATCTCAATTTTTAGCTTACGGGTAAAAAGTTCGAGTGTCTCCACAATATGATGGATGCGTTTAAAAAGCTGTCTTAGCGCATTTTCTTGTAGTTCAGAAACTATTTTTCTTGAAGAAGAACTTTTTATTTTTAAAATATGTTTTGTGTACGAAATCTTACTTATAAATCTTCAAAGTTTTGATGAAAAAAATATTTTGGAATTTTTGAAGAATATTTTTTTATTAATTATTATATTTTAGCAATATTTTTTTAATGTTTTTGTTTTCGTGGATTGATGTCTTAAGATAATCTATACAGATCATAAAATTAAAATAAAAGTCACTATAGTTATAAATTAATTTAAGGGCCAGTAGCTTAGTGGTAGTCACAGGTCCGGGGATCGAATCCCGGAATGGGCGAGGTTGACACATCCTTTCATCCCTTGAGTGGGTCGATAAAATGGATACCAAGCATGCTTGGGAACTAAACACAGGGGGTTTCGCGTGAGACGGACCACCTTACCGGGACATATGCCTAGCACCCCAGAGCCCTAGGTCACGACAGCTGAAATGGGAACGGCAGGCCTTGGCCCACTAATGAGCTGTTGCGCCGAAGAGTTTAGTTTTAGAGTTATAAATTTACATAATAACAATAAAGGGTCCTATTTTTCAGCATATCATGTTACACTAAAAAAACTTTTCTTTAACTCTCAAGGCAAAAATTTACGATTTTCCCAGGAATTACAAGTTGCGTTTAATCAAGATAAGAACTGTGTTGCCACCATAGATATCATAATTAAAGTATTAGATTGGCAGATCACGTGACGCCCAATGCTAACGACGGGACGCGCATGGAGACCAGAATAAGAGGGTAATTTGGCCAGTGTTGCCACCAGTTTTAGGAGAAAAACACTACGAAAAAATACCATTTAATTCTAAAATTAATAAAACATACCATAAAAATACTAGCAAAGCGTTTTACGTTTTTTTAAAGTCACTAAACAGATTCCAAAATGCAGCTAAAATTTTTTACTTTATTTTTTTTGTAATTTTAGAATCGTAGTAATTATTATTTGTATTAGCTTCAATAAGGGAACTTTCGTCAGAATTATTTTTAATTGGCTTTACTTTGTTATACCTTTGTATTTTTTTTCTTTGCTTAGTTATGCGTTTGTAATTTTATTTTTTCTTTGCTTAGTTATTCGTTTGTAATTTTATATTTTCTTTGGCATACCAGTGCAATTTGCTACGGTAAGAAACTTTTATTTATTTTAAAATATAAGATACTTTTTAAACCTTTTTAATTTTATTATTTACTTTGGCATACCATTGTAGTTTACTATGGTGATAAACTTTTATTTAATTTTGAATGTTAAAGTTTTTGTGCATTTGTATTTAAAGATATTTATGATATTCTCACTATTGATAAGTTACTAATAAAGAATGAATGTTATTGTTACCGATTTATGTAATATTACAACCAATAAATTTAAGTTACAAAAATTATCATAAGAGTAACTAGTTTACTGACTGGTCGTGTCAGATTCGTGGTTCTGTCTGCATACATTCTTCCAATTATAAATAGAAATAAGTCAGAATTAATAAAAAGCATGATCAAAACTAATTCTTAGATTAGCATCTACTTGTTAAAGAAAAAAATTAAATTATATTTTTAGTATAATACGTTTCAAAATGTGCGATACTCAAAATTTGAATGGTTTACTTATTTTAGATAATTTAATTAAACTTGAATGTCATTTTTTTAAAAGAAATAATTACTTTCATTGGAAATCTGAAAATAACAAGATTTAAAAACGTGCTTACTCAGTCACAAAAATAAATGATAAGTGTAATATTAAATTAAAAATATATGCAAATTCTGCATTAAATTTAAGTACGCTTTATTTTAAAACTCTTTTAGTAAGCCTTAAAAACAAAACAGTTTATGCAATTTTCAAAATGTGGTTTCCGACGCACTTATTTTCTTCAATGGAGCAATGTTCAAATTTAAGTAACTAATCTTTTAATGGACTTAAAGAAATTTTATTTTAAAAGAGCCCCGAATATAATTAAAATACTTCAGAAGACATCGTATTCACACATAAAATGTTTTAGTTGTAAATAGGAACTGTGGAATTTAATTAAAATATATATGCTAATTCTTATTATTTAATTTAATTTAAGTGAGCTTTATCCGAAAAAACTATTTTGGTTAGCGATACAAACAAAACTATTTTTTGCAATATTAAAAATGGGTTTTCTGCCACACTTATTTTCTATAGTGAGAGCATTATTCAAATTTAAATTACTAATCTTTTATTGCATTTAATGAATTTCTATTTTAAAAGACTATATACAGATAAAATTAAAATACTTCAGAACCCAACATATTCACATAAAATGTTTTAGTTGTAATTTTCTATGCGAGTGCTTTTAAAACGAATTCTTTTACTGATTGAAACTACATTTTCATTATATTTAATGAGCACTAAAGTGCGTAATACTATACATATTTTTTTATAATTTCAAATCTATGTAAATTTTAAAATAAAAAGCTTTTTTTAACCATCGTCTTTTACTATAGATTTTAATTTAAATGTTTTCAAAATTCCTTAATTTGTTTTAGATTTAATAATATTCAAGACATTGTGGGAATTAGTATTACGCATATATTTTATATTATTCGTTAAGTTAGTTTGAATTATCGTCGCACTAGAGCTACACGAGGGCTATTGGTGACGGGCGTCGTAATTTAGAACCACAGTCAAGTGACGAGCCGACACCTTAGTAGGCAAGGCACCCAACGCAACCGTTAAGGGCGACATCGTACGCAGCGTTAGGACTTTGAAGGATATTTAACGTGCACTCCCGCCACACGGGGTATTATTTGTCGGACATTTTTGGCTGCACGGGCCGTTTATAGGTCGGCTGTTATTTTGGCGATGCCCGGACCCGAACCTGGGACCTTCCGCCTAACCTGGGAATGCCTAACCGACTGGGCTCCCCAGCCCCCTTTATAATATATTTCTTGTTATTCTTCAAGAACCTTACGGCAACTATATGAAACTGCGCACACCAGAAATTGTTTAAAAATGTCCTGAAAAAAAATTTGGAGTAGGAGTGCAAACCGTAAGCCGATTTCTCCATAGGAATAGCATTCTAAGATTAGAATTTGTACTTTTTATTTCAATTTAAAAGAAATGTTAGCACGTTCAACGCGAACGAAAATTAAGTATAAGCACAACAGAGCACGTGAGTTTAATTTGTAGGATTTTTATTTGAATATCATTTTTTTATTTATTGAATTGAAATCTTTTGATTTTTTTATTTATTGAATTGAAATCTTTTGATTTTTTTGTTTCCGAATTTAATTTAATGGATGTTTATAAATGGTAAGAAGTAAAGATATTGCTACAATGTATCACGGCATTAAAGGCGATTACTCATCTAGAACTGATGAATACTTCTAAGAAACGTTAATTCCCTCTACGTATAGCGTAAAAACTTTATGTTTATGAAACTGTCAATTTGGTACAGCTATGATATGGCCAATTGAATGTTGTAATTGGCGGCTTTTGGCGAAGTTAAAAATTTAGCGTAGGGTACTATTCCCATCCAGTTGTATGGGTTAGGGTTAGTTTGAATTTTCGTCCCACTAGAGCTATACAAGAGGGATATTGGCCACGGGCGTTTTTATTTAGAACCACAGTCATGTGACGAGCCAACACCTGATTAGGCACCCAATGCAACTCTTACATCGTACGCAGCATCGGGACTTTGAAAAATATTTAACGTGCACTTCCACCACATGGGGTATTATTCTTTGGACATTTTTGGCTGCATTTGTCAAGGATCGATGGATTTTTCGATCAACCTTCAATTACAATTCAATATTCATAGTAAAGGCAAGACAACGTCTGTCGGGTCAGCTAGTATCTCCATAAATGATTTTTTTAAAATAGTATTAATAAATTTGCTTTTAAAATAATATAAAAATTAAAAAATAGAGATATTAATTTTTCTTTAGTTTACAATTAAGGAAAACATGTGGACTAAAAATTTAGAAAATATTCATAATAATATCACTAGTTAAATATTGCTTTATCTGTATATTTAGTAATACTCAATGAACTCAAATTATAAACAAATTATTGATCAATTTTTTAAAAACTACGAATAGCAAACTAACCAAAAAGTATCCCAATAAAATTCTTTCAAACAAAATCTGTTCAGTTATTAATGCAAAGTAACATTTTATAACAATTTATGCAACACACAAATAGCAAAAACAACAAAGAATTGTTGACGCCTAAACGAACACACAGCACTAAAAAATACTTCAAAGATTTATCACTCTTTCCCTATCAACTATATAACCTTAAAACTATTTTTCTGTACTAAACTTCTTATTAGATCTCAAAAACTCCTTATAATTGCAAAATAAAAGTACAAAATTATAAATTATGCTACATCTCAATTTTTGGCTTAAGGGTGAAAAAAATAATTTCTTAGTATCTTCACAATATAATGGAAGCGTCTAAAAACCTGTCTTAGCACATTTTCTCCTAGTTCAGAAACTATTTTTCTTGAAGAAGGACATTTTCTTTTTAAAAATATGTTTTGTGTACGAAATCTTACTGATAAATCTTCAATTTGTCAGGTCAAGTTTTGAATTAAAAATCTTTTGGAATACTTGAAAGAATTTTTTTTGTTGTTGTTTCTCATTAATCATTGTATTTTAGAAATATTTTTTAAGCTTTTTGTTGATAGATAGCTTAATATATTATAAAAACCTTAATAAATTTAAAAGTAACTGAATTTTTAAATTTACATTGTAACATTAAGATGATGCTATTCCTATTATTTATCTCAGCACGTGAGATATTGGTTCAAGCTTGGTTAATAAAATTGAGAAAATCCCGAAAATTGAAAAATTGATTGGTTGGTTGGTTGGTAGACATATATATTCAGGTTTGTGTGCTTGGTCAGCGACCCGCTTATAAACCTTCGTCAAGTAAGACAGACACAACAGACAACACACACACACATAAGTGGATCCATCTAATTTTTAGAGACAGAGGCCAACTAGAGGATCCCCAGAATTGGCTTGTCACCCCCAGAGGTATTGATTTGGTATGGGAACTAGGAGGACTTTCGGACCCAACAGATTTAACGAGCACGTACTCCGCATATACTCGGTAGGTCTTCAGTGGTACCGGGACTCGATCGCAGGACCTTCCGATCCCGAGACCGAGACGCTGACCACTAGGCTCACTACGGCCCCTGAAAAATTGAAAAACGTTATCACAACTGCGTATCATATCAGAACAAAATTGAAGAGCTTAGTTGAAGAACGTGCTAAGTAACAAAAAGGTGAAAACAAGAAAATTACCGTTAAAGTTTTTAGTTTGCACTCAGATCTGTTGAAAACGGTACTTGCAAACCGTAAAAAAATATACTAAACTTAAAGTTTACGAAAAAGGGGAAACTTTTTATCGTTAAAGAAGTTAGTAATATGTTTATTGACACAAAAATCGAAATTTTTTCAATAATGTCACTTAGCACGTTCTTCCACTAAGCTCTTCAATTTTATTTCAGGACCACTTTTATTTTACAGACTATTATCTAGTTTCAATGAAATCTTGCGCAACATAAGTTGAGTTAAAAATTGTAATGAATTAAAACATTTACATGAAAGCTTTTACAAAACACAGTTGTATTTGAATTCGAAATGGAACAATAAGTCTAAAACTTTGTTATAAATACATCCTCAGAAAACTTGTACAAAAACATCACGGAATCCAGAAAAAAGTATTGTGAAATATACTTCCACGCATGGAATGAATATTAACCAAAGATCCAACAAAAACCAAGCTATCAAATACGTGAGTAAAAATCAAAGTAAATTTTGACAAAATTATTATTCCGTATGAAACTTCAAGACAATAACACAGCAACCACTAAATATAAACAACTTGCTTTTTTCCTTATTCCCCAGACAAATAACAGCACTCGTGTGAAGCGAGTTAATGCACCGAGATAAAGAGTTCACGATTCTGCTTTCTTTGTGCAATGAAACATAAACTTACGAGACTTCTTTATAACTCTCGCTTAAAAACAATGAGTACAGGGGAAAAATAGCTTGATTTCGTAGGAGTTTTTCCCTATTCTTTTGTGCTTGGCCGACATTGGCGACAGAAAACCGGTTTTTCTTTCGACGCTTCTTTCGCGGTACAAACGTGTGATTCGTGTCCACTGATCTCTGGCGTGAATCAGGGTTGCCGTGAGAAAAAAACAAAGTGAGTAACCGGTTTCCTTACACCAGTTTAGGTGATGGCTCGCTATTTTTGCCAAAGAATCCTGATGCTGACAGATTCCTATGAAATTAAGCTCTTTTTTTCCCCTGTACTCTTCAATTCAGTTTATTATGAAGTTTATTAGAGTGGGTTTCTTTGTTAGATTGTATTTTGTCCAATTCGTCTTTTAGGGAAATGTTGTTTTATATGTTAGAAAACGTAGAAGAAAAATATATATATTTTTTTTACTTATTCTCAAAATAAATAGGAACTGTGGAATTTAATTAAATTATATATGCCAATTCTTATTATTTAATTAAATTTTAGTGAGCATTATCCGAAAACTCTTTTGGTTAGCCTTACAAACAAAACTATTTTTGCAATATTCAAAATGGGTTTTCTGCCACACTTATTTTCTATAGAGAGAACATTATTCAAATTTAAATTACTAATCTTTTATTGCATTTAATGAATTTCTTTTTTAAAAGACTATACTGATAAAATTAAAATACTTCAGAACCCAACATATTCACAAAAAAAATATTTCTATTTTTCTATTTGAATGCTTTTAAAACGAATTCTTTTACTGATTAAAAACACATTTTCATTATATTTAAAGAGTACATATATTCATTATATTTATTTTTATTCACATATTTCATTATATTTAAAGTGCGTAATACTATAAATATTTTTGTTATAATTTCAAATTCATGTAAAGTTTAAAATAAAAAGCTTTTAACCATCGTCGTTCAATATAGATTTTAATTGAAATGTTTTTAAAATTCCTTACTTTGTTTTAGATTTAATAATATTCAAGACAAGATATTCAAAATTTTATTTATAATTTTCTATCTGAGTGCTTTTAAAACGAATTCTTTTACTGATTGAAACTACATTTTCAATATATTTAATGAACACTAAAGTACGTAAGGCCGTAATTGTTTTCGGATTTTATGCAAAGTTTAAACTAAAAAGCTTTTAGCTACCGTCATGGACTAGATTTTAATTGAAATACTTCGAAAAAATATTTTTTTGTTTAATATTTAATACTATTCAAGACATTACAGGAGTTAGTGTTGCACATATATTTAATATTATTCACCCAGGGCTTAAATTAAAACTGAGCAAAACTAAAACTGTTTGAAAATATATTTTTTTATAATAAGATAAAATTAGATTTAAGATAAAATTTTAGAAATTATTAGGAATTTATATCAAGCATTGTTACACACGTTTCTGCATTTAATTTTATTTATCAACTAATTTTTCTAACTAATAACTATATACTATCAACTAAACAAACTAACTGACAATTAAACCAACAACTAAATTCAAACTGTATCGATTTTTTTAAATGTAGCGCAATATAGATTGGTTTAAAATTGAGAAAATTATGTTAAAAAAGAGATACTGAATTGAAATTTACCAGGTTAAGTAACGTCAAACAAGAGCGAACAATAGTTATTTATGCAACTAGTGTGAAAATTAAGGCTTTTTTTAAACGAGTGGAATAAATTCGCGAGTTTAAAAAAGACTATTTTCAACGTGTTGTCATACACTATTTTTTATAATAACGTGCAAAAAAATATTTATTAAATTGGCATTTATTGATTGGCTTATTAGTTATTTTATTATCTCGTTTAAACGATTTGAAGGTGATTTTTTATATTAATGATTATTTTAAAATCACGTGCAAAAAGTATTTCTTAGATTTGCATTGGAAATAAGACGCCAAATAAAGAATCACGTTCAAATAAAGAATTTTCCACCAATCACAAAGCCACCGAATAAAATATCACGCTCAAATAAATAATTTTACACCAATCCGATGCTCTTATTTACTTTGTCGCACTAGTGCGTAAAAGTAACTTTGAAACACGATTTCGTTAAAAGCATCACTTTTGCCACAATTATTGATTTGAAAAAGTTAGTTTTTTTGCACGATATTATAAAAAGGCATTTACCCATTCACCTGTAAGGTCAATAATAAATTGAACTTTGTGTTTCAAACAATTTGCAAAAAAACAAAGAATTTTTGACGCCTCAATGAACAAAATTAGGATTTCCTTCAAAGATTTATCCCTCTTTCCCTATCAACTTTATAACCTTAATTTTTTTATCTATGAAACTTCTTATCAGAGCTCAAAAAATCCTTATAATTGCAAAATATAAGATTAAAAATTATGCTGCATCTCAATTTTTGGCTTAAGGGATAAAGAAAAGTCCGAGTGTCTCCCCGATATGATGGATGCGTCTAAATAGCTGTCTTAGCACATTTTCCTGTAGTTCAGAAACTATTTTTCTTTTCTTTATTTTCAAAAATATGTTTTTGTGCACGAAATCTTACTTATAAATCTTCAATATGTCAGGCAAACTTTTGAACTTTTTTTCTTTTTAAATAGTTTAAATATATTCTTTTTTTTTCATTATTCATTATATTTTAGCAATATTTTTAAAGGTTTTTCTTTTTACGGGGATTGATAGCTTAAAATGATCTGTAACGATCATAAAACTAAAATAAAAAGTCAGTGGAGTTATAAATTTACATACGAACAATAAAGAGTTCTATTTTTCAGCATATCATGATACACCCAGAAAAAAAAAACTTGTGGGCGTATCTTTTCTCAAAACAAAAATCATGTTTTTCCAGTCATTACAGGTTGTGTTGAAATAATACACGAATTGTGTTACTGAGAACAAATAATAATGAATGGTTTTTGTCAATCGCGTATGGATTAAACAAGTAGGTTTGTAACAGAATCTGTCACTTAACCCACTTCCACACAACAGTTGTGTTTAACAGGTAAAAAAGCGCCAACCACAGCATTAATTCTATATTAAACATTTACATGCTAAATTTGGCTAGTTTTATTTATTTTTATTTCGAAAATTCAATAATTACTTATCGTTTGTAAAAATTAATTTATATTTTAAAGAATAAATATGTTATATTCCTCGCTTTTAAATAGAATGAAAATATTTCATATCAACATGCGAAGAATCTCGTAGTGAAATATATTTGACGTCATTTCAAACTGATCGATGTCGCAAAAATAAATTTATTTTAATTTATTGTCTAAAAGAATTAAAGTTTCTCGAGCGATTGTTGCGTATGGCAATGGTGATTTAATTCTAATAAAAATGGCTTCCTATGTTTTTTAAATGAGCACATTCAATTTTGCAGTTTTTTTAATAATTGAAGTACTTCGAATTGGAATTCTTTTCTGAAATTTTCAATGTATTCTAATTCCGATGCGCTGAATTTTTTGACGTATCACACTTGTCCGTAGCATTTGTAGTTTGGGCTATGAAAGTGGGTGACACACAGACGGACAGACATACGTACTGAACGATTATAATACCCTCCACTTTTTACGTTATAAAACGATCGTGAATCGTGTTGGCCATTTTTACACAATACTAGGGTTCCACTTGTGCTGTTTGAACACATGTATTCTTTCTGATTGTACATTTTTGTCCAGACTTAGTTGTGTTGGAATAACACAAATTTGTTTCGATTAATGTCATAAACACAATTATTGTATTGAAACAACACGGTATTGTAATGTTGCCATTTATACACAATACTTGTGCACCACTTGTGTTGTTTGAACAAAGTTTTTTTCTGATTGTACATTATCACACATTTTTTAAACTTGGTTCATAAAATTGGGAAAAACAAGTTATGAAACTTATGAACTTATTATCGTGTCATGTCAGAACTAAATGTCATTTATAAATTTATACAGATTATTGTTAAAAAGTAATATGAATTTTTCCAGAAAATCACAAAAAATTACAAATTATTGAATTCAATTTTTTTTAAACAACTATACATAGCAGACCTTATTCCATGCACAATTTTGTGCACCATTTATATAAGAACACATATTAAAAATTTCAAAATTCTAACTTAATTAAAAAATCCCTAAGGCTTTTTTGCTAAACACAAGAATATAAAACTCGAAACAGAGAAAAAAAGGTTGAAGCAGACGAAATACGTATTCAAACTTATAGGAATGACTCCATAAAATATTTAATAACTTTTTTTCTACTAAAGATATCATTATGAAACTTGCAGTAAATGTTCAGAAATATATTGTGAATAATAAGAAGTAAAAACTGAAAAATCGATATTTTGACCAATTTTTGGGTACCGTATGCCCTTAATTTGCAATCAATCTATGACATACAACTTTGGTTTACATCCCTTGACATTCTAGCCAACAACAAACTCTGTTTTGGAAGCTTTAATATAACTTATTTTAATCTTAGACATCTTTTCCAGAAATCTTTAATGACGCATGAAATCCAATAATTAATGACACTGCGAAGAATGTGAGATGACGCATGAAAGCTGCTTTATAATTCTGTTAAAAAAAGGGTCTTAAGTCCAATGTTAAAACTAATTACACTGGCCCTTTTATGCTGGATTAACGAGTGGTAAGTAATGTGGTCGATTAAACTCGAAATTGGTAAAAGAAGACAGAAGATAATTTGGCTAAGTTGTTTGGGTAAAGTAGTCTTATCTCTGTTTTCCAGGTCTTTGAGTTTTGGGGTTTTATACTAGATTTAGTTTTTGGAAAGATATAAGCAAACTAATTATTTTGGTGTAGTTTTAATATAAAAACACAATGTATAGCAGAATTGAAGGAAATCCGGTATGTTTCATAAATTGCTCTTAGTTATATGATTTACAAAATGCTTTTTGTTTCAATCAAATTTTTAGCCAAGTAATTTCAAAATAAAAATGAAATAACTAAACATGTATTTTACAATTATTGTATGCAAACGCTGTTTTTTTAACAAATCCAATTTACTATTTCGTAGAAAATTCTCGAATATCATTATATATATTTTTTTACTTATGGTTTCTAGTTAGAAAAATAGATGAAGTTTAAATTTAAAGTTTTTTCGCATTTTGTGTAGATTCAAAACTTGACTGAAGATGTTATGAAACCATGTGTGGAAACAGTGCTAGAGAATGTCTCGTAATAGAGAAAATGAAAAAATAGTTTACGTTGTATTCAAAGTGCACTTTGTAAAAAATATTAAATAAAACTAATATATAAATATTAACGCTAATAAATATGACTTTATTTGTTTTAAAAAAATGGTCATAATATAAAGAAAACCTCTCCAAAAACAAATATGTAAAAAATATAATCTAAAAAAACTTATCAACTTCATAACAAACTCAATTGTTTTTAAGAGAGAGTTATAAAGAAGGTATACGACACCTGAGTAGGCACCCAACGTAACCGTTAAGGGTGATATCGTACGCAGCGTTGGGACTTTGAACCATGTTATTGTGCACTTACTCTAAACGGGGTATTATTCGTCGGACAGTTTTGACCATAAAAGTTATAAGTGCAAGTGAATGTCATATACTGTGACAAAAAATATAAATCGCCTACTTACTCTTATTTCTATAGCAATAAAATGAAATTACAAACTTATTCTTCACTAATTACACACGCAATATCTATATCATTTTATCTCTATTGGATTTAGGTTTTTTTTTTGCCTTTTTGTTTCGGATTATCTCAATTACGCAGTATATTTATACTGATCAAGACCTAAGTATCAAGTCTCTTATATCTATCTCTTAAGAACTGCAGGGGCTTACGACTAGTAAGGGATGAAAGAAGATGGAGACCTTAATCTAAAGTAATGATTAAGAAAATTCATTTATGTATTACAGGGTGAGGCAAAGAAAATTGGCCCCGGTCTAGAGATAGGCATACGTTGAAATGCTTGGCGAGAAAAACTCTCGAAGCCGCCTGAAAGCTTTCAAGTGGAAATAAAAGTTTATTCAAGCGTGCAATGGTTTCACTTGACAAACCTGTTTTGGCATTGTTTGGATTGGATTACCATCACATTAGAGCTACTCATGGACTATTGGCCAGTTCAGATTGTGGTGTGTATTGTATGAAGACGGCAATTTTTTTTGTCTTTCAATCAATTGAGAATGTTTTGTAGTAACAAAAACAAAAAGGTCCGATTCTCTACGATAAATAACAACCGAAGTAATCACTAGTGGGAACTTTTTTTGATCATAGCTCTATAAAGCTTGTTTATATTTCATTTCAACTAGCTTTTCAAACCATAGCGTAGTTGCCGGCAAATAAGTCGCCAAGTGTTTGCTTGGGCTTAATATTGAAGCGATCAATGGCTTCATGTTCGCAAACCTGTTTTTGTATTGGTTTTTGACTTGGAAACATGTCTGTCGTATTCTTATCTCCACGCTGGGGCCGCTTTTATTTGCTTCACCCGAAATCTTTTGTGATAAACGGAATTTTTAGGCAACGAAACTCAGTAAACTAACGATTAATGTAACGTCATAAAATAACAACAATGAAATCAATAAATTCACTACATTTCCCGAAAATGTTAACTTAATTGATGCTTTTTTGACGATACTCACAGCATAAATATACTATTTCGTCAATTATTAATGTAAAATATATTATTATTTTATTCATATTATTTTTTACAATAATCTTTTTTTATCGTCTGCGCACATCTACGAAATATATTTATAAGTATCGTTTTGCAAAACTAATAAATATTAGAGTTACCAGGGAAATGTTTCACATCTTGAGTGGCAACAGTTCCGCAGGAAAGAAAATAAAATATCGATTGGTTAATCAATGGTATCCCCTTCAGGGACATGTCTAAATTGTAGAGGTGGCGATAGATGGCAGCATCTGTCTTGTATGTGTGTGTATGTCGTGTCCGTCCTTCTTGACGAAGGTTTATAAGCGGGTCTTTGTGACCAAGCACACAAGCCTGAAAATATATGTCTACCAACCAACCCTAATCAATGAAATGGGGGAAAGCTTACTATGTCACACCACAAATAACTGAAACCACCAATGAAATCAAGTAATGGTATACGTCACGTAAAACAAGCCAATCGAATAATCCAAACATTTTGACAAATTGAACTCACTTTAAAACAAGTACTTATAACTTATCCAAAACAACACAGAATTTTTATACACTGCTCAAAAGAATTAGGGGAGCACTTTGCGTACTTTTGTTTACCCTTTCAGTTCCAACTTCTTATTTTTATTATAGAAATCTAAAATTTGTGAAACAGATTCATTATACATCCAAAATGAAATAATCTGAAACTGGGAAAAAAATCTTAATTTTTTAGACTAAAATTAAAGGGGGGAGGGAATTAGAATGACAACTTTTGAATAAATTATAACAATAATTTTCCAAAACTTTACTTGTTAAAAAAAATTAAAATCAATTTTTAAACATCTAAGAATGCAAGCGTGAAGAATTTAGGGTCAATTTATTTCATTAAACGTTTTTGGAGTAAATTTTATTTACCATTTTTAATATTTTCATTTAATTAAAACAAACGTTATTTAATTCTTCAAAAGACATGATTCTTCCATCTAACGATAAATAAGCGCAAGCTCAACTTAGTGAGAAAAAATCTCAAACTGATGATTCCAAATGGAATCATTGGTGGTAAAACGGTTTAAACCATGCTCTCCTCTAATTGTTTTGAGCAGTGTAGTTGAATCTACGATGAAATACTACTTACCAGATAAAACATTAACAACATTACTTGGCTTGTAACATTGGTAATCAATATATCCCAATGTTTCTTGTCTTATTGTTCAGTAAAACAACTTAAATAATTACTTTAAGTGTGTAAGACAATAATCAATATAAAGGAAGGTACATTAAGTCTAAAACAAGACTTTTACATTAAATTCTCTAACTAAGTTTGTGTGATATGGTTGAAGCATTGAGAAATACTTTATTTACGATTAGATTATCAATAATATAAACCAAGGGTTAATTTATTAGGGTGTAGTTTTTAATGGATTTCCAATAGGAAATATTTAGTATTTATTGTTTAGAAGTTAATCCTAATTATGAAATAACATCAGAGTTCAATTATCTTAACTTGGAGATTAAGTGGGAAAATAACAGAGGCATTACCTAACCAAACTAAATTTATTAAGGAAATAAGGTACCCAAAACATTATTTCTAGAAATAATAACATAAACTTATAAATTATAGTGGTTTTATATAATGTTCACTCTAAATAAACATCTTCTAGCAATAAAAACAAATATTTACAAGTACTTTTCCATTTTTTTAAGTAAAAATTTCGAACTTTTTAAAAACGCTACTCTTCTTTCAATTTTGAGAATAACTCCACCAAACTTTTATAGTTTGGTTTTAGAACTATTTGTTCAAGTACTGTGCATGGATTTTCAAATGTGAGCTACAGTTAAAAAGAAACGTTAGAGAGAACGAAAGAGAAGTTATTGAATTCAACATTTTTTTAAAACTCAAATATACATAGTAGATCTTATTCCATGCACAATTTTGTGCAGCATTTATGTAAGAACTCAGGTTAAAAATTTCAAAAGCCTAACTTAATTAGCAAAAAGACTATAGGGATTTATTAAACACAAGAATGGAAAAACGCGAAACAGAGAAAACAGGTTGAAAGCAGACGAAATACGTATTCAAACTAATAGGAATGACTCCAGAAAATATTTAATAACTTTTTTTCTACAAAAGATATCAATATCAAACTTTCAGTAAATGTTCAAAAAGATATTGTACATAATAAAAAGAAAAAAGTCGATATTTTGACCAATTTTTGAGTACCGTATCAACTTAAATGGAAAATAATTACCAGACTAAATGGCCAATAATGTATATTAGTTTGCTGGTATTAAATACGAGGAGCTTAGTGGAAGAACGTTATATATTCGAAAAAAAATGAAATTTTTATGTCTCATAGTTTCATAGCACAGAAGCCACGACCATGGGCGGAGCTATAAAACGCGCGGAGCAACCAGATAAAGACAAAATAAAACGAATGAAATTTTCTCTTCATCTGATTGCTCCGCGCGTTTTATAGCTCCGCCCATGGTCGTGGCATCTGTGCAAAAAAACAATGAGTTTAACTATAGGCTCTTCATTTGTTTACTAATTTTTCCGCACAAATGACTTATAAGGTTGCCTACAACCTTAAAATAAAAGATAATTTCACTCTTGAGAGAATGCATTTTCGACACCGAAAGGAGTGAATCAACCAGATGAGTTAAAACGCTCTTTTAAGAGTAGGACGCAGATTGTTTTCTTCTTATTCTTTTAGCACGAAAAGAGTAATATCTATGGAGAAGTGCATTTTCGGCACGGAAATATAGGAAATAACTCACATAAAATGCGCCTTTATAAGGTTTACTTAATTATATTTGAATTATAAATAAACTTACTGTTTAAAACTTTTGCTAGATAATAATTTTGGTAATACAACACACAAACAATAAAAAAGAATAAAATAAAACATTTTAAATTTAAAGTTTTTTTAAATTGTATCGTATTTTATGATCAGAACTTAAAAACCTTGTTATTTTCTAATATATTTTCAATTTTTGAAGTATGTTCTCTAAAATGTACATAATATGTATTATTTTATAGTCCAGTTGCTTAAGATATCGTTCATTGTAAATTTTGTCACTTTTGGCGTGTATTCATTTTCATGAAACAACCCGCAGATTTGTTTATATATAGACAAGCCTATCGCTTTGCCCAGGGGTCTCTCCTATGGGTTTCCACATCATTTATAATGGACTTTTAGTTTACTTTTAGAAATCACAAATGCTCGCCCATTTTGGAGTATCTTAGATGGAGAAGTAAGGACGCTTCGCGTCGATACTTCATATTGTTAATTCGATCTCCGATAAATGAATTAGTCTCTGTTCATTTAATATATTGTGTAATTCAATGGTAATTGAAAAATTCAGTGGGCCTTATATTTCAGAAAATAGTCTTCCAACAACAATATCACACAGCACTTCTATTATAACAGTTATTACGATACTTTGCAATGAATGTTAAGGGGGAATGGGCGTGCTGGACCGGGGGTCTCCAAAGCAAAATGCATCAGTGTTAATCCTATGGAGAAAAAAATATTTTCTCTGCCACATTTCTCCGGCTGTATTGGATATTTTTGCAAGCGGATTTTTTTGTGTGATAAATGTAGCTGACTTACAGGTCCCGATCTTCCCACTTTTTGAAATGGGTTTAATGTTTTTTTTTAAATTTTCCATAAATAATTTTACACAAAATATTCGAAGCAATTTCAAAAAGTGGGAAGATAGAGACCTGTAAGTTATCTACATTTATTATTAAAAAAAAACCGTTTGTAAAAAGTATTCAATACAGCCGGAGAAATGTGGCAGAGAAAATAGTGTCTTTCCCATTGGATTAACACTGAGGCACTTGAGTTTGGAGACCCGCGATCCAGCGCGCCCATTCCCCTTTAAGGTTACTATATCACATTTAATCTCATGCCCATTCCCATATCGTATACATTGAATAACATAGTAATAACATCCATGACCATTACCTTTATTTGTCGGTGCTATCATAGGCTGCTTAGTTCTTACTGCAATATCTACAATGCTATATTGCATGACATTGTGAGGAATGGGATAACAGAATTATATGCATAATAGTTAATGGTACATAGTTATGATCTGTACTTACCAAGGTACACATAAACTGTATATGTGTAGATGAGTATATCATAAAATGGAAGTGCTTGCAAATGTATGCAAACATTGTTCAAGCTTTGCTCCGATTCCAATTGTAGAAATAAATCTATATTTATTTGGAATGGATTAGTTGTATGGGAATGGGTATATAAATAATACTTTATTTGAATAATAGTATTGTTAGTTGAAATAGGTGTACGAAATATATATCTCTCTCTGAGGGATAGGCAAATTGGCTAAAGTGTAAACTTGTTTTTACTCTGCATGAGATTTAAATTAGAATTATAACTGAAAATCTAATTTTTCATTTTTTAAAAAAATTATATTTATGTGGTAGGTGTATAAATTAATCTTACATTTCAAATTTGAATGAAATTATTAAATTTATATTCATTAATTTATTTAATTGCAAAGCTTGCAATTCAGGCGACGAGAGTATATGCCTGTATCCCAAAAGGGATATTATCATATTATCAATTAATTAATAAACGTGTTTTTTTTAAAGATCGCATATCAGAATATAACAAACTCTATTCATACAAAAGCCAAAAGTATTGCGTCTATATTTTGTCGTCTTTATTTAGTTTAGTTATCGTCACACTAGAGCTACACGGGGGCTATTGGCGACGGGCGGCATATTTTAGAACCACAGTCAAGTGATGAGCCGACACCTGAGTAGGCACCCAACGCAACCGTTAAGGGCGACATCTTACGCAGCTTTAGGACTTTGAAAGATATTTAACGTGCACTCCCTTCACACGGGGTATTATTCGTCGGACATTTTGGCTGCACGGGCCGTTTATAGGTCGGCAGTTATTTTGGCGATGCCCGGACCCGAACCTGGGACCTTCCGCATGCTAGGCGAATGCCTGACCGACTGGGCTCCCCAGCCCCCCAATTTTTATTTATTAATCAACTATTTTTCCTATCTTAATAATGTGAATGATAATTAACTTGTGCTTTGTATATTATAAACAAAACAAAAGTGCAATCAAAATAATATATAATAATTTAAATAAAATATTCAGTTTTAATTGGAATATAAAATATTTATAATCGAATACTCATAAAGTGGTGAACATATATGAATGCAAAGAGCAATCACAGCTATAAACAGAAAGGAATAATTATAAGTCAGAAAATATTACGAATTTCTACTACAATCAACTTATAGTAGTAGTTGTTTATTAAATATTATTATTATTATTTAATAGATTTCCCTGCATATAAACTCAAATATTATAATTAAAAACTAGTGGTGTGTAAACCTACATGACCTTTAATTACCTCTCAATAAAAAATACATTTAAAGAAATTATGTACTCTATAAAGCTGTTCATTACCTTGTAATTCATATTAGGTTTTTGAAGGTAAAAAAAGTAAAGGAATCACCAAAACTATTGAAATCCACTGTCTGCATGCCAGTTAATTGATACTCAACGCATACACATCTTCTGACCTGATAAAACAACTGTCAATCAATTTGTTAAAGGAAAAGTAAAACAGCCGGAATAAAATATAACCACATAATTGGTTTACCCTAGAACCAATCATAAAAACAAATTACTCTCCGTTTTTTCTAACAATTGATTACAATGGATGTTTTTCATCACATCCTCTGGCCCTGCGTGATGTTTAACAGACCAACAAAAAATTCCAAAATGTCAATAAAAAACCTTTCTGCTAACTTCATTACTTCCTCAGATGAAGTTTTGACCCGGCCGAGATTTTCCGAGCCTCGGGAGGGGCAGAAGAAAATCAAAAGAGGAATCGATGTAATGAATAAGAGAAAAGGCTGTGTAGCGAGGACTTTGATAGTCTTCTAGTATGGTGTGACAAAACTGTAAATTTTAATAAATGAGTTGGAAATTGCGAATTATAATGAAAGCTTCACTGCAAAAAAAAACACTCTTGTTTTTACAGTTAAAAACTGTCAACTAAAACGCCAGTTAAAAACTGTTAAATATTTCAGTTTAAAACCGTTATATATTTAGTTAAAAACTGTTAAATATTTCAGTTTAAAACTGTTAAATATTTCAGTTTAAAAATGTTAAATATTTCAGTTTAAAACTGTTAAATATTTCAGTTTAAAACTGTTAAATATTTCAGTTTAAAACTGTTAAATATTTCAGTTTAAAACTGTTAAATATTTCAGTTTAAAACTGTTAAATATTTCAGTTTAAAACTGTTAAATATTTCAGTTTAAAACTGTTAAATATTTCAGTTTAAAACTGTTAAATATTTCAGTTTAAAACTGTATTCTTTAACAGGAAAACCGTAGTCTTAGCAGAGATAACTGTTTATTTAGCAGGGGAAAACAGTCAAAGCAACAGTTTGTTTTATAGTGCTGCCATCAAATCGTTTTAATATAGTGCTATGATTCAAAATGATATGATATGAAATTTGTTCATTGGAAATGGTTTTGGTGTTAATGGAAGAAATGATTATCCGTTTATAAAAAACATTGAAGAAAATATACGTTTAAATTCGGACAAAAATCTTAAAATATATCTCGAAGTCACTTGTCACGAATATATATAGATTTCCCGAATATATAAAGGGTCTAGTTGTGCAAAACTCACATTCTACAAAGTACAACTAAGATATAGAGTCCGGTCCGTTCATTATTAAAATTGTTCTAAACTGCCAATGAAGGAGACGGATTCATATTTTAGTTATCTCGTCTATATAAATTAGAAGATTGTGAATTTTTCAACTCGACTCTTCACATATCACTTTCAAAATGGATTCAAAGTTGTTGTTTTTTTTATTTGGACATTAGATGTGTGTATACAATTACTTAGATGTTGTTTATCTACAGTTGTATTTTTTAAAAAATTATGCTAACCTACTACGAGGAAATAGAACAGTTTCAAAAAACACACCCTTTAAACATTTAACAAACCAACTTTAAAAAATCCGTTCCTTTTACATCATACGACCCCAATTACAAGTTACATTATTACTAAGATCAGAGAAACGGGGTTGAGTTCCTTTTTTAGTTCTAAAAGCTTAATGTTCTTGGACTAGAGGTGTCAAACTGGGAAATGCGGGAACGGTTGAACAGCAATAAAAAGTACATAAAAGGCTATTTGTAACTTTGGAGAAGTTGTTTGAAAACCCGTAAATGTCTTTTTTTTTGTTCCAGTGGACGGAAATGAGGTCTGTCATTGTATTGTTTTGTTCTTTAGTTTCCAGAGATTGAGCTTTATGTTTTAAGTCTTAGTATAAGAGTTGTATTGGAAAAGCATTTATTTACGGATTTATACGACTTTATTAATATACGTAACATGATAAAGTTTAATTCTTAAACCTAGTTTTTAAATAAAATTCAATATAGTATTTTTAACCTACTTTTCTTTTTTTTTAATTCGAAAGAATTAAAAAAAATGAAAAAGTAGGTATTGACATGCGGTGGATGTCCGTCTGTCCGTACCCCCTTCCAAAATCGGTTCTATCATTCGGATCTTAAATATTCTTTTTTTTTTTGTTAGAAAGCTATGTCCTAAGAGATTCAACTTTCATACTTTTTGTCCGCCTGTCTTTTATCTACTATCTGTCGGCGAATTTCCCATTGAATTAGCATTGAAATTCAATTTTTAGTCATTTAAATCACTGTTGCCAAATCAACAATGGCAGACGATAAATAATATTAAGTTATTTGCGAAAGAATATTAAGGAAAATAGTTGATTTTGGCTTTTAGAAGTTTAAATTATAGCTGTATGCTGTGTTTAGCGATTTTCTTTCTAATGTGTGTAAATCTAGTGTACAAACGATTGTTGATTATATTTTCTGTTATGAACCTAGTTGTTTCCCGATTAGAATTTCAGTAAGTATTTAAGTTACAGGAAAGTAGGCTATTTTTTAGTTCTTTAAGAACTTCTTTTTAATTTATAATTTACTTGTTTCAGTAGATGTATTTTCTTCCAGCTTTTATTCCTGTTCTTCATTCGATTGTTGCTTCGATTAGAGCTCTGTTCCCACATGACATTGATTCTCTAATCGAGGATCTATTGTTAAACTCATAGTTTCCTTGTACGGTAGCCAAGACCATGGGCGGAGCTATAAAACGCGCGGAGCAATCAGACGAAGGGAAAATTTCATCCGTTTTATTTTGTCTCTAACTGATTGCTCCACCCGTTTTATAGCTCCGCCCATAGTCGTGGCTTCTGTGCAAGGAAACTATGACTTTAAATATAGAGATACATTATTTTCATTTAGTATTTCTGTTGCCACTAAAAAATTGAATCATGCCAATTCGACGCATTGCACTTATCTGTGGCATTATTTTTTTAGGGCTGTACAGAAACAATGCTTGCGAAACTAAATAAAAAGAACATCACAAATACTTTGAGTAACTCGATAAAATACAACAAATAAAATTACTAAAACCATTTTTAACGAAATTTTAATTTTTTATGTTTAGATGAAAATATAAGAGAAACAGTGAATGATTATTTTTTTTTTTTGTTTTATTTTGAGAGCTTAAAATATAATTTTTCAACAAAATAATTTGTGTCAGTTTTAAAATTTCAAATATATTTTTATATAGACGTGAATTTCAGGCATGAACATTTAATAAATAGCATTTGAAAAATACATCTAATAATAACGATTGTCAGTTTGTTACTATTATTTTCGCCAACCACAATCTTATATCTCGGCTGAATTCGAGAAACGAAACCGATCGATCTATTTGCCCGAGGGGGAAAAATGGTTTCTCATTTGCCAGTCTTTTTCGAATCTCCTCTGGTCTCGAAACATTTATTGCGTGATCATGATAAAAGTTGGAGCACTGGACACGGGTCCAGTGCCGGATTTAAAGACCCAGGGCCCTAGGCACTTGACATTTGGTGGCCCCTACCACCTCGAAGCTATTTTGGAAATTTAGCAAATTAAATACACCAGTACAGAACATATAATTTTTCAACAACTTTAATAAACATCAGAATAATACAGTATGTTACCATAGTTATTCTATAAAATTTATAAATCACAAGGCGACCCGACGAACTTTCTTCTGGGAAAAAGAACAAATGACGCATCATAGTCAATTGACTGCATTATTTCTGACTATGTACATAACTGAGAGTGAGTTGAGCCTGTTCTCTCCTATGTTAGATCTTAAGTGATTCTTTACTCTCTTCAGCACTGAAAACGACCGTTCTGCTAGGCAGTTTGACGTTGGTACACAACAGCGTTCGGAGCGCAATTCCTACGTTTGGATATATGTCCAAAAAGACTTTTTCCGACAAGTATTTGTATAGCTTCAGTGACGATAACTCTAACTTCACCATTCGATCTTGCAGGTGAAGACACTCGTTTTCCAAAGTCGTATTGGCGATTTTCAAATTTTTTAGGCGATTTTTTGAATATTTTATATATTTGCAAATGCCCCCTTCCTGACTGGGCCCCTAGGCTTGTAGGCCTAGGCCGAAATATGGCACTGCACGGGTCTAAGGATTCAAATCTCACTGTTGACATGGATGTTCGTAGCCTTACGGAATGAGCTTGAAGGAATTGGTCCCTGTCTAATCAGCTTTCAAATAACAGCTCTCAACAGTCATCCAAGATGATTTCTAACCAATTAACAACATATTTTTACGCAATAAACGGTACGTTACGGTGCGTATAAACTATAGATAAGCATGTAAGTTATAAACTAGTGATGAAAAGTAAATACAATTCAAAAGCTCACAAATATTTTTTCATAAATTCCAAACGTTAAAACTACTAGGAACCAAGAAAAAAAATTAATTTACATTCATTGCATTTTATATATTACATCATTTAAGATTATTGTTCAATAATTTCTGATCCTAACTACAACATTAAAAGTTCAGTTCTTGAACAAAAATTCAAAACAAATTCTTTTGTTATTTATATTTTAGCTTCCACACTACGTTTATAACGTAAAAATTGGAAGGTATTATAATCGTTTAGTCCGTCTGTCTGTCCGTCTGTCGTCACCCACTTTCATAGTCGAAACTACAAATGCTATAGACAAATGTGAAACGTCAAAAAATTCAGCTCATCTAAATTAGAATACATTGAAAATTTCAGAGCAGAATTTGAATTCGAAGTACTTCAATTATTTAAAAAAAACTGCACAATTTAATGCTCATTTAAAAAGCATAGAAAGCCATTTTTATTAGAATTAAATCACCATTGCCATTCGCAACAATCACTCGAGACTTCTTTTAGACAATAAATTAAAATAAATTTATTTTTGCGACATCGATCAGTTTGAAATGACGTCAAATATATTTCACTACGAGATTCTTTGTATGTTGATATGAAATATTTTCATTCTATTTAAAAGCGAGGAATATCACATATTTATTCTTTGAAATATAAATTAATTTTTGCAAACGATAAGTAATAATTATTGAATTTTCGAACTAAAATAAAAGAAACCAGCCAAATTCAGCATGTAAATGTTTAATATAGAATTAATGCTGTGTTTGGCGCCTTTTTACCTGCTAAACACAACTGTTGTGTGGAAGCGGGTTAAGTGACAGATTCTGAAACAAGCCTAGTTTTTTTTAAATATTATCACACTTATTGTGTTGTCGCTATGTGTGTGATACTTGTTGGGTGGTCTCTTGGCGTCCGTCGGTGAGACGATTTTTTTTAACAGATGGGGCAATTGTGTACACTCTTAAAACAAAAGAGTGAAATTCACTCCTATAGGAGAAGTGCATTTTCGGCACCGGAAAGGAGTGGAAATTAACTCAGACTGAGTTAAAACCGCTCGTTTTAAGAGTGTAGGACGCAGATTGTTTTCTTTTATTTCTTTTACCCACTCCGAAAAAGAGTGAAATTCACTCCTATAGGAGAAGTGCATTTTCGGCACGGAAAAGAGTGGAAATTAACTCAGACTGAGTTAAAAACCGCTCGTTTGTTTTAAGAGTGTAACAATGCCTTAGTCTCTGCGGCACCTTAGATGACACTTTCTCAGGCTGTAAATTCTCAATCAATGACAGCACCAGCTCCAATGACTTATATGGAGGCTCAAGAACAAATGGAATTCAAGATGTACCCAACTAAATGGCCAGCGTTTGGGTCAATGAAGTTTCTGGAGGCGGTCTCCGATGCGTGCGACGTTCCTCCGTGTAAAACTTTTAGGACAGAATATAACTGTAAACTGAACCAAACAGAATGATTTTAGAAATCTTGGAATGGTGTAAAAAAACGATGTTTAACCTTTCAAGCTGTACTCTACACAACTGCACTTAACGGGGTGTAGTGAAGTGACTTTCTCGTAAAAAACAATATCTTTCGTAATGACTGATTTTCATAATTGAACTGTAGTAAATTGAAGAATGTTTAAAAATTCGTGGTTGCCTTGGTGACAGATTGGTGAGAACTTGCTGAAATTGTGACTGTTTATCATCGTTTGTGCTGGATCTTACAGAATTCTACCGTTTTGAATTGTACGTTTGTGTTTGTCCTAAATAAGAAATGTCTCGTCCTAAGAGCAGTTCTTCAAACACAAAATAGTACAGGGGTGTGTAACATTTTGGGGAAATGTCTCTGGAACCATACATTAAAGTATCTAATGATTCTTAATTTAACCTTTGTATTATTTATTTATTAAGTTTTCAGAAAGAGAGAGAGCGTTTTGAATAACTTCTAACCTATTAATTTAATGATGTTTAAATTCATCTATCTTAATCATGATGTATTATGTAATCTAAGTACTAGCCACTCTACATTATATATTCAATACTATACGATCACAATTTGTGAAGACTATCATGAAAATATTACAACTTATACATACACACACATAAGAGTTTTCTATTCATATTTTTTACTTACTTCGGGGACAGATTTAACGTTCCTACTTTTAAATACAGACGTGATCATTTTTGTGTTTTGTTTTTTTATAAAGTTTTAAAAAATGGAATACTAGATTGTGTTGATATTCTAAATTTAGTTCATTTTTTTTGTTCCTTGTCGACTTTTAATAAATCATTGTTTATTTGTTTATGTTTTACAAAATCAAATGTCATCGATTACACAATAATTGCATTATAAATTACACAATAAATTCTCCTAATGATCTAGATATTTTAAATATATATTTTAAAGTTTTTAAAGCTGCATGTGTTCGATTTTTTTACAGGTTATGTGTATTTTTTTATACTTTTGTTTTAGCGTATTTGCGATTTTTTTTTCTGTGTTCCTTTTTTGCATTACTGTAAATGGATTCTTTAATATGTAGTCTGTGTATTTTCAAAATCAATATATTTCAGTTTGAAATATCCGTAAAATATCTGAGGCACCACCATTTTGACCTGTTTATCAAATACTCCAAAAATAACAATTAAAATTTTCTAGTAATATAGTTCATTTTTTTTTTGTTTCTTGTTTACTTTTAATAAATCATTGTTTATTTGTTTATGTTATACAAAATCAAATGTCATCGATTACACAATAATTACATTATAAATTACACAATAAATTCTCCCAATGATCTGGATATTTTAAAGTTTTTAAACCTATATGTGTTCGAATTTTTTTACTGGTTATATGTATTTTTTATACTTTTGTTTTAGCGTATTTGTGATTTTATTTTGTGTTTTTTGTCCGTGTTCCTTTTATTTGCATCACTGTAAATGGATTCTTTTATCTGTAGTATGTTATTTTCTAAATAAATATATTTCTGTTTGAAATATTTGTTAAATACCGGCGGCATTATAATTTTGAGCTGATATCCAAGTACCCCAAAGATAATATTTTTTAAAAAAATTTCTTAAGATCAGTTTTCTTAAAAGTTACAAACATCTGTTAGTACAAATTTGTTAGCAAAAAAAAATTACAAATTTGGAAAATTATATTTAATAATAACGATTTTCGCATCTTTCCTATCACATTTTCTCGCACCGTAGTATCTATGCTTATCTCAGCTAAATTCGAGAACCCTAAAGATCTTATCAGACGGTACGAACGTCGCTCGTCGAACAACTTTTGACAGCAAAAACGTCACAAGAGAACGCTGCGTCATGCGTGACATCACAAACTTAAATCGCGGTATTGGAGGAGGAGGACTCGGCCATGACGTCACGACTGAACTCGTTCTGATTGGAGCAGCCGTTCGAACAACAAAAAGGAGCCGGATTTTTTCGAGTCGACTCGAAAATGCTCATCGAGCAAAAACTGCTCCAAAAACCAGTTTTTGGCGTACGGACGTCGCTGAACGAACGAGCTCTCGTGTGATAAGGCCTTTAAAACCAATCGATCCATTTCCTAAGACAAAAGAAAAAGAAATGGTTCCTCATTCGTCTTTTTCGACTGTCCTCTGGTCTCGGGTCATTAGCGCGTACATACGATAATCCATCATGGTTGAAAAATGAAGATCTCTACTTTTTAAACTCTCGCCCCTATAGAATAAAATATAGTTTCAATTCCTCTTCGAATTTGAGATTTGGCACGGGATCATATCTTTGATAGGGTTATTTTTTCTTTTAAGAAATATAATGATTGATTGTTGGTGATGGGAATATATATATCAGTTGAAGTGGGTGTGGTATTTCGATTTGTGGAATGATAAATGGATTTTTGGATTAAATATTATTAAATTTTTTGTTTCTTTATTTCTTACGAAGATATAATATCAGGAATTAGTTTTAGTAATATTATTCTTAATTGATAGGAAAATGTTTTATGATTTTTTTAATGAATCATACTCAAACTTTGAAGTGTTAAAAAACAATAAAGATGATACATTTAGAGGAACAATTAAATTTTTTCAATTTTTATTCATTTTCTTATTTATATTTCAACGTGATTTATCCCTATTCATACTATTTTGTCTTCAAATTTTTCCACCTTTTCGTTGTTATATATAACTTAATAAGTTTTATAAAACTAACAAGGTTTTTTTATGCTTAAGTGAAATGTTAAAGCAAAATTCTATAAATAAAATCAATTCGTTTATTTTTTTATCAGAAAGAAAGGCAAACCGTCGAAATACACTGCTCAAAAGAATTAGGGGAGTTTGCGTACGTTTGTTAACCCTTTCATTTCCAACTTCTTATTTTTTATTATAAAAATCCAAAATTTCTGAAATAGATTCATTTTGCATCCAGAACGAAATGGTAAAAAAACAGGGGGATTTTTTTTAAATTTTGTTAACTAAAATTTAAGGGGAGAAATATTGGAATCATAACTTTTGAATAAATTATTACAATAATTTTTTCAAAACTTTATTTGTAAAAAAAAAAGGTAAAATCAATTTCTTAACATCTAAGAATGCAAGCGTGAAGAATTTATGGTCAATTTGTTTCATAAAATGTTTTGGATGTGAATTTTATTTTACCAAGTTTTTCATGTTTTCATTTAATTAAAACAAATATTATTTAATTCTTCAAAATACATGATTATTCCATCTAACGATAAATAAGTGCGAGCTCAACTTAGTGAGAAAAAAATTGGAAGCTGATGATACCAAATGGAATCATTGGGGTGAAAGGGTTTAAACCATGCGT
Source organism: Oedothorax gibbosus (assembly GCA_019343175.1). Lineage (NCBI taxonomy): Eukaryota > Metazoa > Arthropoda > Arachnida > Araneae > Linyphiidae > Oedothorax > Oedothorax gibbosus. The sequence goes on from CM033278.1 coordinate 31,463,791, forward strand.
TTCCCTAATTGTTTTGAGCAGTGTATCTTTATACCTCTAATATGTAAATTAAAATGACTACAATTCTATGAAAAAAAGTGCAGGCGCTTTTTTAAAATGTCCCGTCGTAGTTTGAAGGTCCATTGTTTGGGAAACGATTGAGGAAATTCCAGTAGATTGCTTGGATGTCTTTCTTATTTGAGTGAAACTCTAGAGGGCCTTTCCACGCCACTTGTTGTCGGCGATTGATGGTTTTCCGTTACCAAAGTCTTTTTTTTGTGGTGTACGCAGTTTTCGCCGTAGGGAAGATTTAGAAAAGCGTTTTTTTTCTTTTTCAAATAATGGTTTAAGGGCAGTTTTACCCAAAATATATATGACTAGTATTTTTTTCTGTACTTAAGAGCACATGATAAACAGTGTCTGTGTTACTACTAGTACTACTACTACTATTACATATATATTCCGGCTTGTGTGCTTGGTCAGAGACCCGCTTATGAAGCCTTCGTCAAGTAAGAGACAGACACAAAAATAATTTTTCTGTCACAGAGAAAGGAATATACACCCAGGGCGAAGGCGGGAATCGAACCCTCACCCGTTACAGCGCGCAGACTGCTAGCGTAATGGTCCAAACCACTCGGCCATCCGGGCCCCGTGTCTGTGTTAAGTAATTGCAGCTGGAGTACGGATACAGCAGAAGAAGTATAGTACTTAGGGTTTCATGAATAGTATTAGTTGAAGGGGTTTGAATATCATAATATAAGGGAGACCGGAGCCCTCCATTGAAGCCCATGTTAAAAGGACTTTTTTATGTACCTTTTTCTCAGAATCTATTTGATACTTTTTAATGAACTTTTTACTAGTTGTTAAATGAATGTTTAACAATACTTTAATAGAGGCATTTTCAAATTAGTTTTTAACCCTTTCAGTCCCAGTAATGCCATTTGGCATCATAATGTTTCTGATCATAATTAAAAAAATAATAGGGCTGACATCTATTGGGATTAATAAAAAATATTTTCTAATAGAAAAAGTTTGAAGAATCGACTGATGTGCTTTTTGATATCATAAATGGCTATAGACGATCAGAAAAAAAATTCTAAAATGAAGATGCTGAATTGTCATTGGGACTGAAAGGGTTAAATTGTAATTTTTTAAATGAAACTACATATTTTTTTTACCTAAAAAACTTCAATAATATTAAAAAGAAAAAAAGTAAGATATTTATAGTTAGATCCCAGAGGGCTTTAGAAAAAAACTTCTTAAATACGTATAAAACATTTCAAGCAGATACTTACAGTAGATTTTGAGAAAAAGGTATATAAACATTGAAAAAGTAAGTTTTTAGATATAACCGTTTAAAGCAAACAATAGTGGCTTCTTACCTGTAAAACATGACTGGATTTTACCTAAACAACACGTTTGTTTAAAAATATATTAAAAATACTTCCAGTACTCGAAACTTTCAATGTAAGATATCGTTGAAAAGTTAAGATTTCATATTTTAAGAAACAATAAAAACATTGAAATGTCATTTCTGAAAATTTTTGGGGGTCTGGTCCCCCATAAATGTCGCAGCAGTGATGTACTTATAGGAACTTGGCGAATTAAGTGTTTCAAAGTGATTATTAAAAGCCATTTTTTACACAAGAGTGTGGAAAACCAGCTTTTACCATTTTATGATATTTTGGTGAAAGATTCGACCGGAATCCTGTAACTTTCTAGCTGCCATCACTTTTTGTAGCGTTGATTTACCAGCTTTGCGGTGCATCAAAGTTAAGTCGTACCACGAAATCGGTAAATTCCATAGATTCCATAGAAGTATTAGATTGGCAGATCACGTGACCTCCAATGCTAACGACGGGACGCGCATGGAGACCAGAATAAGAAGGGCAATGGGGCCAGGGTTGCCACCAGTTTTAGGAGAAAAACACTACGAAAAAATACCATTTAATTCTAAAATTACAAAAACATACCATAAAAATAGTAGCAAAGTGTTTAACGTTTTTTTTTAAAGTCATTAAAAAGATTCCAAAATGCAACTAAAATTTTTATGGTATTGTTTTGTAATTTTAGAATTAAATGGTATTTTTTCGTAGTGTTTTTCTCCTAAAACTGGTGGCAACACTGGCCCCATTGCCCTTCTTATTCTGGTCTCCATGCGCGTCCCGTCGTTAGCATTGGATTTCACGTGATCAGCCAATCTAATACTTTAACTATGATATATATGGTAAATTCACACTCCAAATAGTAATGGCAGCAAGAAAGTTACAGGATTTTTAAACCAAACCTTTTAACAATATATATTCCCCAAACCAACTTCTCGTATGTGTACTACAATTTACAACTAAATCAAATCAGTAAAATATCTTTTCTCAATCTATAACTTACAATACCTACAATTCTATTAAAAAAAAGCCCTGCGTCACATTTTGTAAAAATGTCTCGCCGTAGTTTAAAGGTCCATTTTTCGGAAAATGGCTCGGAGGGCGTTTCTGAAGAATGTTCGAATGTCGTTCTTATTTCACTGGAAGACAAGAGGGTCTTTCTACGCCACTTGTTGAGGGCGATTGATGGTTTTCCCATTACCACTGGTCTTTTTTTCGTGTTGTATGAGGTTTTTGTTGTGGAAAAAATTGAGATTAAAAAAAACAAAATACATTTTTGTATTTTGAATGAGGGTTTAAGGTCCGTTTTACCTAAAATATTTCGTATGAATTTCCGTATGATCCGTAGTGGCTGTGTAGTTGCAGTTTTCACACACAGTAGAAATAAGTATCATACTTAAGGTTTCTTGAACGATATTAACTGAAGGGGTTTGAATATCATAACCTAAATGTCGCAGTAGTGATTATCATACTTAAGGTTTCTTGAACGATATTAACTGAAGGGGTTTGAATATCATAACATAAATGTCGCAGTTATGATTATCATACTTAAGGTTTCTTGAACGATATTAACTGAAGGAGTTAGAATATCATAACATAAATGTCTCAGTAGTGATATACTTATAGGAACTTGGCGAATTCAAGCACTTTAAAAGCGAAAATTAAAACTTAGCCATTATTGTACACAGGAATGTGGAAAACAGCTTTTACCAATTTATAACCAGTAAACGGTTAAAAAAATTGGTGCAAATTTGCACTGTTATCCTTTCACTTTCTAGCAGCCACCACTGTTTGGAGATCTGATATACCAATTTGCGGTACCAGTATGGTTTTACCACAAAATCGGTAAATTCACTCTCCTACTAGTAGTGTCAGCTAGAAAGTTCCAGAATTTTGGTACATCATGCACCAAATCTTTTAGCAATGTATATTAACCAATCCATATTCCAGAGTGTTTACCACAACTTACAGCAATACAATCGATTCAGTAAAATATATTCCCAATCTGTAACTTACAATAGCTACAATTCTATCAAAACATCCATCCCTTTGTGACGCTCTGTTAAAATGTCCCTTCGTAGTTTAAAGGACCATTCTTTGGTAAACGCTCGAGGGAGTTCCTGAAGAATGCTCGAATGTCGTTCTTATTTCGCTGGAAGACAGGAGAGTCTTTCCACGACACTTGTTGAGGGCGATTGATGGTTTTCCGGTACCACTAGTCTTTTTTCGTGGTGTATGCGGTTTTTGTTGTGGAAAGGATTTAATGTAAGAAAATAGTTTTGGTCTTTTAAATGATGGTTTATATTCCGTTTTGTTTTTATCCTTACTTCAGTGCCGCTTGATCTACGAGGGCTGTATTTTTCTACCTCCAATGGGATGTAACAAAAAGTCGGGTCAAAATACAAAAATACCAAAAGTAATGTACAATACTGCTTATTTCTCCACATAATCATCTTGACGATTGAGGCATTTGTCATATCTGTAAACAAGCTTTGAAATACCCTCTTCATAAAATGAAGCCGCCACTGATTTGAAGGGAGTTGTGACGGTTTCATTGAGCTCCACGTCAATTTGGAAGCGCTGCAATCCAAGACACTATGATAATCGATAATTCACTTCAAGTTTCCCTAAACGTCAACTCGCTGAACAATGCCAATGATGTAGCGACAGACTTGCTTCTTTGGTCCCCTTCTTCATGAACATCAGTTCGGACACCTTTAATCCATACACTCTATTCATTATTCGATGAATTTCTGATGATAAGTGAATTATGGACTAGCAGTGGATTGGAGGACAGAAAAAAATTGACGTGAAGCTTCTAAATTTACTTTTTTTCAACGAAACCGTCACAACTCCCTCCCAATCATTGGCGGCTACATTTTATGAAGAGGGTATTTCAAAGCTTGCTTACAGATATATGACAAATGCCTTAATCGTCAAGGTGATTATGTGGAGAAACAAGCAGTATTGTACATTGTTTTTGTTAAAAAAATCTTTTTTTTTGTATTTTGACCCGTCTTTTTGTTACAGCCCATCGGAGGTTGAAAAAAACAGCACTCGTAAATAAGTGTGTGGTAAGTATCTGCAGTTTTCACACGCAGTACAATAAGTATAGTACTTAAGGTATAATGAACAATATTACCTTATGAATTAGTTTGAATACTCTAATGGTCACAGTAGTGATATACACTTTTAAAATGAATGGTACAAGATTGTACCCGAATCCTTGACTTTCTAGTTGGTTTAGTTTAGTTTCAATTATCGTCGCACAGAGCTACACAAGGGCTATTGGCGACGGGCGTCGTAAGTTAGAACCACAGTCAGGTGACGAGCCGACACCTAAGTAAGCACCCACATGTGTACCACAATTTACAACTAAATCAAATCAGTAAAATATCTTTATTCTAAATCTATAACTTACAATGCCTACAATTCTATCAAAAAAAGCCCTGCGTGACACTTTGTAAAAATGTCTCGCCGTAGTTTAAAGGTCCATTCTTTGTAGAATCGCTCGAGGGAGTTTCTGAAGAATGTTCAAATGTCATTCTTATTTCACTGGAAGACATGAGGGTCTTTCCACGCCACTTGTTGAGGGCGATTAATGGTTTTCCGTTACTTTTCGTGGTGTGTGCGGTTTTTGTTGTGGAAAAGATTTAGCTGAGCTGACACAGACCTTTTCTGCGTTTAAAATGATAGTTTTAACCTTGGTAAGGAAAGTTTAACCTTAGTTCAAGAAATATTTTTTGTGTAGAATTGACTAGTTAACCTATTAACACCCTATTTCCAAATACCATTAACATCTTCTTTACAGAATAAAAACGTTAACTTTAAGTTTTTTAAATTAGTTTTTTGTTTTGCTGAATTTGTCTTACACAAATTTTCCTCTCTGGAGTCTTGATTTGTTTCATATTTTGTTTATTTAAGGGGATAGGGTACCCAAAAAATTATTTCTAGAAATAATAACATAACCTTGTAAATTATAGTGGTTTTATATAATGTTCACTTTAAATAAACATTTTCTAGCAATGAAAACAAATATTTACAAGTAGTTTTTCATTTATTTAAAAAAAATGTCAACATTTTGAACTTTTTTAAAACGCTACTCCTCTATCAATTTTGAGAATAACTCCACCAAACTTTTATAGTTTGTTTTTAGTACTATTTGTTCAAGAACTGTTCATGGATTTTACAATGTGAGCTACAGTTAAAAAGTATCATGCATTTATACTGAAAATCACAAAAAAAATTACAAGATATTGAATTCATCATTTAAAAAAACAAGTAGGTTTGTTACAGAATCTGTCACTTAAACCGCTTCCACCAACAATTGTGCTCAACAGGAAACAAACTATTTATACACCTCAGAAAGAAATTCGCCAAACAGAGCCTTTAGCTAGTTGTAATTAAACATTTAAACGATAAAATTAATTATTTTCATTAATCTTCTTTCTCAGAATTAATAATTAGACTTTATCGTTTGCTTAATTTGTTTAAGGTTCGAAGAATAATAATGTAATCTTTTTTAATAAATATTTTTTTGTGTAGCCACAATTTACCATTTACATTTCTGACGAAAATTCAGTCATTTATCGTTTGTTAAATTAATTTACAGTTCGAAATATATATTATTAGTGCAATTGATGCTTTAAAAATAAAAGCGAAACTTTGCATATTTTTTATGCCAAGTTAGAATTCTCTACGCATCTTTCTTCATATATATATATATATAATAAACCATCAAAAGAACCCTATTGTGATATTACAACAATCCAAACTGAATTATATAACATAAATAAATATTCTTTCAAAAGTGTTTATTTTTATTTGAAATAAAGTTTCTCGTACGTTTAACGAAATGGCAACAGTGAAAATATTGAATAAAAATGGAATTTGCATGTTATTTCAATGTAGATTAAATTTTTAGTTATTTAAATTTTAAATAAACTTCTAATTTAATTTTTTAATGAAATTTGGAATGTAGCCTAATCTGATTTTTTGCTTCAATTAATGACGTATTCCACTTGTCTGTGGGACTTGTGGATGGCAACAGTGAAAATATGAATAAATATGGAATTTGCATGTTATTTCAATGTAGATAAAAGAAATTTCGTTACTTAAATTTTAAATAAATTTCTGATTTAAATTTTTTAATGAAATTTGGAATGTAGCCTAATCTGATTTTTTGCTTCAAAATGACGCATCCCACTTGTCTGTGGGACTTGTGGTTCTTTCTGTGAAAGTGGGTGGGTGACAGACAGACGGACGGACAGACAGACAGACAGAAGGACGGACGGACGGACGGACGGACGGACGGACGGACGGACGGACAGACGGACGGACGGACGGACAGACAGACAGACAGACGGACGGACTGAACGATTATAATACCTTCCTTTTTTACGTTATAAACGTAGTGTGGAAGCTAAAACTATACATAGTAGACCTTATTCCATGCACAATTGTATGCAACATATATATAAGAACACAGGTTAAAAATTTCAAACTTCTAACTTAATTAGCAAAAAAGCCTTAGGGATTTATTAAACACAAGATTGAAAAATGCGAAGCAGAGAAAAAAGGTTGAAAGCAGACGAAATACGTATTCAAACTTATAGGAATGACTCCAGAAAATATTTAATAACTTTTTTCTACAAAAGAAATCATTATGAAACTTTCAGTAAATGTTCAGAAAAATATTGTGAATAATAAGAAGTAAAAACTGAAAAATCGATATTTTGACCAATTTTTGGGTACCGTATCCCTTTAAACTATTAATTCTTTAGAATTTACAACATATTTTCGGGTAACCGCTTCCTTTATTTGTAACTCTAATAAATATCATCGTTTCTTTAACTCCTATTCAAGTTTCTCAATTTAAGCCCGTCTTGGATTTCCTTTTACCATCACTACATGGATAAAACTAGTATAAAACATTCTTACAAAAATAAAAGGACTTCCAAACACCTCTAACCCCACATTCCCTATGAATAGTAATGTCCTTATTCTACAACGTGCTTTGAATAAAATTTCACAGATTCAGTAGCACTCCGCACTTCTCCGTAAGCCCATTTTCTTAAATTTTTTATTATTTGATAAAAGATCAAGTTCTTTGTGAAGATGGATCTCAGGGCTCCCATTTTGAGAACATGAATAAGTGCTGAGGATTTGTCTCTGGGTGCAGGAGAAATTTGATAAGGATTTGGTGCGTATATATAGATGAATGAGTGGGTTTAAAATTGTAACTTATTGTTTCGGTGAATGATAATATTGCAGGAAACATTAGGACTTTTTTCAAAATCATTTTGGGTGTTTACTGCTGAAGTCTAGACACATTATAGTAGTTGCAAGTGCTACAAAGTACAAATTGACAATCTTAAAACGTACAAACCTATTCCGGTATTTATAGTTTATGCTATACTTAGGAAAACTTGAGTACACTTGTGTGGTGCACTTGTGTACACACTATGATGTTTACTAATATATGTTTACTAATGTATGTTTACTTGTGTACACTTGTGTACACACTATGATGTTTACTAATATATGTTTACTAATGTATGTTTACTTGTGTACACTTGTGTACATACTATGATGTTTACTAATATATGTTTACTAATGTATGTTTACTTGTGTACACACTATGGTGTTTAAAACTGCCATCTTGTAGGCTAAGGAATCTTGATATTTTAAATAAATACAAAATCATTTACAAACTAATATATATTTACTAATGTATGTTTACTAATGTATATTTACTTGTGTACACTTCTGTACACACTATGGTGTTAACTAATATATGTTTACTAATGTATGTTTACTTGTGTACACTTGTGTACACACTATGATGTTTACTAATATATGTTTACAAATGTATGTTTACTTGTGTACACTTGTGTACACACTATGATGTTTACTAATATATGTTTACTAATGTATGTTTACTTGTGTACACTTGTGTACACACTATGGTGTTTAAATCTGCCATCTTTTAGGCTAAGGAATCTTGATATTTTAAATAAATACAAAATCATTTACAAACTAATATATATTTACTAATGTATGTTTACTAATGTATATTTACTTGTGTACACTTCTGTACACACTATGGTGTTAACTAATATATGTTTACTAATGTATGTTTACTTGTGTACACACTATGGTGTTTACTAATGTATGTTTACTTGTGTACACACTATGGTGTTTACTAATGTATGTTTACTTGTGTACACTTGTGTACACACTATGGTGTTTACTAATATATGTTTAACAAAATTATAACATTTATTTTAAAGTACCGTATACATATCTTTTTAAGCTTAAGTATAGCTATTTATCCCAAACACAGCTGCTGAACTTCATTTAGGAAGAATACATGCTTGCTACGCCTAGTTCAATACATTTTTTTGTGCTTACTATGAATTATTATTTGGTCGCAGCATAATTTTTGTATTGTTTCGAATCAACTTATAAGGACTGATAAAAACAAATGTGTTTTGTATCGAAAATCAGCACAAGTTTTTTTTTTTCCTAAATGTCCTTAATTGGGTTGGATTGAACGTTTACAACTTCTTATTAGCTTCCATACTACGTTTATAACGTAATAAGTGGAAGATATTATAATAGTTCAGTCCGTCTGTCTGTCCGTCCGTCCGTCCGTCACCCACTTTCATAGCCCAAACTACAAATGCTACGGACAAGTGTGATACGTCAAAATATTCAGCGCATCGAAATTAGAATACATTGAAAATTTCAGAAAAGAAATTCGAATTCGAAGTACTTCAATTATTTAAAAAACTGCAAAATTTAATGCTCATTTAAAAAGCATAGGAAGCCATTTTTATTAGAATTAAATCACCATTGCCATTCGCAACAATCGCTCGAGAAACTTTAATTCTTTTAGACAATAAATTAAAATAAATTTATTTTTGCGACATCGATCCGTTTGAAATGACGTCAAATATATTTCACTACGAGATTCTTTGTATGTTGATATGAATTGTTTTCATTCTATTTAAAAGCGAGGAATATTACGTATTTATTCTTTGAAATATAAATTAATTTTTGCAAACGATAAGTAATAATTATTGAATCTTCGAAATAAAATAAATGGAACTAGCCAAATTTTGCATGTAAATGTTTAATATAGAATCAATGCTGTGTTTGGCGCCTTTTTACCTGTTAAACACAACTGTTGTGTGGAAGCGGGTTAAGTGACAGATTCTGTTACAAACCTACTTTTTTTAGCCTCCATGACACTACTTTGTTAGATATTTGTATATCTTTCGGATACGAAACTTATAACCTATAGTTAAACTCATAGTTTCCTTGCATAGAAGCCACGACCATGGGCGGAGCTATAAAACGCGCGGAGCAATCAGATAAAGACAAAATAAAACGGATGAAATTTTCTCTTCATCTGATTGCTTCGCGCGTTTTATAGCTCCGCCCATGGTCGTGGCTTCTATGCAAGGAAACTATGAGTTTAACTATAAATATATTTTGATCATCATATTCTCGGAAGAACTACATCAATAACGGCGTAAATTGAGATGTTTTTTGTTGTTTAAATCATTGTGTTGCATGAGTCACTTGTGCTATATAATGTTTTTTTAAAAAAATTCTTTATAATTTGTTAATGAAGAACATAATGTAAACTAGAATAGGAAAGACAGGAAAAGATATCCAGTTCCGTCAGACTTATTTTTCCTTATTTCCTTATTGTTTGAAAATGCTGCCAGTTACCTTATTTAAAAAAAATATATAAAAATTAATATAAACACATTGATTATTGTTATCATAAATGTATGCAATAAGTTTTTTTTTTATTTATAGGTCATTTCTTGGGTAACAATAGTGTCCTGGACTTTCTACAAGAAAATGGATTCCAAATTGAACACTTGCCGGTTGATGCCAAAATCCCCAAAAGGTATGCTATTTTTAGCATAATTTCTTTTTTTAATTCGAAAGCATTACACTCTTAAAACAAACGAGCGGTTTTAACTCAGTCTGAGTTCATTTCCACTCCTCTCCGTGCCAAAAATGCACTTCCCCTATGGGAGTGGATTTCACTCTTTTTGCGAAGTGGGTAAAAGAAATAAAAGAAAATAATCTACGTCCTACACTCTTAAAACGAGCGCTTTTAACTCAAACTGAGTTAATTTCCACTCCTAATTTTTCCTCCTTTGATTATATAGCATTGCCACATTTTTCTTTTTGTGTATATTTATGTATTTAAATTTATTATTTTTTGTGTTTTTTTTTTATTTTTTTTTATTTAAACTTATAAGTGTCTTATTATTGTGTCTTGTCAATTATAATTATGTTTATTTAGTCACATATACGTGTTTTTTTAACCCCCTTGTGGCGAACAAATTTTTTTCTGTAATGTTTGTTTTGTGTTAATAAAGTGTTTTTTTTCCGGTGCCGAAAATGCACTTCCCCTATAGGAGTGGATTTCACTCTTTTTGCGGAGTGGGTAAAAGAAATAAAAGAAAACAATCTACGTCCTACACTCTTAAAACGAGCGGTTTTAACTCAGTCTGAGTTAATTTCCACTCCTTTCCGGTGCCGAAAATACACTTCCCCTAGAGGAGTGGATTTCACTCTTTTGTTTTAAGAGTGTACAAAATTAAAAGTAAATTTAGACATCGAGGAGATTTCCATCCTTCCACCTGTCTATATGTGCGTAACCTTTTACAAATTCTGTTGAAACTGTTCGATTTAATTTTTTTTGGCTAGAAAGGCATATCATAGATCTTTCTTTTATATATATATTTTTTCTATTTTACGATTTTCCGTCCATCTGTCCTGTGAGGGTCTAATTTAAAATCAGTTCTGACTATCCTATATGTTTTTATCACAGATATCATAGTTAATGTATTAGATTGGCAGATCACGCGACCTCCAATGCTAACGACGGGACGCGCATGGAGACCAGAATAAGAGGGCAAAATGGCCAGTGTTGCTGCCACTTTAAGGAGAGAAATACTACGAAAAAATGCCATTTAATTCTAAAATTACAAAAAAAAATATCGTAAAAATACTAGCTGCATTTTGGAATCTTTTTAGTGACTTGAAATCCTTTTCTAGTATTTTTTTTTTGTAATTTTAGAATAAAATCGTATGTTTTCGTAGTATTTTTCTCCTTAAAGTGGTAGCAACACTGGCCATTTTGTGCCTCTTATTTTGGCCTCCATGCGCGTCCCGTCGTTAGCATTGGAGGTCACGTGAATCTAATACTTTCACTATGATATCAATGGTTTTTATTTAGAAAGTGTTTTTATTAAAACGGGGGTGCATTATTATAGGCTAAACCTTTGAAGACTCGTCATATGCCCCCCAACCGCGAGCCATTTTTTGTGGCACCATCTATGTGGATCTTGCTACCAATTTTTTACTCGCAAATTACAATGAATCCATGCTCTCTGTGGATGTTAAAGTATGCCGAGATTTAGTTTTGCCGAATAAGAACCCAATCCAAATGGGTACTCAAGGGATCTTTTACATGCCACGTATTCATATGACATGCGTGCGTACCCACGATTTTTCCATCCAGAAAGTCTAAAGACTCAGCCGGGGCTCGAACCCGCAAATTTGGGCTTATGAGGCGAACACGTAATACCTCACAGCCACTGAGCCGCTTCTAGAAAGGTTCAATGGATATTTAAGTTACAAAGTAGGCTATTGTTTTAGAACTTTAAATCTTGAACTTACACGAACAAGATAATTAGTTTTTTTTCTCCAAATTGTGGAATAAAAATAAACTGTAGAGATATAGATAAATAAGTTATAGATATAATATACCAAAAAACAGTACTTTTGTATTATGGTTCAATTGGCTATTCCAGTGAAAATTTTACGAACAAATATCAACACTTTTTTTTGAGACCAATCATTTATCATAACTCTACCTCTTTTTTCGTGTAATACTTACCCAACATCAATTTATCATTTCCCTGACGAAAATTATTCATAAGACATTCGATTATAAAGTGACCTTACATGTCCTTTGATGATATTTTTTTCATACTTTTAATATTTAAAAAAAAATAAAGTTAAATAAATTTTTTGTTAGAATACTGCAACATTTCTACTAGCTATAATCCAATCCCAGCCATCCTAATTGCCTAATCTTATGTTATAAATAAAAACCTATTTCTACATAAAATTCAAAAATATATTACAATTTAACTCATTTTTTACCTTAAAAATGAAATAGTCATTAAAAAAACAACTTAAAAACACATTGAATTGTTATTTGTGGTGTTTTTACCTTGCTTTAACTAATCGAAGGGAATGAAATAAAATTATAATTAATAATGTCACAAGCATTAAAAATTACGGGTAACTGAAAAACGCAAAAGAATGCAGAAGTTTCAGCACTGAGTACCAAACATTATGAATATCTCTTGAACAACCTTGGTTAATAGTTTATTACAGTTTTCTTTCCCAATATATTTTTTGATCAAAAGGGAAATTTTCCATTTCGCGGGAGCAGGAGATAAAGTCGCCAAAAATATACGACCGCCGCCAAATGGAATATTCCCTTCAACTGTGTATACTGTGATTCTTTATCTGTGTAAACTGAGTTTTGTTGAAAAGATTTGTGTTGCCGAAATATTACGTTTGTCACCAAATATTCTATTTGGCGATATTTGCGCCCGCAAAATAAAAAAAAGTACCATCAAAAGTTTTTTTTTGCCTTATAAAATTTAATAATCAACAAGTTAATTCAATACACAGCAATTTCAAATTAAATTAGTTAACTTTCCATAATTCATAAGAAAAAGTACAATAATTTCCAAAAAATATTGTTGAGCTAGCATTTCTTTTTATCTACTTTTCTTTCTGAATATACGAGGGCTGTTTTTTTTTCAACCTCCGATGGGCTGTAGCAAAAAGACGGGTCAAGATACAAAAAAGATTTTTTTACCAAAAGTAAAGTACAATACTGGTTTATTCTCCATATAATCACCTTGAAGATTAAAGCATTTGTCCTATCTGTAAACAAGCTTTGAAATACCCTCTTCATAAAATGTAGCCGCCAATGATTTGAAGGGAGTTGTGACGGTTTCTTTGAGCTTAACGTTAACTTGGAAGAGCTAAAATCCAAGCCACTATGCTTATCAATAATTCGCTTATGGTAAACCTTCGAGTTTCCCTAAACACTTGGTCAACTCACTGAACAATACTGATGTTCATGAAGAAGGGGACCAAGGAAGCAAGTCTGTCGCTACAGACGGTATTGTTCAACGAGTTGGCCAAGTGTTTAGGGAAACTCAAATGTTTACCATAAGTGAATTATGGACTAGCAGTGGCTTGGAGGACAGAAAAAAATTGACGTAAAGCTTCCAATTTTACTTTTTTAAACGAAACCGTCACAACTCCCTCCCAATCATTGACGGCTACATTTTATGAAGAGGGTATTTCAAAGCTTGTTTACAGGTATAACAAATGCCTTAATCGCCAAGATGATTATATGGACAAATAAGCAGTATTTAACCTTTACTTTAAGTTTGGTAAAAAAATATTTTTTGTATCTTGACCCGTCTTTTTGTTACAGTCCATCGGAGGTTGAAAAAAAACCAGCCCTCGCATATTTATGTAAAACTTATTGACTATTTGCATAAATATCATTCGGTTTCACCAATTTTCAGAATCGCACCAAGAGGTACGGTAAAATAGGATTTTAAGAAATATAATTGAAAACATTTCTTACCTTTGTTTCTAATTTTTTTGGCTGTTTTTTAGGATGCAAATACACAGTTTTTGTCAAACATGGACCACGATCACTATTTTCTTTCATTACAAAAGACTTACTTTTTCATTAGGGTATTTTAAAACTTGTTTACAGATATGACAAATGCTTTAATCGTCAAGGTGATTATATGGAGAAATAAGCAGTATTGTACATTACTTTTGGTAAAAAAAATCTTTTTGTATCTTGACCCGTCTTTTTGCTACAGCCCATCGGAGGTTGAAAAAAAAACAGCCCTCGTATATAAATCCTACCCAACATCAATTTATCATTTGCCAAGTCACAAAAATACTCTTGGGACATTCCACTGCAAAAAAGCGATGTTGCTTGTTCTTTCTTAAGCTTTTATTTATGCTTGATATTAGAGCTAAAAAATATATATATAATAAACATGACATTTTGAGAAACATAGCAATATATTATATTTTTGAAAACTACTTTTTTTAAGGTAGTTCTAAAAAAATAGTTCGGAATTTATAATTTTGATGTTTTAGGAGATAAAAAAATATCTTACTAGTATCTTCTAAAAGCTGATTGAATATTACTTCCTAAAACACTTGGCGTTGCTCGTATTAAATTAACAAATATCGTGAATTTTTAACCCATTAGAGACGATTTGAAAAAAAAAAATGTGCAATATATTTCAATATAATAGTTATTTATGCAACTAGTGTGAAAAGTAAGGATTTTTTAAACGAATTGAATAAATTATTTCACGAGCGAGTGAAATAAATTCACGAGTTTAAAAAAGGCTATTTTCAACGTGTTGTCATACACTATTTTTTATAATAACGTGCAAAAAAGTATTTATTAAATTGGCATTTATTGATTGGCTTATTAATTATTTTATTATCACGTTCAAATGATTTCAAGGTGATTATTTATATTAATGATTATTTTAAAATAACGTGCAAAAAAAGTATTTATTAAATTGGCATTTATTGATTGGCTTATTAATTATTTTATTATCACGTTCAAATGATTTGAAGGTGATTATTTATATTTATGATTATTTTAAAGTCACGTGCAAAAAGTATTTCTTAGATTGGCATTGGAAATAAGACGCCAAATAAAGAATCACGTTCAAATAAAGTATTTTACACTATTCACAAAGCCGTTGAATAAAATATCACGCTCAAATAAAGAATTTTACATCAATCAGATGCTCTTATTTACTTTGTCGCACTAGTGCGTAAAAGTAACTTTGAAACACGATTTCGTTAAAAGCATCACTTTTGCCACGATTATTGATTTGAAAAAGCTAGATTTTTTGCACGATAGTATAAAAAAAGTTTTATTTTTATGTTTAAAGTTTGATAATCAAGTTATTTTAATACATATAACGATTTTATACAAGACTGATTTTGTATCTTTGTATCTAATTCTTAAGAAATTGAAATTATTTTTTAAAAAATAATGTTGACCTATCATTTCTTTTATAATCAACCTTTTTTATATATAATTCCTACCCAACATCAATTTATTATTTGCAAAGTCACAATTCTCTTGGGACATTATCCTGCAAAGTGGCGTACATGTTCTTTTTTAACCTTTTATTTATGTTTGATATTAAAGCAAAAAAAAAATGTACCGTAAACATGGAATGTAAAGAGCACAGCATAGCTTTTTTTTAAAGGTACTTTTTCATTAGGGTATTTTAAAACTTGTTTACAGATATGACAAATGCTTTAATCGTCAAGGTGATTATATGGAGAAATAAGCAGTATTGTACATTACTTTTGGTAAAAAAATCCTTTTTGTATTTTGACCCGTCTTTTTGTTACAGCCATCGGAGGTTGAAAAAAAACAGCCCTCGTATATTGGACGAGCTAGCTGCCGGGTAGTTTGTTTGAGTAGTATAAAACAACATTTGACCTAGCTGTGACGTCACCGTAGGCGTAGAAAACAGTTTTCTATACTTAACTATTTCGAAATAAATAATATTTCGTTTTGTGGAATTAACATCACACTAGAGCTCCATACTATTTGCTACAAGCCTCGTGATTTTGAACAGCGGTCGAGTAATGCAAGAGTAAATAGTCTAGACATAATAATATAGCATAAAACAGAACAAATCGTTTAGAATAAAATAGTATAACATATATTGATTAATTGCTTATTACAATTCCCCCATTTATTCTCTTTTCAAGTTATATAATTTTTCACATAACGTACATTTATCATTTCTAACGGGACAGTCATGTGTACCACTTAAAGTGACCTACTTTTAATAAAAAAGTTATAATAGTTATAAAGCAGCAAATTTATTATTTGGCTAGTCCAGGCATTTCATAAAACTTCTATCCATCATTAAGGAGGACAGTATGTGTATTTATTAAAGGCACAAGGGACATATATATCAAACGCCATATATGACAGTAGAGACGTTTTGCAGTAGAAATGAATTAAATCTAACATTGAGGTTTTATTGTGTTTTTCTTATTGGTTGTTTCCATTAGTTTTTTTTTTTAATTTTTTCAGCCGTTTCTGGATGAAACTAATAAATTGTGCAAACACAAAAACATTTTAAGTTAAGTGTTGTTGTATTATTTTTGTACCAATTATATAGATTCGGCAAGATATTTTATTTATCTCGAAAAAATTTATATCAAATAGTTTTTGGATGGTAAGCTATTTATTAAATACATAAGAATCAGAACATTAAAATAAGGCATAAAAACATAGGTGTTCTGTATAAAAATTGTAATAAGATACCAACCAACGTGATACAGGGTGTCAGTAAAAGAATGTCCGATGTTTAATGGTATATTACAGGAGTTTATTTTATACTAAATATAACAAATCCTTCATGATATTGAAGGAAAACTAACCTAGTTTTTCCTATAAGTGCTCAAGGTGTGCGCCTTTAGTGATACGGCACACATTCAAGCGAAAATGCAATTCTTTCCGTCTGCAGCAAGTCCGGAGTAATGGAAGCAACAGCCTGTGCAATTCTACCTTTCAAGGTTGGTAAATCGTGGGTTAGGTGTGGAACGTACACCCGATCTTTTACGAAGCCCCAATGGAAGAAATCACAAGGCGTGATGTCAGGTCACAATTTGAAACTCGGACATTCTTTTACGGACACCCTGTATAACGTTTTGCATACGGCTGTATGCATTTTTGGATTTCAAAGTTATTACTTTCAATAACATAATATAAAATATAAGGTCATGAAAGTAGTGTGATGGGATAGAAAATCTGAAATGGATATATTTGGTGTTTTCAACACGTTTTGGAGGGTGCAGATTCTGAAAAACCCGTGATTTTTTTAGCATTGGTCTGTCAGAATGAAACCCTTCTACGCAGCTCTTACTTAAATACCTACGAATTTCAAATTCGGTACTAGAGTTAATAGTTCCTGTCGGACGTCATAATAAGGTTTTTAATAAGATCGCGTGCGCAAAGGGTAGCTGCCACATAACTTTTTGGGTTTTAAAGGTTTTAAAATTACTTTACAGTCCCTGGACAAATTATTCGACGCACTGCAAGATTTCATGTAAAATATTAATTACCATTAAATGTGTTGCCATATGTTAAAAATAAATACAAATATGTAGTCTACAACAATTTTTTTTAAATAAAAATCAAATTGTAGTTTAAATATACCATTATTGCATAAAAACTCTTAAGAAAAATTTAATTACTAAAAAAAAATACAGTGCGTGTAATAATTTGTCCGGGGACTGTATATGGTATATGATTGCCTTCAATTGTCTATGGATTTATTGAGCGGTAATTGGTGTAGTGTTACACACGCCTTGTTTTTTAAGATTGATTGAATTGAAAAATCATCGCACTAGAGCTACACAAGGGTAATGGCAACGAGTGTCATAGTTTGGAAGCACAGTCAAGTGACGAGCCGACACCTGAATAGGCATCCCAACCTACCCAATTTTTTTTTAGGAGCGACATCGTACGCAGCATTGGGAC
The DNA here is from genome assembly GCA_019343175.1 of Oedothorax gibbosus. Taxonomy (NCBI): domain Eukaryota; kingdom Metazoa; phylum Arthropoda; class Arachnida; order Araneae; family Linyphiidae; genus Oedothorax; species Oedothorax gibbosus. The sequence continues at coordinate 31,481,845 of CM033278.1, forward strand.
TTTGGAGCATATTGTGCACTAGCATTTGGAGCATTAAGTGCACTCTCTCTACACGAGGCACGAAATATTATTCGTTGGACATTTTTGGGTTGCACTAGCTGTTTATAGATCAGCAGTTAGTATGGTTTAGTTTAGTTTGAATTATCGTCGCACTAGAGCTACACGAGGGTTATTGGCGACGGGCGTCATAATTTAGAACCACAGTCAGGCGACAAGCCTACACCTGAGTAGGCATCCAACGCAACCGTTAAGGGCGACATCGTACGCAGCCTTAGGACTTTGAAGAATATTTAACGTGCACTCCCTCCACACGGGGTATTATTCGTCGGACATTTTTGGCTGCACGGGCCGTTTATAGGTCGGCAGTTATTTCGGCGATGCCCGTAGCCGAACCTGGGACCTTTCGCATGCCAGGCAAGCTCCTTACCGACTGGGCTCCCGAGACTCAAAGTGCACTTGAAATTGACTTGGTCATCCTTTTGGTTAAGTTAAATTTTAAACCTTATTGTCTACCTACAAATGGCTTGTAGTCACAACTTTCTAATCTGTAATTTAAAAAAAAAAAAAAAAATCTAAATTTAAGTGTATAGTTTTGTGACTTCAAATCATTAATATTTTGTATAAGTATTTCAATACAAGATACTACATTATTAGCTTCCACACTACGTTTATAACGTAAAAAGTGGAAGGTATTGTAATCGTTCAGTCCGTCTGTCTGTCCGTCACCCACTTTCATAGCCCAAACTACAAATGCTACGGACAAGTGTGATACGTCAAAAAATTCCGTGCATCGAAATTGGAAGACATTGAAAATTTCAGAAAAGAATTCGAATTCGAAGTAATTCAATTATTAAAAAAAAAACTGCAAAATTGAATGCTCATTTAAAAAGCATAGGAAGCCATTTTTATTAGAATTAAATCACCATTGCCATTCGCAACAATCCTCGAGAAACTAATTGTTTTAGACAATAAATTAAAATAAATTTATTTTTGCGACATCGATCAGTTTGAAATGACATCAAATATATTTCACTACGAGATTCTTTGTATGTTGATATAAAATGCTTCCATTCTATTTAAAAACGATGAATATTGCATATTTATTCTTTGAAATATAAATCTATTTTTGCAAACGATAAGTAATAATTATTGAATTTTCGAAATAAAATAAAAGAAACTAGCCAAATTTAGCATGTAAATGTTTAATATAGAATTAATGCTGTGTTTGGCGCCTTTTTACCTGTTCAATACAACTGTTGTGTGTGTGGAAGCGGGTTAAGTGACAGATTCTGTTACAAACCTACTTGTTTCATTTAGGTTTTCTTCTTAATCTAATCCACTTTTATCATAAAAACTACTTTCATAATAGTGACAATAATGAACGACCGATGTTTTGTTCTCGTATTTCAGAGAAACGGTGGAAAGAACAAAATAAAAAAAAGAAAGAAATGACGATTCTTTTTTACGCTAGTGAATTCTTTTTATTTTAATCTCTTTATAGATCAATTATCCTCAAAGTCATAAATAAATCATTATTATGCAATTATTTTGCTTTTACGATGCTATTAAAAGTTAGGGATTTTTTTGCTGTTTAGAAATAAAAAGCAATTATTCTTTAGAACTGAATCGATTTCTAATTTCTTATAAACGGATATTGAAATAACCATTCTAATATCATTTATTATAATTTTATAAATTGCAAGAAGTTAACTAATTTTTTTTAAATATGTCCTTTTCAATTTGTTTTAAAAAAGCGTTTATTAATAAGCAATTTTGAAATAAAAAAACATACCAAAGAAAAATTATAATTTAAAGAATCAACAATATTACACACCACATATGAAACCTAAAATGACATTTCATACAAAAACCTAGCTATTAATAACTTTGGCGTAGTGGTATTAAAATTAAGAATATTATAATAGAAGTCACAGAAATAAACGCAAACGTAATATACACTATAAAATGTGCCTCATTCAATTATGGTCTCAATGGATGCTTGAATTTTTTTTTGTATCTTATTTTTTAGTAAAAATCTAAACCACATATTTGTAATATACCAGCAAAATGTACTGTTTATATATTCCATTTATACTACGTCTGCATTCCAGTTATTTTATTGTAATCTTAATACATTAAAGTAGCGTTCCAAAAAATTCCCCAAGAACTTAAAATTCTAAAACCACGGCAGATTTTATTTGAAAAATCAACCACTTTATGAATTCAATCTATCTCCCTACATAATCCGAAAATTTTTAAAAACCTTCCTTTGAGCACAATTTTTATTCCAGTGGTTTTCTGAAAACATTCGATTTCCAAAACTTCAGAATTTCTTTTGGAAGTCTTATTTGTGATCGCATATTTAAGCACATGCTCGTGTATTGCTTGATTTTTATTATTTTTTGTACATCATTACTGCACGTTCTCAGAACGATCCGTTTCCCGGAAATTACGCAACTCGAAATCTTTACAATGGACGAAAATTCCATAATGCTTCTAAAGTATTACTTTGAATAAAACATCTCCGAGCGAAATCAGTGTGATTTGGCCTGAAGCCAGAAAAAAAGGGGTTATTTTTATCCTCAGATATTATTCAAAGAGGCATTAATGGAAGCATCATTCATTTTTTTAAGAAAGGGAAAGATTAAAATAGTTTGAATGGAATATAAAAATGAAGCGAAAATTCTTAAACCTAGAAGTTAAATTTCATAATTTGGAAAACCTTAGCTTTTGGGCTTTATACTTAAGGTATGCATACACACTAGAAAAGGCCAAAATTAATCAAATTAGACATTTTTGTTTTTCAGTTCATTAGAATCTCCAATTCTTCCTCATTAAAATGTAAAGTTTGTACTGATACTCCACTCTAATAAAAAGTTAGGTTTTTCTAATCTTCCAAATCATGAAAGTTAGCTTTTATAACCTTTAAACTCAATTTTATCAAAACTTCATTTTTCTCATGTGTTACTTTGCTTAAACAATGATAACTAAAGTTAAAATTAACATTTTGTCAAACGAATTGTTTATTTGTGGAATAAGTTGGGAGATGGCGTAAACCTCAAAAAAAAAATTTGGTTTCTAAATTAATTTTATATTGCCTGTCAAAGTTATTCCTAAAAAAAAATGATTTTTTTAATGTTGTTTATTATAAAAAATTATAAATAAAAAACTAAGAGCCACAAACTAGGTTCACGCCCTTCAGAATGAATTGGTGATTAATTTGCATGGTAATTTTATAGGTCTAAGTTAATTAGTTCTTGAGTTATGAGTGTTTAAAAAACATGCTAATTAATGCATAAAATGCTAATTAATTAACATTTTAATTTTTTTAAATATATTTTTACACGTACCTTCATACACTTAAAAATTATATCAAATATGAAAAACTGGATTTTTAAGTGAAATATTAGACATAAAAAGTTCCAAGTGTATACGTACACCCTAAACTTTTAAACACAATTCCAATAAAGTGAAACTTGACTAACTTTAGAAATCTAACTTGATACTGCAGTTTGGTCTAAACTCGCACAGACCTTCCAACTGTGGCTCTTATAGTGAGACGCTAATTCAAGCAACTTGACAATTCTTCGGATTTCACACTAAATCATATTACAGATTACGGGGGCGTCGAGAGAATGTTTTTCTCCGCTTTCGAAAATCCAGGAGTTGGTACACATGACGCTAAAATTCAGAAAGTACACTGCTCAAAAAAATTAGGGGAGCACTTTGCGTACTTTTGTTAACCCTTTCAGTTCCAACTTCTTATTTTTATTCTAAAAATCTAAAATTTGTAAAATACATTCATCATGCATTCAGAATGAAATGGTAAAAAACAAAGAATAAAATGTTATTCTCTTGACTAAAATTTAAGTGGACGTAAATTGGAATCATAACTTTTGAATAAATTGTAACAATAATTTTTTCAAAGCTTTATTTGTAAAAAAAGTTCAAAATCAATTTTTGAACTTCTAAGAATGAAAGCGTGAAGAATTTAGGGTCAATTTATTTCAAAAAATTTTTGGGGAGGTAATTTTATTTTACCATGTTTTTCATATTTTCATTTAATTAAGACAAACATTATTTAATTCTTCAAAAGACATGATTCTTCCATCAAACGATAAATAAGTGCGATCTCAACTTAGTGAGAAAAAAATCGCAAGCTGACGATTCCAAATGGAATCATTGGGGGTGAAAGGGTTTAATAAACCATGCATTCCTCTAATTCTTTTGAGCAGTGTAGTTACAAAGCCGGAGATTTGGCACACTCTTAAAACAAAAGAGTGAAATTCACTCCTATAGGAGAAGTGCATTTTCGGCACCGGAAAGGAGTGGAAATTAACTCAGACTGAGTTAAAACCGCTCGTTTGTTTTAAGAGTGCAGGTCTGCTAGTATTTTATTACTCTTACTGGTACGATCATGTATCAGTAAATAAAAAGCCACTACTAACGTTTCGAAACTTTATTGAAAAACGTAAATTCAAATCAAAAACAGTTTTCATTATTTGATGTTAACAGTAATATTCCTCCAACTGTTCTTTTATTATCTTGCTTACTGAAGAGCTTTACTCTGTCTGCTGATTTCTCACACTAAGTCTGAAAACACTCAATATATTTTAATTAGTTAAATAGAAAACAATTTTAACTGATTAATTTTATATACTTCCCTTTCTATTCCCATGCTAAGAAACAGACAATATGCGTAGAAAAGATTCCATAGCACATTAAAGTGTCTTATACTCTTAAAACAAGAGTGAAATCCACTCCTATAGGGAAGGATTGCATTTTCGACGGACCGGAAAGGACGTGGATTAACTACGAAAAGTACTGAGCGTTAAAAACACGCCTCGTTTGTTTGAAGAGTGTAGTTCGGTTTACTTTCGAATCCAATTCCTGGGGCTTTGTTCCAAAAAGGTCCAATCTGACCAGGCTCTGCGGATTAAAAATCCAAATCTTCAAAGCCTAGATATAGTTGGCATCTTTCAAATAGGTAGGGTATGACTTGTGTCTGTACAAGATTCTAAAACATAATAGCCATCGACAAGAATGTGTAGCTTGGGCAACACGGCCGGTAGTGATAGAGCATAATACTGATTTATCAAAGCTAGCCAATCGCGGAGGTAGGATAATATCGCTTTCAAAAAGTATAAAATTTCTGTCAAAAGACCAGGCAGCCTTACAGCGCAATCTGCCTGCGTGGGTCGGTGGTTTAAACTGCAATATCCACAACATTGAATTGGACCATTTTTGGCCCCAATATAACCAGTCCTTGCCGACCCGGCGGCGCAACGGTTTGGGCGCTAGCCTTTGGAGCCTCTGGGTTCGGGTTCGAATCCCGGTAAGGCATGGATGTTTGTGTTTGTCGAGTATATGCGGAGTACGTGCTCGTTAAATCTGTTGGGTCCGAAAGTCCTCCAAGTTCCCATACCAAATCAATACCTCTGGGGGTGACAAGCCAATTCTGGGGATCCTCTAGTTGGCCTTTGTCTCTAAAAATTAGATGGATCCACTTATGTGTGTGTGTTGTCTGTTGTGTTTCTTACTTGACGAAGGTTTATAAGCGGGTCTCTGACCAAGCACACAAACCTGAATATATGTGTCTACCAACCAACCAATAACCAGTCCTTTAAAAAGCTTACTTTTTGGTTAGAGTTACTCAGTGCTTACAATGTCCAAGTCTTTAATCTAGATGCAGTTTACCTACCCAAGGCTGCAATATACCTACCGTAACTAACCCTAAACAAATAGTTGGAGTATGAATCGAATCATTAAACCTTATGTTCAAGTTCAGTATTATTGTCCTTAATTTAAGGATAACTGCTGAAACCACGTGATATAGTCTAGATCTCTTTAAAGTTATAATATTAATCACACATATCTCTATGGTATTCTAATGTTCAGTTATTTCCTGATGACTGTTAATATCTTGCGGATCCATCGAGCAGTTCCCGCGTTTTAATGGGCGTCAATACATTATTTCCCAGAGAAATCGCAAACGCAGCAGACTGTTTTGACTTCCGATCCCGATTGAAAATAGTCACTTTTTAATTGGACTTCGAGGTGTGGGGTTGTGTGCTCTTTTTGGCGGTCCGAGCTTCGGCCGCGGACTCCGTCCCGTTAAATACTTTAAATGATTTCTTAAGGTAAAAGATCTTGGACGTCCAAACTGCCTTCATTTCTGTGGTTAAATAATAAGTATGCCGGCAAGACATTAACTGAGAGTCATCAGGAAAGAACTGAACATTAGAATACCATAGAGATCTGTGTGATTAATATTATAACTTTAAAGAGATCTACACTCTTAAAACAAAAGAGTGAAATTCACTCCTATAGGAGAAGTGCATTTTCGGCACCGGAAAGGAGTAGAAATTAACTCAGGCCGAGTTAATACCGCTCGTTTTAAGAGTGTAGGACGCAGATTGTTTTCTTTTATTTCTTTTACCCACTCCGAAAAAGAGTGAAATTCACTCCTATAGGAGAAGTGCATTTTCGGCACGGAAAGGAGTGGAAATTAACTCAGACTGAGTTAAAACCGCTCGTTTGTTTTAAGAGTGTAGGCGATATATCACATATACAAGCATTAATCAACAATACAAAGGAGCAACTGTTCCTAACCTCAACTTTCAAATACTGTAATTTCTAACAAATGGTTGACGAGACGAGCCCAAAGGCTCATCTCGTCAACCATTTGTTCATGGGATGGGCCAACAGACCCATCCCATGGGCCGATGGTTTTTGATGTACTTACCAATTCCATCAGAGGAGCCGCATATCCATAAAACCATCCATGATGTGTATTAGCGGTATCCATGCTAGCCGGAGGTCACTTCATCCTGCAAGTCTTGTCCTCTCTGTTGTTGTCGTGTCCATGATGTGTGCAAAAACTAGATGGATCCGAAGCTGTCTTAGACAGCTTTCGCTCTTTCTTCTGCATCTTCGGGGAGAATTAAAATTTCTGGGTCTTCAAAGCCAATCCTGAAGAGCCTGGCTTGAATTGCTGGGCAGCCAAAGATATGCTGCGGGGACAGTTGGACACCAGGACAGTTTTGGGACTTGCCCTCTCTATCGATCCTTTATATTATCCTAGAAATTGGGAAAATGAAAAAGTATAGGTTAACTTTCGCTGTGCTTAAGTTTAATTTTTTTAACACTTACAAAAAAAAGCAGCAATTTAATCTGCAATCCTCGCTTTATAAGTTTTGTGGTTTTAATTGAAATTTAAAGCAAAACAAACTAAGATTTTAATTCCAAGTTAACACTCCAAAAATGTCTGCCTTAATATTACGACACGACTTTTTCGGTATTTTGCTTAATCAAGTTGTTAATCTGATTAAGTCGGCTTAGTGTACTAATATTATTTTCATAATTATTTAATTCGATAATTTGTTTCATGCAAAAGTGTCAGATCTCCCAATAAAAAGAAAAAATGACGTATGAAAGCTTTACCAAATACCAAACCACGCCAGTTAAATATTATAAACACAAAATCAATTCATGCACTTCATTGAATTATTATAAAATAGAAAAAAAACTAGCATTATTTTAATAAACATTGTATCTTACAAACACTCTTTGTAAACTATAAATTCTTAAACAAGAACATGAATAAAGAGAAATAAATCTTCCGATTGCAAACACAGAATCTGTTTTTAGAATTAACGCACACGATACTCCGGCATTTAGAGATCAATTTAATATTTTATATTTAAAAACTAAATTTTAAGTTAAATGAAGTTTAAAGAACTGAAAAAAGGTAATTAAGTTTTCCTTTTGAAATGCTTCAAATTTTACAGAATAGCCATTTTACTTTTCAATTTCAAGGGATTTGGAAATATAGTTACATAATGTAGACTAAATACTGCATTCACTTGCCTATAACAAATAGTATATTTAAAAACATACTTGCACAACTATGAAAGACTGGGGAGAATCCACAGCTTGGGGAAAGTGGCACATAGCGACTTGAGCTGCTTATCTGTAGCTGCTCTTTAGAGAAAATATTAATTCTGCAGCCTATTTATACCAAAGCCACAAATATAAGCCAATACTTCACAATACCAAATAGTTTACATATTCTCACAAAATACACTTGTTATAATAATTAGGTTATTGGTGATGCTGTCTTTGCGAAAGCTCTACCGCCTAGATTATGTCAATATATACCTTTGGCATAGATCAATTGGCTTGTTTGAGGTGACGTATTCCTCCCAGCTCTAATTTCTGTTCTTTTTTCGATTGGTGCTTTGTTTCCACGTGACATTGATTCACCAATCGAGGCTCGGGAAAGAATTCCTTTTTAATTCAGTATTTCTGTTGCCACTGAACACTTGAAGCATACTCATTAATTGGTTTGGTTAGATCAACGTCTTACTAGAGCTCTACACGGACTTATCGATTAAAGAACTCGTTATTGAGCAACTTGTTCGAACGAAATAGCCAACACCTGAGCTTGCGGCACCACAACTTAAGCGCTACATTGAACGCGGCTTTAGAATATGTGAACTTAGTGAATTTAACACGTACTAGCCACCTTAAGTATATTCTTTCATTAACATTTTAACTACATAATTACTTTCAAGAATGCCAAAACCATTATAGAATGTCATAAGCGAATATTAATGTTTTTAATATTCAAAAACCCTTTTTAATATTCATGTGTTCACTTCGTTCTAGAAATGGCGTGAAATGTTGGATAATTCTCCTCCCTTGAAGCCATAAAAATTCCATTGAGAACTACTTTAAACATTTCGCGGCGCAACGGTTAGGGAGCTAGCCTTTGGAACCTCTGGGTTCGGGTTCGAATCCCGGTAAGGCATGGATGTTTGTGTTTGTCGAGTATATGCGGAGTACGTGCTCGTTAAATCTGTTGGGTCCGAAAGTCCTCCTAGTTCCCATACCAAAAACGATACCTCTGGGGGTGACAAGCCAATTCTGGGGATCCTCTAGTTGGCCTCTGTCTCTAAAAATTAGATGGATCCACTTATGTGTGTGTGTTGTCTGTTGTGTCTGTCTTACTTGACGAAGGTTTATAAGCGGGTCTCTGACCAAGCACACAAACCCGAATATATATGTCTACCAATCAACCAACATTTCGATCCTAGCTGAATAATTTTAAATGATAAATCATATTATCAGCTTTCTGAGTAAGTTGACGAAAGCCAATTTGGCATACGGATATTTAAAAAAAAAACACAGAAACTTTAAAAACTTCAGTTAAATCAGCTGTACGTCAGTATAGCCATAGTTAAATACCATAGACTTAAGTTCTTCGTGCATCATTGTCTTAGCTGCTATCGCATCGATATTTATTATTAATTGCTCCTTGCATGGCTGACAATGCTTATGATATTCTTCTAAAATTAACTTGTTCTTCTTAAATGAAAATTATTAGTCTTCTAAAATTAAAAATATTATTCTTATAAAGTTAAAAATGACATTCTTCGAAAATTAAACTTGTTATTCGTCTTAAATTAAAAAGGTTTTTCCTCTAAATTTAAACATGTAATTGTTATAAAATTAAAAATTGTATTCTTGTAATAATAAAAATGCCATTTTTCTAAAAGTGAAAAGGATTTTCTTCTGAAATACATTTTTTTTTATAAATATGGATTGTTTATTAAACAAAACTTTTGTTTGAACTATAAATAAAACAAAATTTTATTTTTTTATTTCTTACTACACTCCCCCCCCCCCGTTACATTTATATTGCTTAAACCATACATTGACAAAAACATGATATCTCCATCGCTTTTCTTTCAACTTCAAAAAATATGTATTTCAATAAAATATATAATATCTCAATAAATATAAATCACCTCATAACCGGTGATTTATATTTATTGAAATAAAGCCGTTATATGTATGGAAACTACAAACCAATAAAATACCCGTTATTTCAAACTGTGTGATATATTGAGCTGACATCTATGATATTTTATTATATGTACCCCAAGCAATAAATAAACACACATATTAAATACTAGCTCTCCTATTGTCCTAAATTTCTTAACGGTATGCGTTGTCAGTTTTATAAAATATTGCTAGCTGACTTTAGTTTACTAGAGGTTGTCAAAGATTATTATTTAAAGCTTTCTTTTGGACCATAAACCATAAAGATAACGTTAATAAATTTAATTAAATATTTATGCATCGTTTGAAGGATTGTAATTTTAGCATCCTGAAGAACGTGGCATTGTTATAATAAATTAGAACAATGTAACTATTAATACAAAGTGGTCCATAAACGTTAGGCTTAACTTAGATTACGTAAATAAATTTTGTAATTAAATATTTAGGAATCGTTCGAAAGATTTTAATCTTAACATCCTGAGTAATTTGACAAGGTATTATAATAAAATAAAACACAGTAACAATTAGTACAAAGTTGTTCCATAAACGTTAGGCTTAACTTAGATTACATAAATAATTTTTGTAATTAAATATTTATGCATGGTTTGAAGGTTTTTAATTCTAACACCTTCTAAAATATGACAAAAATTATCGTAAAATAAAACACTGTGACCATAAATAAGTTGTCTGTAATTCGATGAAGATTATTATTTAAAATTTCTTTTTAGGCCATAAACGTTAGGCTTAATATTTCGTAAATAAAACTTGTAATTAAATATTTATGAATCTTTCAAAAGATTCCTTTTCCTTAATGTCTTCAAGAACACGAAATTATTGTAATAAAAATAAAACTTCAGAACCTTAAACTCTAACCGGAATTATCAAATGTCGCCCATCGTAAAAACTTAAATTGGAATAACTCCGCCATTTTTATTATGTAAACATTGCTCTGGGTTCGAATTATAAGGGGGAATTTATGGCTCGAACTTAACGTGGTTTGGGGAAACTTTTATGGTTGGGGCGTGTCGCCTTGTAATTTGAATCGGGCAATTTCACAAGCCGACATGGAAATTTGTAGCCAAATTAATTTTCATTCTAGAAGAACTTAATTGCCCGAAGAAATCAATTGCAGTCGGTTGAACTGGGAAGAAAAATACAATTACAAGCATTAAGATAATGGACGTTTTTTTAGAAATTGCGAATTGTTAAGATAAAAAAAATGTCGTTTTTTTATAAAATACTTTCTTTAATTTATTTTTTCGATTGAAGTAATTGCTTGTTTTGTAAGTTTTTAATGGGGGGGTTATAAATAACTTTAATTGTGATGGTTTTATTAAAATTTCTGTAACTTTTATTAGTTATAGTAATGAAATTTAGTGTTGTAATATAATGTTTTATAGAATAATCTAAGTATTTTAAATTAATTTTACGTTTAAATTTAGAAAAGTATAAAAACCATTTTTGATTTTGAAAATAGAGATATTTAACACATAAAATCTGTTTATACTGTAAAATATTTTTTTATTTTTAATAAAATAATATTTTATATACCGTTGATTTGAATGATCCTATTAAATCTTAAAAAATACATAAAACTTTCATTTCAAAATATCTGCATTTTTTAGTGGTCGTGATTTATTATATTTAATATATACAATAATTATATTTAAATGTATACAATGAGTTGAAATTAGATAAACATTTAAAGTGAGAAAGCTATAAAAACAATATTTGATTTGAATAAAGACATATTTAAAGACACAATATATTTAAAGGAGGGGGGGGGGGGGTAGGTACATATATATTCCGGCTTGTGTGCTTGATCAGAGACCCGCTTATAAGCCTTCGTCAAGTAAGACATACATAGAAAGAATTTTTACTGTCACAGAGAAAGGAAGTACACCCAGGGCGAAGGCGGGAATCGAACCCGCACCCGTTAAGGCGCGCAGACGGCTAGCGTAATGGTCTACGATCCAAACCACTAGGCCATCCGGGCCCCAAAGGCTAGGTAAATAGGTAATTTAAATGTTTTCAGCTGTATATGTCTAGACTTCCGTTAGGAGATTAAACACAGGCAATTACGCCTGGTTATTTAAAACCCTGGTTTAAGTGACGAGATTTAAAGGTTACGAACACTGTTTGTGGGATTGGTTGGAGAGTTTTTAAAACTGATGAATTTTTTAACCACTTTCATACGCCCACTTCCGGACCCGAGTGGTCTAGTGGGTTTGATCACAGCCCCTTACGCTGATAGTCTGCGAACTGTAGCAGGTGTGGGTTCGATTCCCGGCTTTGCCCTGGGTGTATTTTATCTCTCACTCTCTCTCAGTAAAAATACTGTCTTACTTGAAGAAGGTTTATTTATTTTATTTATTTTTATTTATTCAATTTTGAACGCACATTACAGGTAAAAAATCTTATTACAATGTACATTGAACAAAACAATTAGGAAATAAAACAAACACGAAATAATTGAGTTTAAAAACATACAAACACGTTACACAGATAAAAGTTGGAAACAGTTAGCTTTAAAATCATTAAAAGACATAGCAAAAATATCTAGATCGTGAGAACTGTTATTGTAAATTTTATAAAACTTATACAAACAGAAAATTTTGAATATAGTTGTAATGGATCTCTGATCAAGTCTCTGATCAAGCCACACAAACCGGAAAGTACATGTACCAACCTACCTACCCACAACTTATAAATGCCTTTCTGCTTTCCAGCAAACCAAAGAAGAACGTTCAACAGGACAAACTCGCCAAAGGACAGACACCAAACTCCGAGATCATCTTCTCAAGAAAAGGACAAGGCCGGAGATCCAACCGCCAAAGAGGTCCGATCATACCCTCCTTACTATTCGATACCTCCACGCCGACAACTTTGACGACTCAGAGGACAAAGAGCTTCAATGATCTTTGGGTGCGGCTGGAAGGAAGCGACAGGTGGGTACAGACTATAGAGTTAAGGGGGAATCGGCGTGCTGGATTGCAGGTCTCCAAACTCAAGTGCCTTAGTGTATTTCCAATGGGAAAAAAACTATTTTCTACTGCCGCATTTCTCCGGCTGTGTTGAATATTTTTACAATTTTTTTTTAAATAATAAATGTAGATAACTTACAGGTCTCTATCTTCCCACTTTTTGATATGGCTTCGAATATTTTGTGTAAAATTATTTACTGAAAATTAAAAAAAATATTCGAACCCATTTCAAAAAGTGGGAAAGTCGGGACCTGTAAGTCAGCTGTATTTATCACATAAAAAATCCGCTTGTAAAAATATTCAATACAGCCAGAGAAATGTGGCGGAGAAAATATTTTTTTTCTCCATAGGATTAACACCGATGCACTTTGTATTGGAGACCCCCGGTCCAACGCGCCCATTCCCGGGTATCCAAACAAATGTGCCTCTACATTAATCCAATAAAAAATATTTTCTTAACCATTTTCTCCGGCTGTATTGAATTTTTTTACAAACTGTTTTTTCATATGATAAATATGGCTGACTTACAGGTCTCTTTAATCCCACTTTTTGAAATTGATTCGAATATTCTGTGCAAAATTTTTTCATTAAAATTTTAAAAAAAAATTCGAACGAAATTTAAAAAGTAGGATTATGGAGACTTGTAAGTCATTAATATTTATAATCTAAAAAAAAACGTTTGTTAAAATATTTATTTCAACCAGAGAAATGTGGCTTAGAAAATCATATTTTTATTGGATTAACACAAGGACAATTTGATTGGAGACCAGCGGTCATTCGGGCCCATTCGCCCTTAAGGTCTCTGTGGCATAGCACTATCTGTCCGGAAGTTGTCGGCTGTTCCGATCGAGAGGAACGAAACCTGTTCGTAACCTGAAAAGTATAGCCCTGTGCGAATATGTTTCGCACCTATTCTTCGGAAAGGCCGACAATCCCAGACGGACGGATAGCGTGACGTCACAAAGAGCTTGTATGGCCTTATAGTTGATTAGGCCAAGGTACAGATGAGGGCTATAATCGAAACAAGTAGGTTTGTAACAGAATCCGTCACTTAACCCGCTTCCACACAACAGTTTTGTTTAACAGGTAAAAAGGCGCCGAACACAGCATTAATATTCTATACTAAACATAAACATGCTAAATTTGGCTAGTTTCATTTTTGTATTGCGAAAATTCAATAATTATTACTTATCGTTTGCAAAAATTAATTTATATTTCAAAGAATAAATACGTAATATTCTTCGCTCTTTTAAATAGAATGAAAATATTTCATCTAAACATCAAATAATGTCGTAGTGAAATATATTTGACGTCATTTCAAACTGGTCAATGTCAATAAATTTATTGTAATTTATTGTCCAAAATAATTAGTTTCTCGAGAGATTGTTGCGAATGGCAATGGTGATTAAATTCTAATAAAAATGGCTTCCTATGCTTTTTAAATGAGCATTAAACTTTGAAGTTTTTTAAATAATTGAAGTACTTCGAATTCGAATTTTTTTCTGAAATTTTCAATGTATTCTAATTTCGATGCGCTGAATTTTTGACGTATCATACTTGTCCGTAGCATTTGTAGTTCGGGATATGAAAGTGGGTGTCGGACGGACAGACAGACAGACTGAACGATTATAGTACCTTCCACTATTTACGTTATAAACGTAGTGTGGAAGCTAAAAATGACCTTTTCCACTTTTGTTATTTGAAATCTTACTAAGGATAGATCTGGTTCTCTACGTTTCTGGGTACATTATGGTAATTAAGTTATTAAGCAAAACTAAGAATATCGCATATATATTTCAAGTTTTGGTGCCAAACTCACATTTTCAAAATAAAAAACACCTGTATTCGGTAAACGTTTCACTGTTTACTACTGATTGTTTAAACTCCTTACAGGGAGTCTTGATTAGGTTATTAAATTTATTTTAATGTGTCGATCATTTTTTCTGAGGTTTTCCAGAAATTGTAAATATTGCAGAATATTATTTCTGCAATTTGATGTTAATTTTGCCGAAAGAACCCAAGCCAACTCGACACTAAACGAATCTTTTACATGGAACATATATTATATGGCATACGTGCCAACTATTTTACCATCCTGCAAAGCTGCCACCTCAGCCGCTGCTCGAAGCCTCAATCTCGGGCTTACGGGTCGAGCACTTAATAACCCACAGCGAGCCTTTCGGCGGCGCAACGGTTAGGGAGCTAGCCTTTGGAGCCTCTGGGTTCGGGTTCGAATACCGGTAAGGCATGGATGTTTGTGTTTTGTCGAGTATATGCGAAGTATGTGCTCGTTAAATCTGTTGGGTCCGAAAGTCCTGTGGGCGGTCATGACGCAGTTTCCCACGGGTACAGGTCCCTGGAGACTATTTCCCTCCCCTTCAGGGACATGTCTAATCTGTGTAGGTGGCGATAGATGGCAGCATCTGTCTTATATGTGTGTGTGTATGTCGTGTCCGTCCTTCTTGACGATGGTTTATAAGCGGGTCTTTGTGACCAAACACACAAGCCTGAAAATATATGTCAACCAACCAACCCACAGCGACTGAGACGACTAGTTGCATATTTAACGGTATTTTATTTTTCAGGAAATCAAGGATAGAAATCCATACAATGGGCGAACCCCGAGGACCCAACCAAGCATTCCAAAAATGGTACCAAGACGGACACAGACCAAATAAAATCCCCTATTCAGCAGGAGCTGTACAACTCAACCCAACACAACTGTTATTCATCATCACAATCATCTACAGTTGCTTTAGTGCGTTCCACATAGATTTGTCAGCAAAAGCTTTGACTGGAATAACATGAAGAATTCGATGAAAATAGAACAAAGTTTATAGTCCATCGTTTCATCTGTAAAAGCTTTCATCGTCAACATTAAGTTGTAATTGTGGAGTCGGCTATATTTTCGTATAAAGAAGTGATTTATGAGTATAAAGTGTACTGATTGTTTAACTTGTACTGGCATATGTAGAAGGAGGTACTTTGAATAAAGTAATTGATTGTTTATTATGTATAAATAAAGCGATATGAGTGTTTTTGTTGGTTTATAAAATAGGGTCTTCGACTATATTAGGCTAATTCCATGTAACTGTAGTGTAAGTCACGATTTAAGAGGAGATTAAAAGCTTTTTAAATTTAAAAAATAAATCAAATTAAATAGAGTACATTACATTATTTAGTTATAATAAGTGTATATCAACTATTCCACAATTTGTTTTCATTTAATGTCAAAAGTTGTAGTGATAATCACCTTTTACAAACGTGACTTACACTACAGACAGGATAATTTTGCATGGAATTCCACATTATATTTTAAACGTATTTCAGTTTAAAAATCCCTGGGAAAAATACCTGAGCAGAGAAGGCTGATGCACGTTAAATCTATAATTACCTTATATTATTTCTTATGGTCCAATGTCACCTTAACCCTTTCACTCCCAAGCTTAATTTTTCGAGTAAAAACCATATATATCATAGTTAAAGTATTAGATTGCCAGATCACGTGACCTCCAATGCTAACGACGGCACGCGCATGGAGGCCAAAATAAGAGGGCAAAATGGCCAGTGTTGCTGCCACTTTAAGGAGAAAAATACTACGAAAAAATACCATTTAATTCTAAAATTACGAAAAAATATCGTTAAAATACTAGCTGCATTTTGGAGACTTTTTAGGGACTTTAAATCCTTTTCTAGTATTTTTTTGTAATTTTAGAATTAAATGGTATTTTTTCATAGTATTTTTCTCCTTAAAGTGGCAGCAGCACTGGCCATTTTGCCCTCTTATTTGGCCTCCATGCGCGTCCCGTCGTTAGCATTGGAGGTCACGTGATCTGCCAATCTAATACTTTAACTATGGCATCTATGGTAAAAACCTATATACCGGGCTGATTAAGCTGTTGCTACAGCTGTAGCTGTTTACTGTAGAGTGGATGACGTACGCAGTGTCTCCGGCTGTAATAAATACTTTTTACAAACTTTTTTCTTATATGATAAATGTATATATATATAGGTTACAGAGCTCTATAATCCCATTTTTAGAAATTGGATCGAATATATTTGGCTCGAAGTTTTTGTTTATTGGTTCAAAGAATATGTATTTTTTATTTTCATAAAATAATTTTACAACAAAATATTCGGACTAATTTTAAAAAAGTGTAAATCATAGAAGCTTGAAAGCCAGCTTGCGTTTATTAGTGAAATCTTTAATACTAACAAAGCAGTCAACAACTGCTTCGGAGAATTTACAACGTTATATCCATAAACGTTACATTCTCTGTTCCCTACATTCATGAATTTGTTAACACAGAGCATTTGACTAATAACTCGTGGGCTAACATTTCAAATTATCGGTCTGACATAATTCTAAGTTACACAGAATTTATATGGCGTAACTAGGAGGAGAAATTATTATTTATGATAGAGGGAATACGAATACTAAGTTTCCCGTTTATTCCTTAGACAAACAAGTAGGTTTGTAACAGAATCTGTCACTTAACCCGCTTCCACACAACAGTTGTATTTAACAGATAAAAATGAGACAAACGCAGCATTAGTTCTATATTAAACATTTACATGCTAAACTTGGCTAGTTTCATTTATTTTATTTCGAAAATTCAATAATTATTACTTATCGTTTGCAAAAATTAATTTTTATTTCAAAGAATAAATATGTAATATTCCTCGCTTTTAAATAGAATGAAAACATTTCATATCAACGTACAAAGAATCTCGTAGTGAAATATATTTGACGTCATTTCAAAACTGATCGATGTCGCAAAAATAAATTTATTTTTATTTATTGTCTAAAAGAATTAAAGTTTCTCGAGCGATTGTTGCGAATGGCAATGGTGATTTAATTCTAATAAAAATGGCTTCTTATGCTTTTTAAATGAACATTAAATTTTGCAGTTTTTTAAATAAGTGAAGTACTTCGAACTCGAATTTTTTTTTCTGAAATTTTAAATGTACTCCAATTTCGATGCGCTGAATTTTTTGACATATCACTCTTGCCCGTAGGATTTGTAGTTTGGTGTATGAAAGTGGGTGACGGACAGACAGGCAGACGGACTGAACGATTACAATACCTTCCAATTTTACGTTATAAACGTAGTGTGGAAGCTAATAAAAACAAAAAAGTATTAACTTCCAATTACCTAATATGAAATGTAAGGTAGAGAAAGTATTTCGATTCGGTAAAAATATGACATGGTGAATATGTAGTTCTAAAAGGTGGTTTTTGAACACCGATTCGCTTGTATATCTGCCAATTGGGGTACTTAACTGTATCGCTAAAATACCTTCCAATATTAAATTAATTATAGTTTGAACCCAAAAGTAACAAACGTATATATTTTTTTGCAAAATAAGTCTTTAAATAATTCATAAAAATCATTTTAAAATGGCTTTTTTTTTCATCGGTACGTCACGTGATCACAAACACGTTAATTTGGCAGACGTCACTAGTATATATAAACAAACCGGTGTGATATTTTTTTGCTTGCAATTAAACTGGATTTAATCTAATTTACTCTTAAAATAAGAATTATATAGATAATGGAAGGAGGTTTTACAGAAGCGGATAGTTCAAATTTGCTTAAAGTAGGTTCCAAAATGGTGTTTCAAAGTTTGTTTATAATTACTAGTGACGTCATATATACCACGTGGCAGTCACAAAGCGTTTTCGGGCGTAAATTTTCGTCCTAGTTTTAAAATTCATTTTTCTCCCTTTTTATGGGAAGTTTGAAAAAAAGAAAAAAAACGGGTGTAATATTTTTGGCATAAGAATATTTTAAGCCAATAATTTTTTTTCGGTCAAATACCCTATTACAGCATGACGAACTAAAAGAGCTATGGACATCAAATTTAACACGCGAGTTCCTAGTACCTGACAGACGTCATAGTTGGATTTTTGAGAAAATCACGTATGTGAAAAGGGTAGCTGCTATATAACGTTTTGGTTTTTAACCCTTTCCGCTATGCAGGATTAATGTTTCCTCGTAATATGTGATAGAATATCATTATCGAATCCTTAGTCGAACGGCCGCCTGAGCCGTTTCAGTAGGGTTAAAGACATTGAAATTGCTTATAGGATGCACAATTACCTTTAAATGTTTATTTAGTGAGTGCTAGTTAAAAGTCTATAGTGTTACGTACCCTTAGTTTTTTCTAAAAAACTGGTTGATATGATACAAAGCTGACTTTCATCCGACAAATTTATTCCATACAAATTTATTTATGTTTCTAAGTTTTTTAATAGAAAACTATTAAAAGGGGCTGTACCACAACCAACTTCAATAACAAAGCCAGAGAAGCTCTCCCAAACATGAGCGTAGACGGAAATTTTGACGTCACTGTTCCCAGTGCCGAAGATCGAGAAACTAGTTCGGACGCATTCGGAATCCTAAAAATGTGGTCAGCCGTGAACGAGTGGTTCCGAACAGGTTTCGAGACAGGTTGTCTTTATCTTCGGAACAAAGTCACTCAGAACTATGACGTCAAAATTTCCGTCCCCGAGCTTGGTTGCAAAAGCTTCTTCGGCCTTAGTAGTTGAGTAGGCCGTGGCACTACACGATGGTATTTCAGTTATTGCCTGTTAGAACTATGTAAAACAAAACAACCGATTGGACTCCCAATGATATAAATCATTGCATGACCAAAGATTAATGGCTTCCACGCGCATATTAATAACGCGTGTCGCTTCTCCGACAGAGACATCAGGAACATGGCAAAAAGAAAGGGTATCGGCCCTGTGGGAACACATTTCCTTGGGTGGATATAGATGTAACTAACACTTTTGTGCCATTGAATCAACATATTTGTTTTTGAGTTTAACGTTTCCGGCTATCTGTAGAGTCTGTGCCAAACTTTGTCACATCCACGTTAAGGGGGACCGGAGCCGTCCACTGAAGCCCATGTTAAAATGACCTTTTTTATGTACCTTTTTCTCAGAATTTATTTGATACTTTTTAATGAAATTTTTACTGGTTGTTAAAGGGATGTTTAACTATACTTTAATGGGGAGGCATTTTCAACATTTTTGTTTAGTTTTTAAATTATAATTTTTTTAAGTGCAACTACATATTTTTGTATCTAAATAACATCAATACAATATTAAAAAGAAAAAAAAGTAAGATATTTATAGTCAAATCCCTCCAGCGGGGTTTAGAAACAAACTTCTTAAATACGTATAAAAAATTTCAGGCTGATACTTACAGTAGATTTGGAGAAAAAGGTACATGAACATTGAAAAATTAAGTTTTGAGACATAACCGTTTAAAGTAAACAATAGTGGTTTCTTACCTATAAAACATGACTGAATTTTACCTAAACAACGTTTGTATTAAAAATACTTCCAGTACTCGAAACTTTTAATGTAAGATATCGTTGTAAAGCTAAGATTTCATATTTTAAGAAACACTAAAAACATTGAAATGTCATTTTTGAAAATGTTTAGGGGTCTGGCCTTATTAAATCTTATCCAAGGACAAGTGACGAGGCCTATGGGACTTAAGACTTCAGAGATTTAACGATCACACTATTTTAGCCTAGTTTCCTTTTTTTAATTTGAAAGAATTAAACAAATTGAAAAGTAGGTTAGGTTAGTTTTGAATTATTGTCGGCTTCGTCGGGCCTTTGAAGCATATTTAACGTGCACTTTATGGCTGCACAGGCCGTTTATAGGTCGGCTGTTAATATGGTAATGTCTGAACTTGGAATCATTTGCTTGCCAGATAAGTGCTTTACCGACTGTACCTATACCAGCCCGCTGGAAAATTGAGTATTGGCAGACTAAAGATGTCCGTCTGTCAGTACCACATATCTAAAATCGGTTCTATTCGTCGTATCTTAATTTCTTTTATGTTAAACTAGCAAACTTATACCCGTTCTTCGCACGGAATAAAAAAATATCAAATAGATTCCAAATATGTGTATCATATACCCTGTTATAGGATCATAAACTTATTATTGTTTCCGCTCGTTATAAATTATAAAATCCCGTTTCGTTGCCTTAAAATTCCAAAATGAAAAATACGCTATAAAATGCACTCATAAATGTCATCACAATTCCCTCATAAATACACAAAACCTTTTAGCTCATTTGGCGCGTTTTGGGAAATAATTTGGCGAGAAAATAGATATAGCTACCCAAACCCATTATACAGCTCTAACACAATGACCTTCGAACAACCGACCAGCTTATAAATTATTTATAAAAGAAATTGCCTATTTGGCGAATTTTAGTTAATAATTTGGCGAACTTGGCAACGTATTTGGCGAAAAAATAAAGACAAAAAACACTAATAGCTCTAGTGTGATGACGCTTTATTAACCATCATGGTTCAGTAATAGCTTAACTATACATTTATTGCTTAAATATGCATACATGCAGTCAACAGAAAAATCAATGAAAAAATCATCAAATAAACCTACAATAAAATCCGGGAATGAAGACTGCCGGAATTACGTCACTTGAAACATGTCAATTATTTTTCAAATAATGAATTTAGTTTCTGAAAGTAATGACAAAAGAATAAAATAAACATTTTGAATTTGAAATGTTTTCGTTAAAAGTTTTATTTATTTTTTTCAGCCGATGGCATCAGGAAAGAGAAAAAATGATCGGATTTGAGCGAAAGTGGTGTATTTTTTTCAGAAAATTCGAATTTTCTCTAAAAATGGAACAAATATGAACAATCTAAGCCTCAGGTGCACACGTTGGTATTAAAGGGAATCTATCTTAAAAATTTCGAATTTCTGAGGGCAGTATAAGTAGGTCTTTTACGATCCGAAAACAGACACACAGACAGACTCTTTCTTTTATTATTATAGACTAGCAAATTTATACCCGTTCTTCGCACGGAATAAAAAAATATCAAATAGATTCCAAATATGTGTACCATATAACCTGTTATAGGATCATAAACTTATTGTTTCCGCTCGTTATAAATTATAAAATCCCGTTTCATTGCCTTAAATTTCCAAAATGAAAAATACGCTATAAAATGCACTCATAAATGTCATCACAATTCCCTCATAAATACATAAAACCTTTTAGCTCATTTGGCGCGTTTTGGGAGATAATTTGGCGAGAAATAGTACCATATAACCTGTTATAGGATCATAAACTTATTGTTTCCGCTCGTTATAAATTATAAAATCCCGTTTCATTGCCTTAAATTTCCAAAATGAAAAATACGCTATAAAATGCACTCATAAATGTCATCACAATTCCCTCATAAATACATAAAACCTTTTAGCTCATTTGGCGCGTTTTGGGAGATAATTTGGCGAGAAAATAGATATAGCTACCCACACCCATTATACAGCTCTAACACATTGACCTTCAAACAACCGACCAGCTTATAAATTATTTATAAAAGAAATTGCCTATTTGGCAAATTTTAGTTAATAATTTGGCGAGTTTGGCAACGTATTTGGCGAAAAAATAAAGACATAACACACTAATAGCTCTAGTGCGATGGCCTTTATTAACCATCATAGTTCCAGTAATAGCTTAACTATACATTTATTGCTTAAATATGCATACATGCAGTTAACTGAAAAATCAATGAAAAATCATCAAATAAACCCACAATAAAATCCGGGAATGAAGACTGGCGGAATTACGTCACTTGAAACATGTCAATTATTTTTCAAATAATGAATTTAGTTTCTGAAAGTAATGACAAAAGAATAAAATATAAAATCCCGTTTCATTGCCTTAAATTTCCAAAATGAAAAATACGCTATAAAATGCACTCATAAATGTCATCACAATTCCCTCATAAATACATAAAACCTTTTAGCTCATTTGGCGCGTTTTGGGAGAGAATTTGGCGAGAAAATAGATATAGCTACCCACACCCATTATACAGCTCTAACACATTGACCTTCAAACAACCGACCAGCTTATAAATTATTTATAAAAGAAATTGCCTATTTGGCAAATTTTAGTTAATAATTTGGCGAGTTTGGCAACGTATTTGGCGAAAAAATGAAGACATAACACACTAATAGCTCTAGTGCGATGGCCTTTATTAACCATCATAGTTCCAGTAATAGCTTAACTATACATTTATTGCTTAAATATGCATACATGCAGTTAACTGAAAAATCAATGAAAAATCATCAAATAAACCCACAATAAAATCCGGGAATGAAGACTGGCGGAATTACGTCACTTGAAACATGTCAATTATTTTTCAAATAATGAATTTAGTTTCTGAAAGTAATGACAAAAGAATAAAATAAACATTTTGAATTTTAAATGTTTTCGTTAAAAGTTTTATTTAATTTTTTCAGCCGATGGCATCAGGAAAGAGAAAAAATGATCGGATTTGAGCGAAAGTGGTGTATTTTTTTCAGAAAATTCGAATTTTCTCTAAAAATGGAACAAATATGAAAAAACTAAGCCTCAGGTGCACACGTTAGTATTAAAGGGAATCTATCTTTAAAATTTCGAATTCCTGTGGGCAGTATAAGTCGGTATTTTACGATCCGAAGACAGACACACAGACAGACAGACTCTTTCTTTTATTATTATAGATAAAGATATGACATCAGATATCTTTCATATTTTTGTCCATCTTTCTGTTGACCAGACGGCACCGGTCTGTCGATAAAATACTCCTTAATTAGCATTGATATTAAATTTTTAGTAATTTAAATCGCTGTTGTCACATCAACAATCACATGAGAAACTTTAACTACAACATATATTTGTAAATAAATAAACTCATAGTTTCCTTGCACAGAAGCCACGACCATGGGCGGGCCTATAAAACTCGCGGAGCAATTTGATAAAGAGGACATTTTAGCCGTTTCATTTTGTCTTCATCTTATTGCTCCGTGCGTTTTATAGCTCCACCCGTGGTCGTGGCTTCTGTGCAAGGAAACTATGAGTATAACTATACAAATATATTTCCACAAAATGTCGGTTCCAGCTCTTTCAAACAAACAAGCACGATGTCGGGAACAGCGGCGTGGTCATTTTTCAACGATGGGCGCAATCCGGTGCATTTGAGTTTTGGAGTGAGATATATGGGTTGTTCTAAGGGGGAATAAGAGATTTTCTGATTATGGGTTTATATATCTTGTTATTTTTTTTATGAATAATTGTTTACCTAAACCACAGTTCATTAATAGTTTTGGAAGCTATATTTGATTTTTTTTTGCGAAGGACTGTTTAAATTTTGATTGATGTCTTATGAACGGGGCCTGATCTTCCAAAACGCTCGTTATGCCCGTGCCTAGAATCCCTAAATTTTATTTTTTATTATGATAAATAAAGAGTACAGGGGAAAAAGAGCTTGATTTCGTAAGAATCTTCCCTATTTTGTGCTTGGCGGACATTGGCGACAGAAAACCGGTTTTTCTTTCGATTCTTCTTTCGCGGTACAAACGTGTGACTCGAGTCCACTGATCTCTGGCGTGAATCAGGGTTTCCGTGAGAGAAAAACCAAAAGAGTAACCGATTTCCTCACACCAGTTTAGGCGATGACTCGCTATTGTTGCCAAAGAATCCTGATGCAGACAGATTCCTATGAAATCAAGCTCTTTTTCCCCTGTGCTCTTCAAATGCTGTTGACTCCCAAAATGTCAGTATATTTTCTAATTTTCTGAAACCCACATTGTTTTTAACTTGACTTTGAAACAGACATTGACCTGACGCGACTGGTTTGATCGTTTTTGTGAGAATAAAACCGATAAATTGGTAGAAAAAATATAATACATGGGAAAACTAGAACCATCATTACGGGCAATCATACACTAAATGTTCCGCCAAAGAGGCCCCCCCAAAATGAGTTGTGCGGGCCTATAGCCTGAGATAGCCTATATCAGGCAACTCTGCTCCACGGCCTACTCAACTACTAAGGCTGAAGAAGCTTTCCCAAACAAGCTCGGGGACGGAAATTTTCCGACGTCATAGTTCCGAGTGACTTTGCTGAGAAGATGAAGACAACCAAACCCGAAACCTGTTCGGAACCACTCAGTTTCACGGCTGACTACATTTTTAGGGTTCCGATAGCATCCGAACTAGTTCCTCGATCTTCGGCACTGGGAACAGTGACGTCAAAATTTCCGTCTACGGTCATGTTTGGGAGAACTTCTGTGGCCTTGGTATTGAAGTTGGCCGTGCCTGCTCATGAATGGATCAAAATATGACTTATAGTTAGCCTGTTAAATTTGTATCAGTTGTTAGCTTTTCAACCATGAAATCATCCTTAAATTTTCATAAATCATATTTTATTCACGATGCCAAGCGAGATACTCGGTATTCATAACTGCACCACTGCAGCAGAAAGGGCAGGCAGGAACTTTTGTTACCTGGAGACATGATGGTAAAGGCCACTTTCAGAACTTTGTTGTTTCCAAAAGGGGCTTCGTTATTGGCGGTTAAGTCTTGCAGGCTCGGCATATTCCCTAGAACTGAAAGCCATTTTTCTCTGCCACCATCTAGGTGACTCTCGCTACCAATTTTGACTCTCATATTGCAATGAGCTCTTTGTGGATGTTAAAGTATGCCGAGACTTAATTTTGCCGAAAGAACCCAAGCCAAATAGGTACTCAAGGGATCTTTTACATGCCACATAATCATCTGACATGCGTGCCCACGATTTTCCCATTCAGAAAATAGGACGACTTAGCAGAGGCTCCAACCCGCAAACTTGGGCTTATGAGGCGGACACGTAATACCTCTCAGCCACTGATCTGCTATTTTCAAAACTTGTAGGAAGAACTAATTTAAAAGCTCTCCATGGTGTTTCCTTAACATAATATCTGCTTGACTTCTAATGATAGTTTAGGTAGTAAACATCCCTTACACAAAACTAGAAACAATGAATAATGTGTGGTAATTACGCTAACTTGCTGCTAAGTGGTAATTAGAACGAGCGAAATTATATTCGAATTAGTTTCAAATGTTGCTTCAAGGTGTTAACTTCAGATACATGTAAATATGGAAATTCACGCTTTAGTTAATAATAGCGGCACGAAATTTTCTGAAATTGTTTCTGCAACATTGTTTATAAACTTTAAAATTGAACTATCACTTTGTTTGATGATCTTAGTCTGGAATGTTTTAAGTAATGTAGAGATATTAATTTAAATGTACCATTGTTTAAAAATAGTAAAAGTGATGTATCGTGTTTCGTTTCCATTGCTATTAGGGGAAGATGGCGGATCCTCTTTTCCTATATCGACTTTTGCTCAATTGATCGATTTCAAACTTGAATTAATCGATTAATCTTAAAGTTGCTTAGTTTGCAGACGTTTTGAATCTTGGAGAATAAAGTATACCATATTTTATTCAAAGAAATCTAAGCAAAAGAGTGAAATTCACAAACTTGCTTTCACTGTATTAATCGCGATTAAAAGTATGGATGACAACAACTTCAACGGTTTGTTTTTATTTGTTGTCTGGAATGGTTGATGGTGAAACATTTCACCACACATGCAGCTACTAAGAACCATATTTTTAGTGAAACCAAGCCCTAAATTTCAATTTCTGATAGATAGTGGAATAAAATAAAATAAAAAACTTAACTTTGTGTTTTCTTAAACAGTTATATACGAAAACCTCACCAATATGTGCATCTAAATATGTGTGTTACAATTTATTTACAAAACTTCAAACCATTAATATATAGTAGAACTTTCCAAAATTAATCAGGTATATAACAATTAATTAAATTATATAAGCATTATTATGCTTAACTAAATTATAAGCATAAACTTCCTGCCGAAATTAACAAATTTATTTATTCCACTAATTTAACACAATTTCTGAGAATACATGATCGTAAAAATAATTATTTCCTTTACTAATTAATCCATTTTGTAACAACAGCTATTACAAACTTAAGAAATTGTTTCACACAGCTTCCTTTGTATAGCTTTATTTAATTACTTTGTTGAAAATTACGCCCAAATAGCGTCTTTAAGTTCTATTGTTTGTTACAGCAAACCTGGCAACATAATTTCAAACTGGCGTCTTGCTTGTGAGAATCAGGAAATTAAGTATGCTTAAGACTTTAAAGTAATTATTATAACGACAAAAAGTTTAAT
The DNA here is from genome assembly GCA_019343175.1 of Oedothorax gibbosus. Classification (NCBI taxonomy): domain Eukaryota; kingdom Metazoa; phylum Arthropoda; class Arachnida; order Araneae; family Linyphiidae; genus Oedothorax; species Oedothorax gibbosus. Next base: position 31,508,745 of record CM033278.1, read on the forward strand.
AAGAATTTCCTCAAAAATTAGCTTAGAGTTTTAAAAGAAAAGCTTTTTCCAGCGGCTTTGTAAAGAGCTTTCAATTTTGACTTAGTATGTAAACGTTAAAAGTTAATTTGTATATGCTTGTGAGTAAGACGGTGCTTAAAATAATTAATTAAATTTGTTACAAATTGAATTTTTAAATCCGCATTATTCGTTAATAGTTAAAGGCATAGTAAATTTTTATAGTAATGTCGTTTACTAAAAATTTACTATGCCTTAATTAGTAAACAATAGAAATGTGTTAAAAAAACCTGTTGAGGAGTTAAGCCCTTTAACATAATACATAGCGGTAAAAAATTCAAGATCTTAGTGGAAGAACGAGTTAAGTGATCAAAAGAGGAAAACGAGAAAATCAGCTTTAAAGGTTTTCGTTTGCACCTAGTTACGTTAAGGGGGAATGGGCGCGCTGAACCGGGGGTCTCCAAAGCCAAGTGCATCAGTGTTAATCCAATGGCGAAAAAAATATTTTCTTTGCCACATTTCTCCGGCTGTATTGAATATTTTTACAAGCGGATTTTTTATGTGATAAATGTAGCTGACTTACAGGTCCCGACCTTCCCACTTTTTGAAATTGGTTCGAATATTTTTTTTTAATTTTCAATAAATAATTTTACACAAAATATTCGAAGCAATTTCAAAAAGTGGGAAGATAGAGACTTGTAAGTCATCTAAATTTATTATTAAAAAAACCGTTCGTAAAAATATTCAATACAGCCGGAGAAATGTGGCAGAGAAAATAGTTCTTTCGCCTTTGGATTTACACTGAGGCACTTGAGTTTAGATACCCCCGGTTCAGCGCGCCTATTCCCCCTTAAAGTGGAACTGACAAAGGGTAAAAATCATGGTTAACTTAAAGTTTATGAAAAAGAGGGCTTTTGTTTATTTAAGAGGATGGAATAATTTGTTCTTTGAAGAAGAAATTTATAAATTTATTTCACAGAAATCTCAATTTCTTCAAAAATGTCACTTAGCACGTTCTTCCACTAAGCTCTTCAATTTTGTTAGGTTGTTTGAGAAAATAAAAATTCTATTTCAAATGTCTATAAAATACTTAACGGCCACTGTAGCACTAAACGAGTAAGAAGAAAGAAGCGAAGACGTTTAGGGGACGCGGTACCCAACAAATTAAATCCAGTATTTTTATCGCTACCATTCAAATTAAACTATTTTTACAAAGAACTAACATTCAATAAACATATACGAAAAAATGATTAATATTGAAACGTAAGTTTTTTCAAAAAATTAAAAATAATTAACGTATTTCAAAATGCTACTCCTCCTACAATTTAGAGAATTTTTTTAATTGGATTTTTTAAATGTTTCCACAACATCTATTAATAAAATTTGGTATGGATATTGAGCTGTCAGTTAAACAAAAATAGTTATGTAGCTTTATGTATAAAAATGGCCAAAAAATAAGATTTTTTTTTAATTTTCAACTTTATCATTTTTTTTTTAAATCTATTCACACTAGACCTTATCCCATACCAACTTTTGTTAAACGCATAATGTTTCAACGCAAGAAAAAAAATTTGGAGCTCTACATTAATTTACTCAAAAGCCTTGGGTTTTAACCTTTCCAAAGCTGAAAAATTAAAAATTTAAAAAATCAACATAAAATTTCCAAAACCATTTTACCAAACCACTATATCATTTTCAATAAAACTTCTCCATTATAAAGGATATCTTATTTTTTGCAATATCCTTAGCTCACAGCATTCGAGCATGTTTAATTATTTTCTGGGCAACCCTAAATTTTGGGTATTGCGTCGCCTTAAGATATAAAAACTTTTTCAAAAGGTTCAGGAAATAATAAATGTCTAAAAAAAGAAAAAAAATACGTAGCAATGTTAAAGTATAAATGTTGATACCAAGAAGCGAAAAGGTTTAAATTATTTCTACATTAAGGATAAAATTGAGTTAAAATGTTTTGTACACATTTTCCTAGAGAGAATTTTCTCGGGGAGAAGACAATAAATTTCCAAATTATTACTTTTAAATTTTTAAATTACTTTGAAAATAACAAAACTAAAACTATTTGTCGATAAAACAAAACATTCAGTTTTACTTTGAATATTATTTCCAGTTGGGACATTTATGATTGAGACACTATAACTATACATTTTATGCTTATTATTACTGTCATAATTATAAATTGTAAACGAGGTTTACCTTTATGAATAACATACTTAAATATTGATACAAATTCTTCCAGTTAAGTTTTTAATAGCAAATACGGGGCCCGGATGGCCGCGTGGTTTGGACCATTACGCTAGCAGTCTGCGCGCTGTAACGGGTGCGGGTTCGATTCCCGCCTTCGCCCTGGGTGTACCTTCCTTTCTCTGTGACAGTAAAAAAAATTCTTTCTGTGCCTGTCTTACTTGACGAAGGCTTATTAAGCGGGTCTCTGATCAAGCACACAAGCCGGAATATATATGTAACCTACCTACCTAAATAGCAAACACTAAACAGGAACGCCAGTATAACTGTATTATGTACAATATTTTATGTATACCATGTCCTTAAATACTAATTAAATATAATTTACTTATTTCATCTATTTCCTATAATATCACATGTAAGCTCTAAATCCAACTATAATCACCTCCAAAATTAGATCTTAATTTTTATAACCCATAAACAAAATAAAAACACGATATCATCCTCCAGAATCACATCATATTTCACCATTAATTATTTTAAACTGCAACAAAAACTGTAATTCAAAACTTATAGCATCCACGAGTATCCTGACGCCATTTCATTTAAGACATGTCCGTTTGCTAAATGAGGCACAAATTGTCTCCCCTGCGAGAAATTACTTGGCGCTTTCTGTGCAGATTAGCGGAGATAACGAAGGCGCTTTGAGGCCATTAAGTACGTTGAATCGACGTCCTCTGTCACGTGATATGAGGCAGTCAACAGTGCTGAATGTAATATAATTTCTGAGTGTGAGAACGACAGAGGGGTTGTTAAAAGGGCATAATGTAATTTTTAGCTTCCACACTACGTTTATAACGTAAAAAGTGGATGGTATTATAATCGTTCAGTCCGTCTGTCTGTCCGTCACCCACTTTCATAGCCCAAACTACAAAAGCTACGGACAAGTGTGATACGTCAAAAAAAAATTCAACGCATCGAAATTATAAGACATTGAAAATTTCAGAGAAGAATTCGAATTCGAAGTACTTCAATTATGTAAAAAACTGCAAAATTGAATGCCCATTTAAAAAGCATAGGAAGCCATTTTTATTAGAATTAAATCACCATTGCCATTCGCAACAATCGCTCGAGGAACTTTAATTCTTTAAGACAATAAATTAAAATAAATTTATTGTTGCGACATCGATCAGTTTGAAATAACGTCAAATATATTTCACTACGAGATTCTTTGTATGTTGATATGAAATGTTTTCATTCTATTTAAAAGCGAGGAATATTACATATTTATTCTTTGAAATATAAATTAATTTTTGCAAACGATAAGTAATAATTATTGAAATTTCGAAATAAAATAAATTAAACTAGCCAAATTTAGCATGTAAAAGTTTAATATAGAATTAATGCTGTGTTTGGCGCCTTTTTTACCTGTTAAATACAACTGTTGTGTGAAAGCGGGGTAAGCGACAGATTGTTACAAACCTACTTATTTTTTCATTTGTTGGTTTGTAAGGCAATTGTTATTGAAGCTGGTTCAGATAGATTTAAAAAGAGAGGTTTATATATAACTTTATATTGTATTTTTTTTATGTATAAACATATAATGTTAATAATATAAAATATAACCAATATTTACCGACTTTTTTGTTTATAATACAACGAGAATTAATATACACTTAAATAAATATGTAAAAGGGAAAAAATGCTCAATTTTTATCAACAAATATGGAGAAAAATATGGAAGCCTTCACTTAGAATTAAACACTTTTTTTTCTCAGTTATTTATTGAAAAAAAACATCCGCATGAAAGAACCTAATATTTAGATAATGACTTGAAAGTCATAATATTAAACCAAAGATAAATAATTATTGCACTTCATATAGAGGAAATTTAAAATTAATTGCTAGTTATTGAAAACTACTAAAATTTCTTTTACTTATTTCTTATTTACTCACAATAAATAAATTTTTAGAACGATCAGTGAAATTTTAAAACTGAACGGTGGGAAACAAACATTTTTTTTTAGCCTACTTGAACTTATAGACTTATGATTCTTTTACAGTATTTTATATATAAAAAATATTTTTCCAAAATTCTTAATTTACGAATATACCATTATGGCTAAAACATTACGTTGCAAAAATAAGATATTAAATCACAACTTATTCTTGCGACGTATTAATAGTATAGAGTTATTAAATTAACTTACAAGAAAAAGCTTCATTTACTTTTTGATGTGAGCAAATATCGCCTGATGCTGCAATAAAAGCAAAGATGTCCAAAAGAAATGTATCGTCTTAATGGTTTGACAAAATGGCAACTGACGTAAATGCATATTGCATAAAGAACTTTAAATGATAATTGTAACAATTCTCTCAGTACCAACGGTATTTGGAAGAAATTCTGGTTGTCTATTACGTCTGGTTGTCTATGACGAAATAGTCATTAAAATTAAAAGAGTAATCATATAGTGTTCGCACCGAAAATGTTTGATTTGCCCACAGAAGAAAAAAAATTGTTGGGAGAACCAAATTTTTTTTGTTGACGTGTTTTGTTGACTAATTTTGTTGACTTAACAATATTTTACTTGTCCCAACAAAGCGAGTATTTTCCCCACAACAAAACCCGTTTGGTTGAGGTAAGCTCGGCCTGATGTTGGCTGTTTTTAACTGTGACGTCATGGCCCCTGTCATCAACGGCAATTCGAAGAAAATTAAGGGCACCATTCGGCCATTATCGTCGTGAAAGGATTTGATTGCTATTTTCAAGGGTAACTTGGGGCCGTAGTGAGCCTAGTGGTCAGCGTCTTGGTCTCGAGATCGGAAGGTCCCGCGATCGAGTCCCGGTACCACTGAAGACCTACCGAGTATATGTGGAGTACGTGTTTGTTTAATATGTTGGGTCCGAAAGTCCTGTGGTCGGTCGTTGCGCATTTTAGGTTTGGCGCATTTTTGGTTGAATCAACAAAACCATTTGGTTGAATCAACAAAACAATTTGGTACTGACAACAAAATAATTTCAACAAAACAATTTGGTACTGACAACAAAATTTTTGTTGGCGCTATATTGACCAAAAAATTTTGTTGAAACAACAAAATTTTTGTTCTTTCAACAAAATATTTTTTTCTGTGCCGAAGTTTTAAAAAATAATAACGTCGTTTTTATTAACTATTTTTTGCAAAATTAAAGTTCATGACGTCCCGATAATTTGAAAAAAGAAACAATTTTTAACTCCCGAAAAAAGATAGAGAGAAAAAAATCCGTCACCTCGTTCCGGTTTTCCAGCATTACATATAATATTTAAAAACTTATAAAGTTTATAATTTTACCAAATTTAAATTTTTAAAACATCGAAGAGCATTTATAACCATCTATTTTTGAAATAAAATTATAGAAGTTTCAATTAAAAATTTAATTTTTTTTATCATACAGTGAAAACAAGTTAAAATGTCAGTTAATTTGCGTATCCCTCTTAGGGTTACAGACTTTTTATGTTCGATCATTTATAAAAAGGAATCCCGGAGTTACACTCTTAAAACAAACGAGCGGTTTTAACTCAGTTGAGTTAATTTCCATCCTTTCCGTGCCGAAAATGCACTTCCCTATAGGAGTGGATTTCACTCTTTTTCGGAGTGGGTAAAAGAAATAAAAGAAAACAATCTACGTCCTACACTCTTAAAACGAGACTCGGGTTTTTTAAAGAGTGAATCCGTGAGGTGTAGATTGTTTTCTTATTCTTTTACCCACTCCGAAAAAGAGTGAATTCACTCCTATAGGAGAAGTGCATTTTCGGCACGGAAAGGAGGAAATACTCGCCTAAGTAGAACCGCTCGTTTTTTTAAGAATGTAAAACTCTTAAAAACGAGCGGTTTAACTCAGTCAGAGTTAATTCCACTCCTTTCCGGTGCCGAAAATGCACTTCTCCTATAGGAGTGGATTTCGCTCCTTTGTTTTAAGAGTGTAGAGAACGTATCAATTCTATAATCCGTCAATCTGAGTATATTTTTCTCACACTTGTACCAAACCAAACACCAACCCATCCATATACAACCGGGAATAAACTTTCTTATTTTCTCGAGACCTCTCCTCAGCACAAAAGGCAAGCACTTCCGACCAAATAAAAACAGCCCCGGATCGCGTACGGGTCAGCAAAGAGCCGGCCCGCCCTCTTCTTCTCGTTTCGGTGACTACAAACACCCTTATTGATCGAAAGACACATCCCCGAATCCACAGGAAAACATCAAGGAGTTATTTCTTATTTGTTATATAAGAAACAAGCTACACTCTTAAAACAAAAGAGTGAAATTCACTCCTATAGGAGAAGTGCATTTTCGCACCGAAAGGAGGGGAAATTACTCGACTGGTTAAAACCGTCTTTTTAAGAGTTAGGACAGATGTTTCTTTTATTTTTTACCCATCCCGAAAGATGAACATCTTAGGGGCATAGGAAGGGCGAATACAGGACCAGTTAGCAAGCTCGTTTGTTTGATGTCACTCTTACGCTTACTCTCAAGTCTTTCCACTCCTCGGTGCCGAAAATCACTTTTTCTATAAGTGGAGATTCGCCTTGTTAGGGTAGAGTCATTCTATTCGCATGAGTATTTTCTCACACTGTCACAACAACCTAACAACGGAATAATTCTATTTTTCGAGACCTCCCTCAGCACAAAGACACTTCCGACATAAACGCCGGATCCTAGTAGCAAGACGCCGCTCTCGTCGGACTAACACTTTTGATGAAGACTCCGATCAAGAACAGGTTTTATTTGTTTAAGACCCTCTCACATTCGCAACTATGTCTTGTAAAGCACTCTTAAACAAAAGAGTGAAATGCAGTCCATATACGAAGTCATTTTCGGTAGGAAAACGGATGGAAATAACTCAATGAGTTAAACACGCTCTTTACAATAGACGTAGATGTTCTTTTGTCTTTTCACCCACTCCGAAAATAGACGTTCCCCACTTCTTCATGACTTTAGGTGATTCCATATCGAAGGATGGAAATTAACTCTCAGACTGGAGTGTAAAACACCGTATGTTAAGATGTAGAAGCCTGACCACAGATTTGTTTCAGTGATTGACTTTACGGCTATAAAACCATCACTAACTTTTAATAAATCAGATTTTATATGCGTGAGAATGCTATGAAGAAAGAGAAAACTTCTTAAAAAGAATCTTAAAAAGAAAACGGAGAATATTTGTATTTTTTTAATAGCTAGAGAGATGAATACTAAACTAAACTGTATTGCAAAATGTTGTCGTCTGGTCACCCTAAAGCTAGACAACTGCCGACTCAGCTTATTAGGTCGGAGAAGCTCTCTGTGACTTTACAGTGGCCGTCCGATTCGGGTTATCAGCCGTTCCGAAAGAATGGAACGAAACCTAAACAGTATAATAGGACGTGCGCCAAAAATTTTCCTGTTATTTCTTTAGAAAAGCCGACAATCGCAACCGGACGGACAGGGTGAAGTCACGAAGGGACTCTGATGCCTTAAAATGTAGTAAGCTCTGGCTAGGCAAAGACCTTAACAATGCTGAAGTCACTCTTTATAAACTTATTTAATGATATACAAAAGTTTTGATCAATACTTGTTTTAGAAGGTTGAAGGATGCTTCTTGTGTTTAGGAAGTTTAGTAATAACAAAATGCCTGATAAGGCCAATGCCAATACGCCATGCACTCACCCAGCTTATGATTTCAAAATGAGTAAACAGTGTGTTGAGGCAAGTAAGAAAGCCAATCGATGTTGGGATATATAAGAAAAAGTATCACTTCTAAATCTAAGGAGATCATTTTGCCATTGTATAGAGGGGATTGGCAAGGCCACATCTGGAATATGCTGTTCAATTTTGGGTCTCCCTTCCTCAGAAAAGATATAGAGTTGCTTGAAAAAGTTCAGCATAGGGCTACAAAAATGATTAAAGGCCTATCTGGTATTGATTATGATAACAGATTAAGATCTTTAAACATGTATTTCCTGGAAAATAGGAGAGCTAGGAGTGATTTAATTCAGTTATTCAAGTTCATAAAACAGGGAGACATGGAGGACTTAGGTTTTACCTTAAATAGCCGGACCTGAGGACATGATCAGAAATTGAATAAATCGTGCTTCAAAAGGGAGGTAAGAAAACATTATTTTTAATATAGAGTTTTCAATGAGTGAAATGCTTTACCAGATTATGTGGTGTATTCGAAGAGAGTAGAAGATTTTAAGAAGAATCTTGATAGTCATTGGAAACTGGTAATGTATTAGATTTATTTAGAACCAACCCTGCTGGGCCTCTGGCCTGTTGTCGGTCGACAATTTTTGTATTTGTATTTATGATGTTGGTGAACACTGGTTCCACCGAGATAACTGCCACTTTCAAATCTAATGCAAATCTATGTTTTAATTCTGAAAAACATTAATTTTAAATGAAACATGTCCTATGGTTTGATCCAGAGTTTGAAATTCACGATCGTTAGTAGCAAAATGCGACCAATTCCTTTAATTTTACGACTGCAAATAAAATTAAGTCGCAGTTATCGAGATTATTCCCATGTCTTATAAACTTTAGGTGTTTTCCAAGATCCTGCAACTAATCATCTTGAAATCGCAAATATTCGACTTTCATGAATTCATCAAAATTCTTCGCTGAGATTCTAAAATAGTAAAACTTCTGTGTAAAATACATACAATTACATAAAAAAAATCAATAAATATTTTTCTTAAAAAGGCTCCCAAATAATGTGCATTTGATCCAAGATTTTAAAGTTAGTAGCACCAGATTGCTCCTTAATTTTTTCATCCAATTTCTTTTACTGGTTTAAACTGCACTGTTAAAAATTTTGTGCTAGGCTTCACCATGATATTGGTTGGTTTCACCATGATATTGGTTCCTAGTAGCTGCAACGGCTAAGTGGTGAAATGTTTCACCTTTTTTTTCGGTGTTTTGTTGAACCATTTTTGTGGGTTTGGAAACAAAATCCAGAGAAATGGTTCAACCGAATACCAAAAATATGGTGGAACGTTTCACCATTCAGCCGTTGCAGCTACTATGAACCAATATCATGGTGAAACCAACCAATATCATGGTGAAGCCTAGCACAAAATTTTTAACAGTGCAGTTTAAACCAGTAAAAGAAATTGGATGAAAAAATTAAGGAGCAATCTGGTGCTACTAACTTTAAAATCTTGGATCAAATGCACATTATTTATTGATTTTTTTTATGTAATTGTATGTATTTTACACAGAAGTTTTACTATTTTAGAATCTCAGAGAAGAATTTTGATGAATTCATGAAAGTCGAATATTTGCGATTTCAAGATGATTATGGTCGGCAGGATCTTTGGAAAACCACCCTAAAAGTTTGGTTGGTGTTTGGTTGAACCATTTTTCTGGGTTTGGAAACAAAAACCTGAGAAATGGTTCAACCGAATACCAAAAATATGGTGGAACGTTTCACCATTCAGCCGTTGCAGCTACTATGAACCAATATCATGGTGAAACCAAGCACAAAATTTTTAACAGTGTAACTTACTTCAACAAACTGAATGTTCCCCCTAAAGAACCCAAAAACTTCTCATAACCCTTCAAGAAAAAAAAAGTTCTCTAGAGATAGAATTAATGTCTTCCCTCCCGAGTGAAATAATAACGCAATAGCAGGGAGGACGAGAAGATAAATAAAAATGGTTGTGTCTTTTCGGAGGTTGGATTATTACATTTTTTTTCTCCAGATATCCTCTGGAAAGCTGTTGCAATCATTGGTTTGGAACGCATCCAAGCCGATTCATTTGGGAGAGATCTTCGAGCGAAATATGTTTTTAATAGTACGCGAAAGTTCGTGTTTATAAAAACGTTTGGCTTTCGGAAAGTTCATTGGAAATTGATTATCTTTCAAGTAAAATGTATCCCGCAAAAGAATTGAGTTTGTATGTTTGTTTTAGCATTTACGTTTTGTTTTACATGACTTTAATTTAAAAGATTGCGGAAGGAAGTTGCTGGTTTGAAGTGAATGGATATTGGTGAAAATCAAACTGGTAAACAGTAAAAAAATCCCTCCGTATGTTTACGTAATTATCGTCGCACTAGAGCTACACCAGGGCTATTGGCGACGGGCGTCATATTTTAGAATCACAGTCAAGTGACGAGCCGACACCTGAGTAGGCACCCAACGCAACCATTAAGGGTGACGTCGTACGCAGCGTTAGGACTTTGAAGGATATTTAACGTGCACTCCCTCCTCACGGGGTATTATTCGTCGGACATTTTTGGCTGCACGGGCCGTTTATAGGTCGGCAGTTATTTTGGCGATGCCCGGACCCGAACCTGAGATCTTCCGCATGCTAGGCGAATGCCTAACCGACTGGGCTCCCCAGCCCCCTCCGTATGTACAATGTGCTTTTCACTCATCAATTGTCTATTCATTCGTAGACGTACTGCACATGCAACCTCAAATAGCATCCCCGCTAGATGGCGTTAATTTCTTACTGAGTTACTACCAGCTACAAGAAAAACTATAGTATAAAAGCCGCTGAAACTTTGTCTTCTCCTTGAGGTGCTTTTGGTTGGAAAAGTGTTGATGTAATATCTTCGGAAACGCTTCACATTAAATGCGTTGTCTACACTCTTAAAACAAACGAGCGGTTTTAACTCAGTCTGAGTTAATTTCCACTCCTTTCCGTGCCGAAAATGCACTTCTCCCATAGGAGTGAATTTCACTCTTTTTCGGAGTGGGTAAAAGAAATAAAAGAAAACAATCTGCGTCCTACACTCTTAAAACGAGCGGTTTTAACTCAGTCTGAGTTAATTTCCACTCCTTTCCGGTGCCGAAAATGCACTTCTCCTATAGGATTGAATTTCACTCTTTTGTTTTAAGAGTGTACACACCGTCCTTACATCCATCCATTAATCCAGGGGTTCCCAACCTTTTTGCATCTGCGTACCACTTGACTTTTCGAGAAATTTTGGCGTACCACCAGACCAAAATACTTTAATTAAGCGTATAATATTTATTCTTTTAAAAGTGTTCAAAGGCTTTTTGAATTAAATTCCTGAGAAAACTTCATATTTAATGGTTAGGTATTTGTTTATTTATAACATGCTTATAATAAAGGGGAAAATAAATAGATTAAAATGGTATTAATTTTCAGTTTTATTTATGACCCATAGGTCTAAAAAAATACAAACATCATATAAAATATACATTTTTAGTCTTCAGTGCAAAACTTGTTGTTTGCCTGTGATTAAAATATCAACATAAGGTGTAATGGAACTGATCTTCACTCATAAGCCCTCTTCAACACTCATTCTGCTTCTATGTGTATTTTTTATGTACACACACAAGAGTTCAGAAATCCACTCTCACACAAGTAACATGTAACGAATGACATCAAAAATAGTAGAATGATGTTGCTCACATCACTTACGCGTACCACCTGAAATTTTCCCGCATATATCAGTGGTTCGCGTACCACTGGTTGGGAACCCCTGCATTAATCTATTCGTCTTTTAATTCATCCAACCTATTAATCCATCTGTGTATCTATATATAAGTCATTACTAGCTATATGTAAACTTTTTATTGCAAAATATTTACATTACATTTTCTAGTCATGATCGTACTATTTTCTTTATACTTATGGCATTTCTCTCACCTGATACTGTTATCTTCTTCTCTTAGCTGATCGATCTTGGAAGTAATGTATATTCTCTCGAAAGTTCTCGTGTAAGTAGAAAGAATTTTCTTGATAAAAGTATCTTACTTGGATAATGCTTTGAGTCTTTATACAAGCCTGGTATTTTCTGATAGTGCAAGTGATGACTACTACATTTCTTCAGTATTGGTAGCAAAGCATTTTTTATTTGTATTTTTCTCCGTATTTATCAAATTATTAGCAACAAAATTAATAAAAAATAAAGGTTCAAAACGATTTGGAAATGCAGTCCATTTTAATAAAATAAGAAAATATTACCTATTAGCAAGAAGCACTCTACACTCTTAAAACAAACGATCGGTTTTAACTCAGTCTGAGTTAATTTCCACTCCTTTCCGGTGCCGAAAATGCACTTCCCCTATAGGAGTGGATTTCACTCTTTTGTTTATGGAGTGATACATTTACACTGTTTTCACTGCATTGGCAAGTTATCTCATTTCTGTACTGTTTCCAAGTTTTTTTTTTCGGAACAATTAATCTTTTAAAACCTTATTTCACTTTCCTTAAAGATGACCATAAAAATTGAAGTCGCATGAAAGGATTAAGTTTTAGCGGTTTCTGAAACATTCTCGACAAAAAATCACGTGGTTTTTATTCACTCCGGCTCTCATCTTACATTGAATAAATTATAGTTTCTCATTTATTCCTGATGAAGGGAAAACTAAAATAAACAAAACCAAAAAAAAAATTTATAATTAGTTTGATAGAATTATTATTTAAAGCAATTATTCACGACAATTCATTTTCATTGTTAATCTAATAAATTTGATGTCATTAGTTTATTCTTAAAATCACAACAAATAAATAAAACAATTTACAACTGGTAGGGCCAACGGTGACGTCATATCTACGACAAGATTTGTTTTATACCTCACAAACACACCAAGCTCCACCTCGTTCAAATCGTTTATTATTAACTATAATAACTACTATAACTATACTGTTATTAAATATTACTATTATTACTATACTATTAATTTTATTAACTATACTAACCAAATCATTTACAACATTTCACTACCGAAACGTTAGGCCTAACCACATTCCTCAACTTACACCAAAAGCGAACATCTGTTGCGCATTTGACACGTTAATTTAATCCGAAACAAACACACAATTTTTTTTTCTCGACAAGAACAGAAACTCTCAACCCTAAATAACTTAATCAAAGCACAAAACTCTTCTTAACAACATGTGCGTGCTACTGTCTAAAAAAAGCAAACGTCTATGTTGTTTACTGAAAATTTGTGAAAAACACAAGGGTTTGAGATTAACATAAATCCTACTATATTTTATAAGACAAAGGGGGCCCGGATGGCCGAGTGATTTGGACCATTACGCTAGCAGTCAGCGCGCTGTAATGGGTGCGGGTTCGATTCCCGAATTCGCCCTGGGCGTATATTCTTTTCTCTGTGACAGTAAAAAATTCTTTCTGTGTCTGTCTTACTTGACGAAGGCTTCATAAGCGGGTCTCTGATCAAGCACACAAGCCAGAATATATATGATAAATATTTTTTTTTCAACAAATTTATTCTTTTTGTTTGTTTAGATATGCTGGCTACAGAAACAATTTTTAAAGTTGAGGGGGAATGGGCGCGCTGGACCGGGGGTCTCCAAACAAAGTGCATCAGTGTTAATCCTATGGCGAAAAAAATATTTTCTCTGCCACATTTCTCCGGCTGTATTGAATATTTTTACAAGCGGATTTTTTCGTGTGATAAATGTAGTTGACTTACAGGTCCCGATCGTCCCACTTTTTAAAATTGGTTCGAATATTTTTTTTAAATTTTCAATAAATAATTTTACACAAAATATTCGGAGCAATTTCAAAAAGTGGGAAGATAGAGACCTGTAAGTTATCTTCATTGATTATTTAAAAAAAAAACGTTTGTAAAAAATATTCAATACAGCCGGAGAAATGTGGCAGAGAAAATAGTTTTTTCGCCATTGGATTAACACTGAGGCACTTGAGTTTAGAGACCCGCGGTCCAGCGTGCCCATGCCCCCTTAAAATCCAAGCTTGGTCACAAAGACCCGCTCATAAACCTTCATCAAGAAGGACGGACACGACATACACACACATACAAGACAGATGCTGCCATCTATCGCCACCTCCACAATTTAGACATGTCCCTGAAGGGGAGGGAAATAGTCTCCAGGGACCTGTACCCGTGGTAAACTGCGCAATGACCGACCACAGGACTTTCGGATCTAACAGATTTAACGAGCACGTACTCCGCATATACTCGGTGGGTCTTCAGAGGTGTCGAGACTCGATCGCGGGGCCTTCCGACCCGAGATCTTAAACACTAGGCTCCCCACGGCCCCGCCCTAGGGTTTTAAGTTTGAGAGAAAAAATTACCCCATTCGACTGCACCCTATAGTATTCAACAGTGGGACTAACATTTATCGTACTTAAAAGAGAAAAGAATTCGAGATATTGTTGAGGAAAAAAAAGAGATTTATGCACTGGGGCCATTCGGGAGAGACAGCTTAAAAGGAGTAACTACATGCGTGCCACTTGATGCATTGTTTCTAGAATAAGTTCTTACCCTTGTAAAGGACGAAAGGGGCATTTTTACATATTAGGATAGTTTTAAGTTTTGGAACGAATTATGGTTCAGGGTATGTGTATACGGGAATACAAGTTCATTACTTAATAGTACTTTGTTATAAAATTTTAGTTTTTCTTTCTGATAAAAGTAAAATTCAGTACAAAGTTTGTTTTGTGTTGTATTTTTTTAGGTACTACAGTCCCTGAACAAATTATTAGACGCAATGTATTTTTATTAGTAATTATGAAAACATACCAAAGAATGCCATATCATTAAAAAAAGATGTTGATATATGTATTAAGTATAGCAGATAGTATTTTCTATTCAATAGTTTAAGTTTAGGAACACAAATGTCCTTCTAAAGGTATTTTGTTCATCATTGATTGATACATGAAATCTTGCAGTGCGTCTAACAATTTATCCAGGGACTGTATGCAGTAGAGGGTTGTGAAGATAAGGTAAATTATTGCTTCTTTTTAATATTTATAAAACATAATTTATAGCAATGATTTTGTTGTTTACCTAGTCAGTTTCATAAGCATACTTGAGCCTATTTTTCAATTGTAACATTGTTTATTTTTTCAAATGTTATTTTTTACTTCCATAATTTTACCTAGTATTCATTGAAAATATTTTATTTCTAAAACTAACTTTATAAAGAAGTGTAGAAAGTTCTCTAAGGGCTTAGTTTTACTAAGAATCCCAATAAACATGTATCAAAGCGCTGTAAAAAAACGTTTGTAAAGTTGCAGGACATTTTGCGATTATATTTTACATCATAGTGTTATAATGTTTATTTTACAGTAAATTGATTATTTTCCTGACGTAAAGTGTCACGTGACCAATTACTCCAATTGTGTTCTTACAAAGAAGATTGGTGCATACAATCACTAATATCCAATCACAATATATATATATATATATATATATATATATATATATATATATATATATATATATATATATATATTATATATATATATATATATATATATATATATATATATATATATATATATATATATATATATATATATATATATATATATATATATATATATATATAATATATATATATATATATATATATATATATATATATATATATATATATATATATATATATATATATATATATATATATATATATATATATATATATATATATAGTGTGTATATGTGTATATATATATCATATGTAAATTCACAGCACAGCGCACCACTTTTACCATCACAGAGTAATGATAAATAAGAAGAATTATTTTTACAGTATAAGAATTATCTGAAATTACTTAATTATTATTTAATATCGTCTATTATACATTCCTCCATTTACTTTATATCGGTATTCACAATTACAAGTCATACACCCTTAAAACAAATAAGTGAAATCCACTCCTATAGGGGAAGTGCATTTTCGGCACCGGAAAGGAGTGGAAATTAACTCAGACTGAGTTAAAACCGCTCGTTTTAAGAGTGTAGGACGTAGATTGTTCTTTTATTTCTTTTACCCACTCCGCAAAAAGAGTGAAATCCACTCCTATAGGGGAAGTGCATTTTCGGCACGGAAAGGAGTGGAAATTAATTCAAACTGAGTTAAAACCGCTCGTTTGTTTTAAGAGTGTACAAATCATAGTTAAAGAAATAACCAATTTAATCAACTCATACCGAGTAAACACAATAATCATCACTGCAAACTAAACCAATCTCCAAAACTATCACTCCAAAACTAAACCAATCCTCAAAAAGAAAAAAAATACGATCACCATTTCGCTAAGCATCGAAAGAAAAAAAACAGTTTCAGACCCCCAACAATTTATGTCCCGCAAAAAGCTCTAAACATAATGTCTCCGGGGCAATCTGAAATTACTTAATTATTATTTAATATCGTCTATTATACATTCCTCCATTTACTTTATATCGGTATTCACAATTTCAAGTCATACAAATTATAGTTAAAGAAATTACCAATTTAATCAACTCAACTCATACCGAGTAAACACAATAATCATCACTGCAAACATCAAAAAACTAAACCAATCCTCAAAAAAAAAAGAAAAATACAACCACCATTTCGCTAAGCATCGAAAGAAAAAAAAACAGTTTCAGACCCCCAACAATTTATGTCCCGCAAAAAGCTCTAAACATAATGTCTCCGGGGCACTAATTTCAGAGCTGATATAGCACTTGGAAAAGCTCCGAATTTTCACGACACTTTGCGGTAACGAGCTGCAATAACGGGGGACAGAATGTCACTTGGCTACCCTGCGTATATCAAGGCGATTACCCAAACTCAGATTTGGAGTGGAGGCCTTTAGACATTAATGTGCTTACTTCAAATGTCTTGAAGCTAACGCGTCGAATAGCTTCTGTAATGACGAGTCAACAAAAATGGATGGGAATCGAGATTATTTATTCTATAACAGTAAATAATTTAGTTTATTTTTTGTTGAAAAAGAAAAAAATGAGTAAATATGAATGGTCTGGGCCTATAAATTCAGAGATTAAGTTTATATTTTGAGTGGTGTGCAGGGCCGGATTTCTAAATAGGCTAAGTAGGCTGTAGCCTAGAGCGGCGAATTTTTGGGGGCGGCAAATTTTACGTCAGTTTTCAGAAAATTGAAATATCTGATTTTCTATTTCTATGTTTTCTAATTGTATTGTATTTCAAATAAACCTATTTTCCTTCTTTCATATTCGTTGTGATAATTTTAAACAGCAGATATCACCCTATTTTGCAACTAAACAGCTATATCTTTTCCCGAAGTGGGAGAATACTCTGTGTCAGGGGCGGCAAATTGATCGTAGCCTACAAGCGGCAGATCTTTAAATACGGCCCTGGTGGTGTGTCAGACATATTACTGAGCTTACTAAAAGGATTATGAGACTGAAAACTCCGAATAGTTCCGAATTCCGAATAGTAAATCTGAATAGACCTATCTTCTAAAACTTCAGAAATTAAACTTATATTCTGAATAGGGCCTTTAGACCTTAATATGCTTATTTCCAATGTCTTGAAGCTAAATCTTGGCTTGAAGTAAACGCCGGTGTAATGACGAGTCAACAAAGATGGAAGGAAACTACGTGGCTTATGTATGCGCAAGAGAATAGCGCAATAGAAGTTTCTTTGTTTAAGGGCCAGTTTTTTTAAGAGTCAGGCAGGCTTGGATAGTTGACATTTTTAATTTTGCTGAAATTTACAGAATATGTTCTTTATGTAAAACTATTAGACACGTATATTTTTGTTTTTGCCAAAAAAAATTTTTATGAAAGTTTTGGGGGGTCAAAGTTGAAGATCGTCCGTTTTTTGAATAAAATCCGAACCAACTTACATATGGCAATACTTTTTGTGTAAAGAGTTAAAAATCGCAGTGACAATTTTTTCGTGTTCTACTTGTTCCATAGTATATGTTAGGACATAAAAACTTATGGTTGACATTTGGCACAAAGGTCACCGGTCATTCGAAAAAATGTTTTTTTTTCTGAACTTTTGACCTCCAAAATTTTCTTGTGCCAACAGTGAACCAAAAGTGTATGTGATCCAGTGAATACATACTAAAGAGAAGTACCCAAAATTAGCAAGTGATGTGCGGTGGCACTTTTGGTTGCAGAAATATTTGACATTGAAATTGCCGAAAATCCAAAATTGCACGACTTTCAAGGTCATTTATTCATTGTGCCAACATTGGACAGGTATAAAATTAGCTGTAAAATTATCCGTATGTATTGTAGAAACAAAATAAATTCACAAACCTATAGGTATTTGCTCCAATTTTATTTAATGAGGCTCTAAACTTTGAAAAAAACTTAAAATTTCGTGCAATTTTGGTGGACTGAAACATGCCCATTGTATAAGAAAATATTGCAGTAAAATTTCGAATATATTTTTTAACTAACTTTTATTGTTCCATAAATGTTTTGATAAAATGAGAAAAATATATGAATGTTTTTTTAATTTGTTTTCCCTACATGAGTTAAACTTAATAGCTGGAACTCATAACTTAACTAAGATTAGCAGCACATTAGAAAAAGTACGCTTTACTATACTGGAAAACTTAAGGCCTCTTCTTGCATATCTTTTGCAGCAGCACATGAGCCCATAACTCTTAAAAACAATACATCAGAAAAAAATGTGTTTAAAACAGGCTGGGCACTTCCATAGAGAAAAAAAAAAGTTTTACATTCAAATAAAAACTGTTTATTTATAACATCTTTATAAAAGGGCAAAAAACCGGTATAAAATTTTCCCCTAAAGTGCAATGAAGGAAATGAGAGAACAAATGGATCATAATGGAATAAAAATGTTTCAACAATTTGAATATTTGACCACTTCTCAAATTAGAAGCGTATTAAGAGTTATGCTCTTATTTGCTGCAGCAAAAGTTATGCAAGAAGAGGCCTTAAGTTTTCCAGTATACGTAAAGCGTACTTTGTCTATAATGTGCTGCTAATCTTAGTAAAGTTACGAGTTCCAGCGGATAAGGGCCCAACTAGGGAAAACAAATCCAAAAAAAAAAAGTCATAGATATATTTTTATCATTTTATCAAAACATATGCGGAACAATAAAAGTTAGTTAAAAAATATATCCGAAATTTTACTGCAATATTTTCACATACAATGTGCATGTTTCAGGCCACAAAATTGCACGAAATTTTGAGTATTCTGCAAAATTTAGAGCCTCATTAAATAAAATTGGATCAACTATAAAATATGTCTGTGAATTGATTTTGTTTCTGTAATACATAAGTATTATTTTCCAGCTAATTTTATAACTGGTTACTTTTGGTACAATCAGTTAAGGAGCTCTAAACTTTGCAGAAAACACAAAAGTGCGAGTTTTTTTCAAAGTTTTATAGCCTCATTAAATAAAATTGGAGCAAATACCTATAGGTTTGTGAATTGATTTTGTTTCTACAATACATACACTCTAAAAACTAAATGCGTAAATTTACACACTAAAGCAGGTATTTTTTTGCCACTAGAATGATTTGTTTATGTGTGTAAAAAAGCGTGTAATTTCAGTTTACACACTTGACTGTGTATATGAGAATTACACACTTTACTGTGCAATCGAGAATTACACACTTTACTGTGCAATCGAGAATTACACACTTTACCGAATAATTGAGAAAGACACACTTTATTGAGTATTTCAGAAATACACACTTTATTAAGTAATTTAGAAATACATACAATATACATGCCTAACCAGATTACACTTAATACATAATTTTAGGCAACAAAAATGTATTGAGTTATAATATGAAACAAAAAATAAAAATAATGTGGAATATTTTTTATAGATTTAATCACTTTGGAAATTACCATCTAATTTTAATAAACAATGAACAACACAATAATAATGCTACACTACTTCTTATATATCAAGTAATTTCAATTCATGATACACTGTAAAATTTTTTTTACTGAAATTAAAGGGAAAAGTACCGGCAGCAGAGTTGCCGGGACTTTCCTGTTTCGTTAAGTATTTTCCCGTGTATTTACAGAAGTTCCGTTTCTTATTTCTCCGTTGTTAAAATTTTCCATTTTCCGTGTATCCACCGTAGAATATAAAGTTAAATTTAAAACTAATCCACTATTAACATTAAAATATAATTGTCACAATTACATATTTTTTCAAACTTAAAAGAAACTATTTTAAAAGACAACAAACTGTTAAATATTAAATTATAGTGATTTAGCACTTTAAATTTACATATTAAAATTACTTTAAAAGAAAAACAGCAAGTTACAAAAATGTAATGCATCATTACACAAAAAATAAATTTATCTTTGAATGTAAAACATTCTTGATTAATAACCAGAATTTAAGACACAAATATGCATCGTAAAAATAATACTTTTAACTATAAAGAAGTAGAGATTATAAAGTTTTCCCTACTGTTTTTCTTTTTTAACAAGTATACGGATTATTTTACAGCTAATTTTATACCTTTCCAATGTTGGCACAAGTAATAAATGACCTTGAAAGTCGTGCAATTTAGGATTTTCGGCAATTTCAAAGTCAAATATTTCTGCAACCAAAAGTGCCACCGCACATCACTTGCTAATTTTGGGTACTTCTCTTTAGTATGTATTCACTGGATCATATACACTTTTGGTTCACTGTTGGCAAAAGAAAATTTTGGAGGTCAAAAGTTCAGAAAAAAAACATTTTTTCGAATGACCCGTGACCTTTGTGCCAAATGTTAACCATAAGTTTTTATGTCCTAACATGTACTATGGAACAATTAGAACACGAAAAAATTGTCACTGCGATTTTTAACTCTTTACACAAAAAGTATTGCTATATGTAAGTTGGTTCGTTTTTATTCAAAAAACGGACGATCTTCAACTTTGACCCCCCAAAACTTTAGTAAAAAAATTTTTTTGGAAAAAACAAAAATATACGTGTCTAATAGTTTTACATAAAGAACATATTCTGCAAATTTCAGCAAAATTAAAAATGTCAACTATCCAAACCTGCCTGTTTTGCCCGATTTTTAAAAAAACTGGCTCTTAATAACAGTAAATAATTTAGTTCATTTTTGTTGAGAAAAGAAAATAAGTAAATCTGAGTAGTCTGGTCTTAAAACTTTAAAGACCAAACCTTATGTCTCGAGGGGTGTTTTAGACATTAATGTGCTTACTTCAAATATCTTGAAGTTAAATCTTGGCTTGAAGCTAACATGCCGAATAGCTGCTATAATGACGAGTCAACAAAAATGGATGGATTTACGTGGTTTATATATAAGCGCTTGATGAGAATAAGTTTTCTTTGTTCAACAACAGTAAATAATTTAGTTCATTTTTGTTAAAAATAAGTAATCTGAATAGATGTGGATAAAGAACTTTAGAGATTAAACATAGATTTCAAGTGGTGCCTTAAACATTAATGTGCTTACTTCAAATGTCTTCAAGCTGAATCTTGGATTGAAGCTAACGAGCTGAATAACTTCTGTAATGACAAGATTTACTACATGTTTTATGTATGTTCTTGATGAGAATCTAGAAGTTTCGCTATTCATTAACAGTAAGCAGTTTAGTTCACTTTTGTTTGAAAAGAAAATGGGTATACATTTTTATAGTCTAAATCTCAAACTTAAGGCCAGAGGTTTTTTTTCAAGATTTCGAGTGGTGCCTTGGACATCAATGTGCCAACTTCAAATGTCATGAGAGCTAAAGCGCCACGCGCTAAATAGTCGATGAGAGAGTCAACCATAAAATGTATTTGCATGGTTAATGGATGCACACGATGAGAGTTAAATTTCTTTATTTAATAAAAGTAAATGATTTAGCTCATTTTTTCTGCAAAGAAAATAAGTAAATCTCAATAGTCTACACCCTTAAAACAAAAGAGTGAAATCCACTCCTATAGGGAAAGTGCATTTTCGGCACCGGAAAGGAGTGGAAATTAACTCAGACTGAGTTAAAACCGCTCGTTTTAAGAGTGTAGGAAGTAGATTGTTTTCTTTTATTTCTTTTACCCACTCCGCAAAAAGAGTGAAATCCACTCCTATAGGGGAAGTGCATTTTCGGCACCGGAAAGGAGTGGAAATTAACTCAGACTGAGTTAAAACCGCTCGTTTTAAGAGTGTAGGAAGTTGATTGTTTTCTTTTAGTTCTTTTACCCACTCCGCAAAAAGAGTGAAATCCACTCCTATAGGGGAAGTGCATTTTCGGCACCGGAAAGGAGTGGAAATTAACTCAGACTGAGTTAAAACCGCTCGTTTTAAGAGTGTAGGAAGTAGATTGTTTTCTTTTAGTTCTTTTACCCACTCCGCAAAAAGAGTGAAATCCACTCCTATAGGGAAGTGCATTTTCGGCACCGGAAAGGAGTGGAAATTAACTCAGACTGAGTTAAAACCGCTCGTTTTAAGAGTGTAGGAAGTAGATTGTTTTCTTTTAGTTCTTTTACCCACTCCGCAAAAAGAGTGAAATCCACTCCTATAAGGGAAATGCATTTTCGGCATGGAAAGGAGAGTGGAAATTAACTCAGACTGAGTTAAAACTGCACGTTTGTTTTAAGAGCGTACTCCAAAAACTTTTAGTTTAGCTAAACTTTTAGAGATTAGTTTTAGTTTTAGTTTTGAATTATCGT
Organism: Oedothorax gibbosus; assembly: GCA_019343175.1. NCBI lineage: Eukaryota > Metazoa > Arthropoda > Arachnida > Araneae > Linyphiidae > Oedothorax > Oedothorax gibbosus. The sequence goes on from CM033278.1 coordinate 31,531,296, forward strand.
CGCACTAGAGCAACGCGAGGGCTATTGGCGACGGCATCGTATTTTAGAACCACAGTCAAGTGACGAGCCGACACCTGAGTAGGCACCCAACGCAACCTTACACTCTTAAAACGAGCGGTTTTAACTCAGTCTGAGTTAATTTCCACTCATTTCCGTGCCGATAATGCACTTCTACTATAGGAGTGGATTTCGCTCTTTTGTTTTAAGAGTGTAAGAGATTAAACTCAGATTTCGAGTGTGGGCTTTTAGACATTAATGTTCTTATTGTGTATTAATCTTTCCTTGAAGCTAACGTGTCGAATAGCTGCTGCACTGATGAGTCAACAAAGATTGGTGGAACTGCAGGGTTTATGTATGTTCTTGGTGAGAATTAAGTTTCTTTTTTCAATAAAAGCAAATATTTTGATTATTTTTATTTAAGACTTTTAAAGAAAATGAATACATCTGAATAGTCTGGATCTCAAATTTAAGGCTAGGTTTATTTGATATTTCGAGTGGTGCCATATACTTCATACAGTCCCTGGACAAATTATTAGACGCACTGTATTTATTGTAATGATGAAAACATATCAAAGAATGCAATATCATTAAAAAAGATGTATATATATATATATATATGTATTAAGTATAGCAGATAGCATTTTCTGTTCAATAGCTTAAGTTTAGGAACACAAATGTCCTTCTAAAGGTATTTTGTTCATCATTGATTGATACATGAAATCTTGTAGTGCGTCTAATAATTTGTCCAGAGACTGTCTAATGAGAATTTGATATTAAACTTGCCTTCCGAGCTGCGCTTTAGACATTTCCACTGCTTTCTGCTAAATTTTCAAGCCATCTAATTTCTGCGATGTTGTCCAGTTTCCTCTCGGAACAATTAATATTTGAGTCCCTAACTTCACTTCCCTAAATAAAAGACAATAAAAATTGTTTTAACACGGTGAAATGTAAATTAACTTTTAAAATAATCTCTACAAATACTTAGTAGTTACACATTTTCATGGAATTTTAATATGTGGCTTTCGCAGTAATTCTACTCTGGTCGATGTTTTAAGTAAAATTCTTTAGTTTAAGCTTTTTGTTTGTAATTAACTTTTCCCGTAGGGAGAAACTTCCACTGGCAATTTCTTTGAATATTAAATGCGAATTGGTATTTAGTGAAAAATAATTAAACAAGAAAAAACGTGTTTTGAGAAACATGTTTTATTAAATTGTTCGTCTTTAAAACTCAAGAGAGGATTTCAAAACAACACAAACAAATATAATTAACCGTTTTTTTATAATTCAAATTACTTTCAGCGTTTAGTTTTTCTTTAATTACCGTGGGAGAACGATTTCGCATTTTCAATTTCCAATTACAAATTGTCACATATTAATTTGCGGCTTGTGTACTAACTAGGAGTTTTTTCTTCTTTTTTTCAAATAAATGTTAATTTTCTCTTTAAGTAGGAACGTTTTCTCTGGGGAATATAGGTTTTTGTCATAGTTCCTGAACTTAAAAAAAAATATCAAAATTTAATTTTACTCTCTCACAGATCATTAAAACTTTATTGTAATATTTTTTAATTCGGTACTTGAATATGTTGTTGTTGTTGCTGATCCCTGTTGCCCAGCAGAGCTAGACCAGGTCTATGATATTGCACACTCTCAAGAAATCAATAACCGACAATGGTCGCTCAAGAAGATCTTCTTTATCGAGTCCCAAGCATTCGAGGATGTGGTCCGGAGTGGCTTGGCCTTTGGAACACTTGGTACAATTTGGGAATTTCTTTTCTTTGTTGTTATATGTCAATGTTCTTAGGTGGCCACTACGAAATCGTGTTATCGTAGTTTGCTCCTGTCTGCTGCACCGAAGGGATAGAGATCCGCCGGGACGATTACTCTTGTACCAAAGGTGCACAGGGGGAATGGCAAATGCAGACCGAACAAGACATTTATGTCTAGATATGATAGATAATTTATGATATGATAATTTATGATATGATTATTTATAGATATGATAATTTAATTATTTTTTTATATTTTTCGCATTAAATCATAAGTAATTGATCGTCTAGATATTATTCTAGAAAATAACTACTTAAATAACAATGTTGCATTGATTAATAACCTTTTTTGATGAATTTTAGTAAAATGATAAGAAGATGAAAGAAAAGTATTATTATTACTATCACCGAAAGTATTTATTACTTTGCATGTTACCAAAGGGGTAAAGTAAAACTATTATTGATAAGTAATACTAATCAATAAATGTTTAGCTTTATTCCATTGCCTCAATGATTTTAACTACTACTACTTAACTACTACTACTACTACTATTATTACATATATATTCCGGCTTGTGTGCTTGATCAGAGACCCGCTTATGAAGCCTTCGTCAAGTAAGACAGACACAGAAAAAATTTTTACTGTCACAAAGAAAGGAATATACACCCAGGGCGAAGGCGGGAATCGAACCCGCACCCGTTACAAAGCGCAGACTACTAGCGTAATGGTCCAAACCACTCGGCCATCCGGGCCCCAATGATTTTAAACAGTTCATGCCAAATATTATTGCGTTACAAGTATTCATTTCAAATTTTTATAATTGGGAAACACACAATCTCAAAATTTTAAAAAGAGTCACTTTAATTATAGGATATATCATTGTTTTACTTTCTTCTTAGTAAGAACTGTAAAATATATTTCTTTATTTCAAGAACTAAGTACCTCTTAAGAAGTTCAGTAAAAAATGGATAAGTTCATAACAAAATTCTTGGAAAAGTTTTAATAAAACAAAAACACACACAAAATGGTATTATATTATCTTTTAAGAAAACATTTATTATCTTAATATTAAAACGAAACTCCTTATTTTTGTTAGAATTGGAAATGCAGTTTGAGAAATTGTTTTTGGTTGAAATAACAACATTTCAAATTGAAGTATGTTGTAGGATATATTTTTTGCTATCCTTTTAGACAAAAGCTAAATAAACATCAAAAACAAAATACTTTGTTCTGTATTTTTATAATAGATTGAAAGTTAGTAGATTTTTGAAGTTTAAGAAAATTATTTTTTTAATCCGTATTAGCTACCATATTGGATAGTTTGGAAATAAAAGGCAATAAAATGTTAACTAAATAAAGAAAAAATATTTTTAATTTCAAAAGCATACGCACACATATCCAACTTTAGCAAATAAAAACGACTGTAAAAGATTTTGCACAACCTTTGAGATACATTAAGAGGGATTGTCAGCCCCATAGAGCTAATGCATTAATTTTCGAATCACAATTTCCGCAGAAGTATTGCTTTGCCATGTTAGCCCTTTTCCCCCAGGTATAGGAATCAGCATAACATCGAAATGAAACAAATTTTGAAACGAAAATGTTATCTAGTTATTTAATTATATATTTTTGAAGTTTAAAATGCCAAGAATTACAGCAGATGGCGACACTATTTTAAAACTTTCACAATTAATAATTAAATAACCGGATGTTATTTTCTATTCAATTTTGTTTTAAATTGATGTTATGATGATTCTCATACCTGGTGAAAATGGGATAACATGGCAAAGCAATTCTTTTGCAAAAATTGTGATTTCAAAACTAATGCAATCTCTATGGGACTGACAGTCCCTCTTAATTGAGTAAGCCTTAATTTTTAAAGAAACCTCAAAAGAAGATGACCTAAAAGAAGATCAAATTGACCACTTTCTTGCTAATTGAACAATCAGACGAAAAGTTATCTGATGTCTTCAGCAAGCAAAGAAAAAATATCCATATATTCTTTCAATCAGACGATAAGAAGTGAAGTTGAGACACATCGTCAACAGACACGTATACAAACATCAGTCTAGACGTACATACAAAAAGTATGAAAGCTTAGTCTCTGATATCATACCTTTCATACAGGGTGAGGCGAAGAAAAGTGGCCCCGGTCGAGAGATAGGAATACGTTGAAATGCTTGGCGAGAAAAACTCTTGAAGCCGCCTGAAAGCTTTCAAGTGGAAATGAAAGATTAGTCAAGTGTGTAATGGTTTCACTTGACAAACCTGTTTTTGCATTGGTTGGATTACCATCACATTACAGCTACTCATGGACTATTGGCCAGTTCAGATCTGCTGTCAACAAGTTCAAAAACATTCCGAAACGGGTCTGAACACCAGATTCTGGGTCTTGCAATCAACTTAGAATCTTTTGTATTAACAAAAAAAAAGGTCCGATTCTCTACGATAAATAACAACCGAAATAATCACTAGGGGAACTTTTTTTGATCAGAGCTCTACAAACCTTGTTTATATTTCATTTCAACTAGCTTTTCAAACCATAGCGTATAGTTGCCGGCAAAAAAGCCGCCAAGCGTTTGTTTGGGCTTAATATTGAAGCGATCAATAGCTTCAGTTAGCAAACCTGCTTTTGTATTGGTTTTTGACTTGGCAACATTTCTGTCGTATTCTTATCTCCACGTTGGAGCCACTTTTATTCGCTTCACCCTGTACAATATTTTTAAACAATCGTTTAGAATGGGAATTGAAATACTTGACAGATAGGCAAATAGAAAGAAAAAAAGTATAAAATTTATGTTCCTGACGGCCTGTGACCTATCTTCACCAAAACAAAATTGTAAATTGGTAACGAGACTAAAATTAAATGGGGTAATGGACAGACAGACGAACGTAAATCTGCACGATGTCTATACAAACTTTATTAATTTTTTTGTTTACTTCGTTTAAATGTTTAAAAAATAGGCTAATAAACTAATCCTTATCTTTAACCCTTTCAGTCCCAGCGATGCTATTTGGCATTATCATGTTTCTGATGATAATTAAAAAAAATAATAGGGCTGACATCTGGGATTAATAAAAAATAGTTTCTAATAGAGAAAAGTTTGAAGAATCGAATGATGTGCTTTTTGATATCATAAATGGCTATAGACGATCAGAATAATTTTTTTTAATGAGGATGTCAATTTCTCATTGGAACTGAAAGGGATGAGGTACACTCTTAAAACAAACGAGCGGTTTTAACTCAGTCCGAGTTAATTTCCACTGCTTTCCGTGCCGAAAATGCACTTTTCCTATAGGAGTGAATTTCACTCTTTTGTTTTAAGAGTGTAGGTAGGTACATATATATTCCGGCTTGTGTGCTTGATCAGAGACACGCTTATGAAGCCTTCGTCAAGTAAGACAGACAAAGAAAGAACAATTTACTGTCACAGAGAAAGGAATTTACACCCAGGGCGAAGGCAGGAATCTAACCCTCACCCGTTACAGCGCGCACTAGCGTAATGGTCCAAACCACTCGGCCATCCGGGCCCCTGGATGCCCTTCTACAACACACATGAAACATTTCCAAGATAATACGGGTACCTACGGACTAATAAGTCATATTTATGGCATGATACATAGTATACATGTTCCTAACACCATGCAATACACCGAGATTCTAATGATATATATTGCCTGAGCTGGCCCGTCCGTGGCCGAGTGGTTAAGGCATCAGCCTAGAGGTTCAACCTTCTCAGGAGTGCGGGGGTTCGAATCCCACTTACTGCCAGTCATCCTATAAATCGGATCTGTGCTGGAAATAGTAAAAAATCCTCATCACGGATGGGCCCGAGTACACAGGGACAGACGTGCTCGTTAAATCTGTGGAGTCCAAAGTCCCGACGGCGTTAGCGTACGATGTCGCTCGAAGTTCCGTTGGGTGCCCGCTCAGGTGTCGACCTCGTCACTTGCCCAGTGTTCTAAAATACGAGGCGTTATTGGCTGTGTTAAAGCTCCTGAAGGAGGCTAGAAATAGGCAGCCGGAAACGATTACCTTACCTGTCTGAGCTATTATGGCCCTTACCTATCATCAGGATTCGGTTGCCCGCAATGGGGTAATGATCACGCTACTGGACTCTAATGATGTAGTTGAAATTATACTAAGCCAATCTAGATATTCATTTGAATATAATGAAATGCATAGCTTAAGAGTAAATATGGTTATATTAGGTTTCTGAAAATATATAGTAAGCTTTTTCTATTATTCTGTAATAATGCGATATCATCCATTGTTAATAACATAAATGTTAATAAATATCATTACGAATAGATTTTTCTGGGCATACATGTAATAAGTAAATTTTATTGGCCGAAACGTTAAAATCAAAACTGCAACTTGGATTGTTAGAACGAAAATTAAATATGGTAATGGGCAAACATACGAACGTAAATCTGCACGATGTCTATACCTACTTTCCATTTTTTGTTTACTTTTTTCACACTTGAAAAAAAGAAAGTAGGGTAATAAACTTATCCTTATCTGTCCATAAACCTTAGATTCCTCTGTTTAACAGACATTAAACATTTCTAGACAACACCTACGGACTAATAAGTCATATTTATGGCATGATACATAGTATGCATGTCCCCAAGACCTATGCAATACACCGAGATTCTAATGATATGTATAGCCTGAGCTATTATGGTCCTTACCTATCATGGGGTAATGGTTACGCTACTGGACCCTAATGATGTAGTTGAAATTATACTAAGGCAATCAAGATATCCATTTGAATATAATGAAATGCATAGTGTAAGTGTAGTACTGCTTATAAACAAGATTATATTGAATTCATGAAAATGTATAATATATGTAATATACACCGATGGTTTTAGTTGAGTTTGAATTATCGTCGCACTAGAGCTACACGAGGCTATTGGCGACGGGCGTAATATTTTAGAACCACAGTCAAGTGACGAGCTGACACCTGAGTAGGTACCCAATGCAACCATTAAGGGTGACATCGTACGCAGCCTTAGGACTTTGAAGGATATTTAACGTGCACTCCGTCTATACGGGGTATTATTCGTCGGACATTTTTGGCTGCACGGGCCGTTTATAGGTCGGCAGTTATTTTGACGATGCCCCCGAACCTGGGACCTTACGCATGCTAGGCGAATGCCTAACCGACTGGGCTCCCTAGCCCCCACACCGATAGTTTTACGCTGATGTCATTATGTATTAGTTGTTTATAACTATTCTTTTAAATGAAATAAAATAATATTCTGTGATTTTTTTTGAACATTTTATGAAACGATAGTTTAAATTTAATCAATTTTTCATACCGGTTTTCATGTTTTCACATTTTTTGTTACAAAAAACATAAAGAATATATACTTTTAAAAAGAATTGTGCAATCTTATTAAATATTTTATTTATCTTGGGACAAAGGATTAAATATTATTTTAAATTAAAAAAAAAACAGTTTTTTTTTATTTTAAATATTTTTACATTTCTTTTTGAACTTTTAAAGTAAGTATTACAAAGTCGAACGTTAAAATATTATATAAATATTTATACATTATATTTAAGAGTTTGAATTAAGTTTGAATTAAACTATCGTCGCACTAGAGCTACACGAGGGATATTGGCGACGGGCGCCAATTTTCATTATGTTTAAGAATTTGCATCCTAAGCAACTCTTTCGATGCTTTATATAAATCCAGAGTTATTCCTTTAGTTAGATATAAAAAAACTTTACATTTTGTTTTTTTTTATTCATATCGGCAATTATCATCGTTTCAAATTATTATATCCTAGTAATTAAAGCGCACTGCTATTCCGCATTTAAACAAATACGAATAGTTAGGGATAAATATTTGAGACTGTAAATTATTATTTTCATAATGGCTTGGTTCATTAGATAATCCAATAGTATTAAGCCTCCTGATATTCAAACAAGCCTAATTTGTTCAAAACCAAAGTGAGATACGATACTTATTTAGCTAATGAAATATTATTATTCTGTATACATTAGCAGAAAATCTTCCGAATAATTATAATAAAATTTAAGTTAATATTTAAAATGCATCAAATATTTATATACTAACTATTTTCACGAATTCAAACATTTAATAAATATTATCAAGAAATATTTTAAGCCGAAGGGTCAAATAAGTAACATAAAATAAAGAAAAATAACTAATGTAATTAGAAAATATATATAAGAAAAATCATTGTATAATAAATTATAAATATAATTAACGAAAATTTGTACTTTAATGAGAAAAATGAATTTGAATCCGAAATAGATTTTAAGACTTAAAAAGACAACTATTCGGAGCAAGCGTAAGTGGCATTTAATTTATGTAAGCAATAATTAAAAAGCGTAAACTGAAATATAAATCATTAATACGAATTAAAATGCATTCGGATTTTCATAACAATTCTACTTTTTTTTCATAATTAATGATGCACAAGTGGAGCTTATTAAGTTTTTTCATGACAATTGCAAATATTTTATTTACAGAATTGTCATTACGCTTATTTTTATTTAATGAGTTGCATAATTGCTGCTTTAAAGAAAATTAATCGCTTTTAAAAATCACGCATATTTATTTTAAAAATTAATGAGAAAAATTATGTAGGGTAGGGTACATATATATTCCGGCTTGTGTGCTTGATCAGAGACCCGCTTATATAAGCCTTCGTCAAGTAAGACAGACACAGAAAGAATTTTTACTGTCACAGAGAAAGGAAGTACATCCCAGGGCGAAGGCGGGAATCGAACCCCCACCCGTTACAGCACGCAGACTGCATACAGACAGACTTAATGGTCCAAACCGGTCCAAACCACTCGGCCATCCGGCCCAAAAATTATGTAATATGCATTAAAATATGAATAATTCAAAACAATAATAATTCGACTCTAATTCTTCTTTGATCAGTCTCATTCTAAAAACCTCACATTTTGAAATGTATTTTAAAAAAAACAAAGGAATAAATAATTATTTGCTAAAATGGTCCAGACGCACCATATTGACAGGCATGACTACAGGGTATTAAGTGAGTTGAGTTGCTCGTAGAAAGGACCAATCTCGCTTGAGAACTAAACTCTGGTAGTTCCACATAAAGTTGACCTCCTGACCGTCAATATGCTAAGCACTCTAGTGATCTTAACAAGTGAGATTGTCATTTATAATGAGACAAATGTATACCTTGCAATTTAAACGATAATAACACTTTCGCCAAACAAAATTTAACAATGGCCACGACTAGTTTTTACATTCCCCACTATACGTTTATAACGTAAAAAGTGGAAGGTATTATAGCACGGCCTACTCAACCAATAAAGCCGAAGAAGCTTTCCCAGACAAGCTCGGGGACGGAAATTTTGACGTCATAGTTCCGAGTGACTTTGTTCCGAAGATGAAGACAACCATCCGAACCACTCATTACCGGCTGACCACATTTTTAGGGTTCCGAATGCGTCCCAACTAGTTTCTCAATCTTCGGCACTGTGAACAGTGTCGTCAAAATTTCCGTCGACGCTCATGTTTGGGAGAGCTTCTCTGGCCTTGTTATTGAAGTTGGCCGTGATTATAGTTGTTCTCAGTCCGTTCGTCACCCACTTTCATATCCCAAACTACAAATGCTACAGGCAGGTGTGACTCGTCAAAAAAATTCAGCGCGTTGAAATTAGAATACATTTGAAAATCCCCCCAAAAAAATATTCGAAGTACTTCAATCATTAAAAAAAACTGCAAAATTTAATGCTCAATTAAAAAGCATAAGAAGCCTTTTTTATTAGAATTAAATTTGCCATTCACAACAATAGCTTGGGAAACTTTATTTCTCTTAAATAAAGATTTTTTTTAACACATAAATCAGTTTAAAATGACGTAAAATATATTTCACATGGAGATTCTTTGATTGTATATTGATATGAAATGTTTTGGTTCTATTAAAAAGCGAAGAATATTATCTATATATTCTTTGAATATAATTTAATTTAGAAAACTATATGAAATAATTTTTGAATATTCGAAATAAAATAAAAGAAACTAGCCAAATTTAGCATGTAAATGTTTAATATAGAAATAATACTGTGTTGGACGCCTTTTCTCTTGTTGTACATAAATGTTGTGTGGAAGCGGGTTAAGTGACAGAATCTGTTACAAACCTATTTTGTTTTTTATTAGTCTTTTGAATAATGAGAACAGTGTATTTTTGTTCATTTGTTCCTATTTTCCATTTCTCAAAACTCTTGGGACTTTATCAGCAATTCATGTACCGCATGATTTGGGTTGGGAGATTTGCAGGCAATGGGAATGTTTCAGATGATGTAATGCTCTTGTTTTCATTTTTCTCTGTAATGCGATTTCATTGTTCGCTTCGGTTTCACTCACAAAATGACCGATGTAGATGAAAAGAAAATTTTCTTTCTATACAAGCTTTCTTTTAAAAAATTTTTGAACAGCACAACAAGAAGTTGGCATTAAAAAACTTTAAGTAAAATATTCTTAGATTCACTTTCGAATACTAAAACAAAAGTAATTCCTGACAAAAAATGAAAACAAACCGTTGGAGCTGTTGCCATTCACGACGTGAAACAACCCTATTTCTGTGTCATGGGCATAGAATGCTGTTAAGCAATACGTGTCAGTTTTTGAGGGTAGGAAAGCCATACCATACACGTATCAACGATAAAGTATGGGTCACAGTATAGAGCCCTGGGGTACATCAGATAGATTTTATAGGACCCTGATGGAACAAGTATAGCTAGGTTTGATGGTGAAAGTACGTGACCAGGATTTGAAATTTAGGGTCGCTAGTCACACAACGCTACTAAATCTTTCAATTTTATGACACAAAAAATAAATTTAGAAATTGTTATCGAGACAAATTTTTCAAAATCGTCAATACTAACTTTTTTATGGTGGTTTCCAAGAGTCTAGCCAAAAATAACTTTATGAAAATCCCAAATTCGTCAAACGATTGATGTTTTCATATAATCTAAAAAATTCGGCAGTCCTAAATTCTACAACTCAGACTATCTATAATTTGCGAAACTTCGGCAAACTTCGTGAAATTCCCAAAATGTGTCGATTGCAAAAACCCCACATTGTGGAGATTGTCAAATATAGAAATTCTGGCGATCAAAAAACTTTAAAAATTCAAACGACCTTAATGTCCATAAACTCCGGCTGTAGTAAATTTTGATTTCTTAATTTTTTTTAGATCCAATTATCGTAAAATTGCGACATTTTTGTGATTCTATAAAATCGCAAGCCTCCAGTGATTCTGTAAGCACGTAACTCACCCAATTGGGTACTGTAGACTCCAAATATTGAGAAGAATTTTTTAAAAAGTTATTTTCAACAATTAAAAATTTCTCCTAGTTAATGTGCATTTGATCCTTGTTTTTTAAGTTAGTAGCACAGATTACTCCGAAATTTCCTTACCCAATTTCGAGCACTGTCGTGACGTAAGGTAGGATTTATACATGACCAAACCAGGGGAGATCCTACACTGTATTCAGTGTTTCCGCTCAAAAAAATTAAAAATCCCTTCCAAGGAACCAAAAAATCCCTTTTTATCCCTCAGCCGCCAAATTAGCAACCTTTTGCCTCGTATTCTTCTTTTGAATTCTTTACGCCAATGGGAATATTTCTTATGATGTCACGCTCTCCAAACGCTCTCAAAAATTCTTTTAATTCCAATGCGCACCCTCCATAATAATAAAGGTCAATAGCAAAACCTACTAGCAACAAACAAGCTCTATGAAATGACGAAAAAATAACACTACAAAAAAAAAATCCCATGCGCGCAACACCAGCGTCACCTACCAACACTGCATTTCGCCAGAAAATGCCATATAACCACAAAAAGTATTTATCGCCCTCTAGAAATCCGCCAAATCTTTGGCGACAGAAACCTTGCACTTTCAGTTTTGTTCAAAACTAACCATTTTTGAACAAAGTGGCAGTTTTTTTTTAAATATCCCTAGTTTGACTCATTTTTCTCTTTCAAACCTGATTTATCCCTTAATATCCCTCAATCCCTTTTTCATCCCTCAAGAGGCCAAAATATCCCTTAAAAGGGATAAAATCCCTCAAAGTGGAAACACTGACTGTATTGCACTTTAATGCAACAAATGAACTTTGGGAACCAAAATTTTTATAAAAAAGAGTGGTATCTTAAACTACAAAACCAATAACTAAAAAAATGTTCACCAATACAATTACTACTAAAATCGTACGATTGTAAATAATATAAAAAGCTTCTTGAAAATATATGTTTATTAAAACAATTTAATACATTTAAGATGAATAACATATTATTTTTTATTTCTGACGATTACTAATGCAATAAGAATCGGATTATTCATTTCCAAACATTTAATTGAAGTACTTAAATATTAGCACTGCAGACGAGATATTGTTTCCCAAATAAGATCTTTTGAATTTGCATTTGCATTGGTGAATGCGTTGCTTTTCTTTAACTTTTAATAAAATAACTTCGAATTATCTTATTCCATAAACTGTTTTCGTATGAGGTAAATTCGGAGGAAGGTGTAACGAGAGACTAATTTATGAACCATTAACAGCTTAGAATTTAAGATGCGTGAAAACTAATAAATATTCATAGAACGACATGAATGAGAAATGAGGTAACAAGCTCATAATGTTAACTGTTTAATTTTTAATTATTGAGTAAATTTGAAGGTTTATAAAATGGAATTATAAATTCAGGTAACATAAATAGTATAATAGAAATGAGTATAATAGTATGTAGCAATGAGTTTTAGCTTCCACACTACGTTTATAACGTAAAAAGTGAAAGGTATTATAATCGTTCAGTCCGTCTGTCACCCACTTTCATAGCCAAAACTACAAATGCTACGGACAAGTGTGATACGTCAAAAAATTCAACGCATCGAAATTAGAATACATTGAAAATTTCGGAAAAGAATTCGAATTCGAAGTACTTAAAAAAACTGCAAAATTGAATACTCATTTAAAAAGCATATTAAGCCATTTTTATTAGAATTAAATCACCATGGCCATTCGCAACAATCGCACGAGAAACTTTAATTCTTTTAGACAATAAATTAAAATAAATTTATTTTTGCGACATCGATCAGTTTGATATGACGTCAAATATATTTCACTACGAGATTCTTTGTATGTTGATATGAAATATTTTCATTCTATTTAAAAGCGAGGAATATTACATATTTATTCTTTGAAATATAAATTACTTTTTACAAACGGTAAGTATTAATTATTGAATTTTCTCAATAAAAGAAAGGAAACTAGCCAAATTTAGCATGTAAATGTTTAATATAGAATATCAATGCTACTTGTTTAAAATCCATCATCAGACATTAAAACAACTTTTAAAAGCTGTGTATTATTTTATTAAAATATTTAAGTCAATAAATATTTGTAAATCTATATTGTAGTGTGCTTGGAAGAGAGATATTTGCCTTAATTTTTCACTGAATTTATTAAACAACTAAACACAGTGACATGATAGAGCAAAAAGGACCAAGGCCTGCTAGGCGAGTGTTTCAACTTACGAGACCACGACTGATGAGGTTCTTAGAAACATGTTCCCATCAGTCGGTTGCGAAACTTTGCATTATTTAGTTCCCAAGCTAGATCGATCCTCATTTAAAAGAATTACTCAAAGAATGGACGGTGAGCAATGAATGTACTACCTTCTTTAAAAAAAATCAATTTGTAGTTCTTTACCCTTGAATCACAATAATATTGGGGCCGCAGGGAGCCTAGTGGTCAGCGTTCGAAGGTCGGAAGGTCCCGCAATCGAGTCCCGGTACCACTGAAGACATACCGAGTATATGCGGAGTACGTGCTCGTTAAATCTGTTGGGTCCGAAAGTGCTGTGTCGGTCATTGCGCAGTTTACCACGGGTACAGGTCCCAGGAGACTATTTCCCTTCCCTTCAGGGACATGTCTAAATTGTGGAGGTGGCGATAGATGGCTGCATCTGTCTTGTATGTGTGTGTATGTCGTGTCCGTCCTTCTTGACGAAGGTTTATAAGCGGGTCTTTGTGACCAAGCACACAAGCCTGAAAATATATGTCTACCAACCAACAATAATATTTGGTTCAAGGGCTAAAGGAAAATCATTTAAAAAAAAAAACGAAATTATAATCATGACCATACAATTACCAGGATAATACCTCGTTGATTTTTTTTCAGGTCTTGAGTGGCACCAACGCAGCGTACGATGTCGCCCTTAACGGTTGCGTTGGGTGCCTATTCAGGTGTCGGCTCGTCACTTGACTATGGTTCTAAAATACGACGCCCGTCGCCAAAAGCCCTCGTGTAGCTCTAGTGCGACGATAATTCAAACCTAACCTACGAACCTTGAGTGGCACCAGAAATGATGAATGAAAATAAATTATTTCTCGATCACCTATTAGTGAATTCGTGATGCGTAGGAACAGAACACCAATCGGAACACGGATCAAAGAAAAAAGCAAAATGAAAGCTGGAAAGAAACATCATCTGACATCATCTGAAACAAGTCAATTGAAATTCGCATTGTTCAAGATAAAATAAATGTCAAAGGATTTCCAAAAACAGATTAATTGTACGCAAGCAAAATTTTCGTGAGTCATATAATTAATTTTATAAAAAGCTATTAAAAGTCTTTGCTGCAGTTAAATCAAATCCTTAAATATGCATAGATCAGAGATAAAAATTATTCTCATCTATTAAAACAAAAGATTCCATATATTTCATCAAAGCTAAAACAAGTAAACACACAAAATACTAAAATAGTTGTATGCTCCAAGAAATTACTTGGCTTTAGGTAATGTCGTGTTTTCAATTTAGAAAAACATATGCAACACTAATTATAAAATGTTTGGGTTTTTAATTGAAAACTAATAAGTCTTCAAGTTTTTGATAGAAAATTTGCTTAGAAAGTATTGTGTGCTCAAATTAGTTCTTTGTCTACTACTAATTGAAAAACGCTTTATGATAAAAGTATTTAGAAGGATATTTCCTAACCGTTTTAGCATATTATTGCTGCTGTATTTATGCATTTACATATTCTAAAGAATTTGTTAATATTTTTAACACTATCCCGTTTAAAATATTATACCAGAAATACAAGTTTTAATTGTGGAAAATTGCGCGTTTTTAACAGAGCTTTAACAATTTCAGACTATCAGTAACACTTTAATTTGAACTTTATTCAGTGTAACTTTCTTATTTTCCAAATTATTCAAAATAAAATGAAATTTTAAGTGTTACAAAATTAGGCTTTATGATTAAAAATCCATTTTTTTAAAGGTTAATTCAAATGTCTGGCTGTAGTATGCTGTGAATAGTTGTGTTAGTAAATTAGATACTCTATGACCATCTTTTTTTAAGATGTAATTAGTTTTCGATAAAAAAAAAATAATGTGTCCCTAATAATCAATACATGTATAATTAATAAAAATATATTTTTTTTTAGTAGAATATAAAGTTTTATTTATATTGGAATATAAAATATCAGACTAAAAAGTTAGTTTAGTTGTTTGAATTTTCGTCCCTTAGCACACGAGGGTATGTAGCGAGGGCGTCGTATTAGAACACAGTGCTAGTAAGATCCTGACCACTGAGTAGGCACCCAACGCAAACCTTAAGGGCGACAAACGTGCCAGCGTTGACTTTAGAGATATTTAACGTGAATACCTCAACTGGTATTATTCGTCGGACATTTTTGCTGCACTTGGCGGGTTTATTGGTCGGCAGTTATTTTAAAACGATTCCCGGAACCGAACCTAGGGACCTTTTAGATGTAGTGGAAACGCCTAACGATGGGCTCCCCAGCCCACTAAAATATTAGAATATTAATATAATATGGGGAGGATTCCTTCTCAAACCATTTTATATTCGATTTACCTTCCTTATCTGAAAATGACACACAGTTTTTGCACTGTCCTTTTTTTCATTGCTGTAAAATTGCCATGAAATTCGCAATGATATTTTAATTCTCTTTCCTGCCACCGTCACCATATCCATAGAATTCTATAAAGTGTCGTCACCATACTCATAAATTGGATTATTCAAATGTCCATAAATTCTAATCCATTTATTTTAAAATACTATTTCCATAAAATTATTTACACAAAAGTAAATTTTGACATCATGTTTAGAAACAATCACATATTTTCTGTTTATTATAGATAAAAAAAAACCTAAGGATATTTGCAAAGCCACAAAAAATACACAAGGACTTAAAAATTTAAGTTGACCGAGAATCACTCATATAAAACTAAAATATAGCTATTGGAAAATACTTGACAATTTTAAGAAAACATTTCAAGTTTGAAATATAACAAAGAGAGAAATGCGTGGTATTTTTATAAATCTTTTGTTTTATATATGTTTATTTGAAGTACTTCAAGCTCGATAATCATCGAAAAATAGACTTTTTGGAAGAAATCTTTGTGTGAATAGTAAATTATTCTAATTTTATATTTAAAACATTTTGGTGTTTTTAACTCATTACAGTTTAACAAATTAAGAAAATCTGGTGTTAAACAAAATATTTTGCAAATTAAATAATCCCAAACCCTCGAAAATATGTTAATATTTTTTTTGTATAAAGCCTACCATAAAAATCCATCATTATTAAATTGATATGCAAATTGAAAAGCTTCAAATTATAATATACAAAAAAAACTGTGTTGAAAATGTTTGGTGTATTTACTCAATATACTCGAAAATTTAAAAAAAAAATAAGAAATCCTTAGTTGAACCAAATATTTTTTGCAAACTTTATCTTCAAAAACCCTCCAATATGTCAGAACTAGCAAATTTATACCCGTTCTTCACACAGACTAAAAGATTATCGAATCGATCCAAGTATATGTGTCATTTGATTTGCTATAGGATAATAAACTTTGCCTTTGTTCCCGTTCATTATAAAGAATAAAATCCTGTTACTTATATTGCTTTAAAATTCCAAAATAAAAATACATCCCTATAAAATGCACAGCCTAATATCACAAAAATCTTCCTCAATATGAACTTACTGTCATCGCAATTTTCCTGATAAATTCAAAATTAACCATAATTGTATAACAATGTTATTTCACGTCAAAACCTCCATTCTGGGGTTTTTTTTTAAACAAACAAACATTTAGCTCATTGGCACGTTCAATTATTTTTCACACATTAATTTAGTTTCTGAAGGTAACGGCAAGAAAATAAAAGAAATTTCACTTTTAATTCATTTTTGTGTTCATTTTAATGTCTTCTGTTGAATGGCAACACGAAAGGGAAAAAATTATCAGATTTGAGCGAAAGTGGTGTATTTTTTTCAGAAAATTAGAATTTTCTCTTAAAATGGAACAAATATGAAAAACCTAAGCCTCAAGTGCACACGTTGGTATTAAAGGGAGTCTATCTTAAAAATTTCGAATTTCTGAGGGCAGTATAAGTAGGTCCTTTACGATCCACAGACATACACACAGACAGACTCTTTCTTTTATTATTATAGAAACCTCTTTTGTATAAAACCAGCCAAAAATCCTCATTAATAAATTCATATTCAAATTGAAAAGTTTTAAATTACTAGGCACACACAAATTGTACCTTAAACAACCCCATAATCGAAAATTTATAATTGCGCTCTTTTTCGGTCTACTTCTTCTAGATCTTCATTATCTGATAAGTTTCTTCATTATCTTTCTTTTAAGCATTTTAATATATTATTCATTATCCTCAAGCCTCTTACGTTCGTTCAACCAATAATAATGTTAATGAGAAACAAGGTTGTCATATATCGATCCTATTTTGAATATTTTAACGCAGTTTGCGCTTGTTTATTATAAGGCTTTTAAAAGCGTGAAATGTTTGTAATAACGTAATAAAATATGCATAGTCTCATTTGGGAAATAACCATGGTTGTGGGAAATCATTATTTAGTTTTGAATATTCTTACGTGTAATGGAATATCAATTGAAAGCCGAATTTCCATCGAAGATAATGAGTGATCTAAAGTTGCAATTAGTTGTTACAGCTTGGCATAATTTCAAAGAAACTATTTTTCACTTCCAATTATCTAATATGAAATACACTGCTCAAAACAATTAGGAGAGCACTTTGCGTACTTTTGTTAACCCATTCAGTTCCAACTTTTTATTTTTTATTCTAAAAATATAAAATTTGTGAAATAGATTCATTATGCGTCCATAATGAAATAGTAAAAAACAGGGGGGGGGGGATCTAAATTTTAAAAAAAAATTAAGGGGAAAAAATTGGAATCATAACTTTTGAATAAATTAAAACAATAATTTTTTTAAACTTTATTTGTTAAAAAAAGTTTAAATCAATTTTTAAACATCTAAGAATGCAAGCGTGAAGAATTTAGGGTCCTTTCATTTCATAAAATTTTTTGAGAGTGAATTTTATTTTACCATGTTTTTCATATTTTCATTTAATTAAAACAAAAATTATTCAATTCTTCAGAAGACATGATTCTTCCATCTAAAGATAAATAAGTGCGAGCTCAACGAGAATATAACTTTATAGAAAAAAAATCGCAAGCTGATGATTCCAAATGGAATCAGTGGGGTTGAAAGGGTTTAATTTAAACCATGCGCTCCCCTAATTGTTTGAGATAATGAATATATTGTTTGAATGATCATGCAATCATTGATGCATGATCATTACAATATTGCATCATTACAACATTACATCATTGCATCATTACACATTGCATCATTACAACATTACATCATTGCATCATGATCATTACAATATATTGTTTGAGCAATTGTTTTGAGATAATGAAAGTAATGCGATGGTGTCAAAAATCCGAAATAAATATTTTAACGCGGTTTGTGCTTGTTTATTAGACTTTTAAAAGTGGAAATGTTTATAATAAAACGTAATGAAATATTCATAGTCTCATTTGGGAAATAACTATGGGGGTTGTGGAAAATCATTATTTAAATTTGAATATTTTTATTTGTGGTGGAATATCATTTCAAAGCCGAATTTTCATCGAAGATATAATGAGGGATATAAAGTTGTAATTAGTTGTTTCAGTTTGCCATAATTTTTATATAAACTTTTTTTTTACTTTTAATTACATAATATGAAATATAAGATAATGATATTGCGATGGTGTGGAAAATCCGAAATGAATATTTTAACGCGGTTTGTGCTTGTTTATTAGACTTTTAAAAGTGTGAAATGTTTATAATAAAACGTAATGAAATATTCATAGTCTCATTTGGGAAATAACTGGGGGTTGTGGAAAATCATTATTTAAATTTGAATATTTTTATTTGTGGTGGAATATCATTTCAAAGCCGAATTTTCATCGAAGATATAATGAGGGATATAAAGTTGTAATTAGTTGTTTCAGTTTGGCATAATTTTTATAGGAACTCTTTTTTTTAATTTTAATTACATAATATGAAATATAAGATAATGATATTGCGATGGTGTGGAAAATCCGAAATGAATATTTTAACGCGGTTTGTGCTTGTTTATTAGACTTTTAAAAGTGTGAAATGTTTATAATAAAACGTAATGAAATATTCATAGTCTCATTTGGGAAATAACTGGGGGTTGTGGAAAATCATTATTTAAATTTGAATATTTTTATTTGTGGTGGAATATCATTTCAAAGCCGAATTTTCATCGAAGATATAATGAGGGATATAAAGTTGTAATTAGTTGTTTCAGTTTGGCATAATTTTTATAGGAACTCTTTTTTTTAATTTTAATTACATAATATGAAATATAAGATAATGATATTGCGATGGTGTGGAAAATCCGAAATGAATATTTTAACGCGGTTTTTGCTTGTTTATTAGGCATTTAAAAGCGTGAAATGTTTATAATTACGTACGGAAATATTCATAGTCTCATTTGGGAAATTCTTATGGTAATGGGAGATCATTATTTAGTTTTAAACAGGATGGAATATTCTTACGTGTGCAGTCGAAGATAATGTTTATTATAAAGTTTTAAATAGTTATTCCACTTTTTCGAATTTTTTTTATAAAAATTCATATTCTATTGATGGAAATGTAACTAACTATGCATGTAAGCAAGTTGAGAAAATATAATATTAAAAGTTCGGAGAAATGGAGCGAAAAACAAGTACTTTGATTTGAAAATTTTGTATTAATAACATTTCAGGAGATAGTGGAATTAAATTAATAAAATTTCTGGATAGTAGAAATCAAGTTAATATAAATATTTTTTAAAGAATAGCAAAAAGTAAAATTTTAGGCTACTTTTAACTTTAAATATTAATAGTAAGTTATTTATTTAGTACATCATAAATCTAATGAGTGTTATAAGTTGTAATTAGTTATTTCACTTTGGCACAATTTTTTTATAGAAACATATATTTTATTGATAGAAGCATGGCACTAACTACGCGTATGCATGTAAGCAAATTGAGAAAATGTAGCATTAAAACTTCGTTAAATGTTCGTTCACAATGACTTTTTTATACTCTTGAAAACAATACGTTTAACCCATTTATGACGATTATGTGAATACCTTTAACACCTTCATTTCAGAATAAAACATTAACTTTCATTTTTTCTTATTCGTTTTTCGTATAACTTAATTATTTGTCCTACAGAAATTGTTCTGTAGTATGGACTTCATTTGTCATATATTTTAGCTTCCACACTACGTTTGTAACGTAAAAAGGGGAAGGTGTTAGAATCGTTTTGTCCGTCTGTCTGTCTGTCCGTCACCGACTTTCATAGTCCAAACTACAAATGTTACGGACAAGTGTGATAGTGTTCAGCGCATTGACAAGTGTTCAGCGCATCTAAATTAGAATACATTGAAAATTTAAGAAAAGATTTCGAATTCGAAGTACTTCAATTGTTTAAAAAACTGCAAAATTTAATGCTCATTTAAAGAGCATAGGAAGCTATTTTTATTAGAATTAAATCACCATTGCCATTAGTAACAATCGCTCGAGAAACTTTAATTCTTTTAGACGATAAATTAAAATAAATTTATTTTTGCGACATTGATCAGTTTGAAATGACGTCAAATATATTTCACTACAAGATTCTTTGTATGTTGATATAAAATATTTTCATTCTATTTAAAAGCGAGGAATATGACATATTTATTCTTTGAAATATAAATCATTTTTTGCAAACGATAAGTAATAATTATTGAATTTTCGAAATAAAATAAATGAAACTAGCCAAATTTAGCATGTAAATGTTAAATATAGAATATCAATGCTGTTTTTTTCGCCTTTTTACCTGTTAAACACAACTGAAGCGGGTTAAGTGACATATTCTGTTACAAACCTACTTGTTGTTTAGTTAGAAAAACTTTAGCAGAAATCTTATTTTTTTGCTGCAAAACTTTTTGGACAACCTACGTAAATGCGTCAAATACAAGAGTTGTAACTTAACGTTGGAAACTTTAAAAAAATAATAATAATTAGTTCTATAATCATTTCAACTAAAATAATCAGTTACTTCTTTTTGGAAAACTGATATTTAAATATCAATATAGTATAATTCAAGTTAATATCTATTTTAAGAAAATAGCAAAATAAATAATGAATCTAAAGATTACTTTTTAATTTAAATGTTAATAAAAACTACTTGTATATCGTAAATCTAAAAACTACAAGCATTTTAGTTGAACACTTCTATAGTTTTTGTTTCACAAAAAAAAATATCATAAAAAAGTTTACTTTCAGTAGATTCAGTATTATGACAAATTCTGTTAAAATCTTTTCGTAAATAAATTATTAATTAAAATTACACGTAATGATTTCCATATACTTGTTTGAAATAAATTATTGAACAAAATTCATGTTATATTTTTTTTCATTCAAACAATCAATTTTATATCACCTCTACATAACAAGTTATACGATCTCAATTTCTCAGTTCAATTGATCGAAAAATACCTTCTATTTACTTCAATTTCAAACGTATCCCAACAACTTATTTCGAACATTTATCCTACCCTATTTAAAAGACGTTTTATTTCTCAAAACTAACGTTCACATTATTCTTAGAGCGTTCTAATTTGGAGTATAAACCTATTACATCGGCTATTAAGAGGCCTAGTTAGTGTTTCCTTCACAAATTCGATTATTTTCGCTAAATACAGGCGGAATACAAATGAGAACATTTTATTCCATCTATTCTTTAACAAGTCAATGGTTTGTATTCGGTTTTATTGGATTTATTTTGCAACTATATATTTAATGTGTTAATTATAGTTATAATCAATGCACATTGCTGTAACTATAAGGTTATTTATACTTTAAGAATGTAGGTTTATGTTTACAAAATGCATTTTAATGCTAATTATAAATCGCAATATATTTATTGTCAATTGGAAATCAGCCGAATTTTCTAACAGCATATGATGATAAGGTTATAGTATTAATAGTTTTGTAGTTAAAAACATTTAGTGGTTTTAGCTTCCACACTACGTTTATAACGTAAAAAGTGGAAGGTATTATAATCGTTCAGTCCGTCTGTCTGTCCGTCGCCCACTTTTATGGCCCAAACTTCAAATGCTACTTTATTTTTTGTTAGCCAATTTTAGGAAATAAGTCTAATAATCTAAGACCTCTCTCTCTCTCTCATTAACTTTTATAATATTGTTAAAACTTCGCTGAAAATTATGGGTGAAATTTAAATATCATTAAACTTTCGATAATGGTCTACAGTGTATATGTATAGTTTAGTTTTATTTTATAAAAAAAAGTTCATTTTAGGATATCTACTTTTCAAAATTTTGCAATGCTACTTTTAAAAAAGAATTAAACAATTTCAATAACTTTTCTTTGTTTTAATAAGGCATTTTTCCTAGGAAGAACATTAAAAAAAATAGAGCAGTTTAAATTTTCAATTGCATACACAGAAAAAAAAATCAAAACTTTTGCATCAGTAAAAGTATCAATTGTCTACAACTGAGTTATCTAACACACCAATCACAGTAATTTAACTTGTTTACACGCAAAAAGGAAAGCATAGTGTTGGGGGAGGGGTAGGTACATATATTTTCCGGCTTGTGTGCTTGATCAGAGACCCGCTTATGAAGCCTTCGTCAAGTAAGGCAGACACAGAAAGAATTTTGTACTGTCACCAGAGAAAGGAATATACACCCAGGGTGAAGGCGGGAATCGAACCCGCACCCGTTACAACGCGCAGACTGCTAGCGTAATGGTCCAAACCACTCGGCCATCCGGGCCCCAAGCATCAGTTAATCATGTGACAATCAAGTGCTCAGATGAGTCAGTTGCCAGGTAATTTGAAACTCACCAAAATATTTTTAGAAATAACAGGTAGCCAAATGACTCGGATACAAAAATTACAAAACATTTTTTAGTCAGAGTACAGAAAACAGAGTAGTTAAGAGGGACTGTCAATCAAATAGGGGTAATGCATTAGTTTTGAAATCATAACTTGTGCAAAAGAATTGCTTTGCCATGTTAACCCATTTTCACCAGGTATGGGAATCATCATAACATCTATTTAAAACAAAAGGACATCCGGTTGTTTAATTATTAATTGATAAAGTTTTAAAGCCATCTGCTGTATATTTTTGGCATTTTAAAACTTCAAAATATATAATTAAATATCTAGATAGCACTTTCGTTTCAAATTTGTTTCATTTCAATGTTATGTTGATTCCCATACCTGGAGGAAAATGGCTAACATTGCAAAGCAATACTTCTGCGGAAGTTGTGATTAAAAAACTAATGCATCAGCTCTATGAGACTGACAATCCCTCTTAACTTGTTGAAAACTGAGGTGAGTCAAATAAAATGAATGTAACTCATTCTCATATATATTTGGCTTTGGCACGCTGGGAAAAATTCAAGTTGGTTTGCAGATTCTAAAAGGCCGGCGTTGATCAGAGGATAAAGCAAGGGTTCTCATAATCGAAATATTTCACGATCGAGTCTTGTCTCAGCGAGAAGTTTCTCTGGAGATTTAACCACAAAATTGCATCGCATGAGTCACTTGACTAGCTATCAATTTTCCCACCTTAAAGTAATGCGTCATCGTGGACCTGGATATTTCAGGATTCAAATTGACTCATGTAACGCATTCTGACCAGCTTGGTGGTTAGATTTTAATTAAGTATTATTAGTCAACAGTGTACAGCCAAACGGACTGATTTCGTTTCGTAACATGGACTCGTTTATTTTTCCGTATCTAGAGACATTATTTTTGTCAAAAGATAAAAAAAAATGTATTTAATAAAACGTTAAAACAATTTTTCCATTTATCTCAAGCGAAGCCATTTCAAACTTAAAGTATTCCAATCAAGTCAAATAACTTAAACATTTATTAGATTTTATCAATACCTATTTACTTTACCGAATACATTCCAGAAGCGAAAAAAGAAATTATTTTGTTAAAGTAAGAATTCCTTCTAAGAATGCCTTTACTTAACAAAATCTGTGTGTTTATTTAGGCGCAACTTCGCATTTTGAGAACCATTCGAAAAAGCTGACTCAAGCTATTTGAATAATACTGTTGGAAAAATAGTTCCTTTGGAACTATTCGAGTGGAAAAAAAAATCAGGTTTTAAGATTCTTCGTTTCCACGGAACGCAGCGAACTGGAAATAATTGAATTGATTTTAAATAGCTAGGTAATTAATTTTGAGTTATCTTTTGAAAATAGATTTATTTTAAGAAAAAAGGAAAAAAGGTTGTGTATTTGAAATGTTTAGGGTCTTTGTAAAAATTAAAGATTAATTTTGGGAACTTGTAAAAATGTACACAATGAACCATTTTTAATCTTGCCTTTTTACAGTTAGTTATTCTGTACTTTATAATTTATAGACTGTGTTCTTAAAGTTTTAATTTAGTGATATAAAGTAAAGAGTAATGTTGTATAGTAATTTCGCATGATAACATTTTTACGTTTGCTTAATAATAATTAATATTAAAACAGGAATTTAGGTATTATTTCCACACAAAAAAAATGGATTTATTATAAGAAAAGTTTTATGAGTAGCAATACTATAAAGTTAAATATTTTAAGTGATCAAATAAATTGAGGCCCATCCTTTCATCCCTTGAGTGGGTCGATAAAATGGGTACCAAGCATGGTTGGGAACTAAACACTGGGGGTTCCGCTTGACCTTACCGGGACATATGCCTAGCACCCCAGAGCCCTTGGTCACGAAAGCTGAATTGGGCACGGCAGGCCTTAGCCCAGTGATGGTCTGTCGCGCAGAGGAGTTTAGTTTTTTTTTAGATCAAATGAATTATTCAATATTTTTAAATGTTTCAAAATTGTATACTTACAAAGAAAACTAGGGGTGGGTGACACCACACGACTTTCAAATACTACCCAATAAATCAATACATTTAAATCAAATTATCTACAATATAAGGTAAATTTTAAAACCGAAAATGTTATATGGCACCTACCCTTTGAGCATGCGTGATTTTTTTGAAATCCTTATTTTGACATCCGACTGTCACTTGAAACTCGTGTGCCAAATTCGAAGCCGTAGCTTTTTTTTAAAGTTCGAACTACAGAAAACGATCAGAAAGACAGACAGTCTGAATTAATGGGCCAATGTTCATCAAACCACTATTTAGCTTCCACACTACGTTTATAACGTAAAAAGGGGAAGGTGTTATAATCGTACAGTCCGTCTGTCTGTCAACCACTTCCATAGCCCAAACTACACATGCTACGGACTAGTGCGATACGTCAAAAAATTCAGCACATCGAAATTGGAATACATTGAAAATTTAAAAAAAGAATTCGAATTCGAAGTTTTTCAATTCTGTAAAAAACTGCAAAATTGAATGTTCATTTAAAAAGCATAGGAGGCCATTTTATGAATTAAATAACCATTGCTATTCGCAACAATCGCACGAGAAACTTTAATTATTTTAGACAATAAATTAAAATAAATTTATTTTTGCGACATCGATCAGTTTGAAATGACGTCAAATATATTTCACTACGAGATTCTTTGTACGTTGATATGAAATGTTTTCATTCTTTTTAAAAGCGAGGAATATGACATTTTTATTCTTTGAAATATAAATTAATTTTTGCGAACGAAAAGTAATAATTATTGAATTTTCGAAATAAACTAAATGAAACTAGCCAAATTTAGCACGTAAATGTTTAATATAGAATATCAATGCTGTCTTTGCGTCTTTTTATCTGTTAAACACAACTGTTGTGTGGAAGCGGGTTAAGTGACAGATTCAATTACAAACGTACTTTTTATAAATAGCATCCTTCAAATCGTGTATAAAACACAAAATCTTCAATTCGGGTTTTCCACCCCATCCTATACTTTCATTATCTTGCATTTCATATTACGTTACTAAAAGTAAAATTTCTTAAAACAACAGATAAAAAAGCTATTAATCATTAGAACGGTGTAGTTGTTATTTTTTGTGATTTATTTTCTTCGGCCTAAGGAAAAAGTTAATAATGTTTTTAAAAATGCTGTCCAGAAAGTTTTGGAATTCTTAGCTATCATATACAGTACAATATATTTAAATTTAAAATGAATTCTTATGGGTTATTTAAATAACCCATAAGAAAAGGGTTTAAAATTTACCTTAATATTGTAGATAATTTGATTTAAATGTATTGATTTATTGGGTAGTATTTTAAAGTCGTGTGGTGTTACCCCCCTTTAGTTTTCTTTGTAAGTATACAATTTTGAAACATTTTAAAATATTGAATAATTTATTTGATCACTTAAAATATTTAACTTTTAGCATTGCTACTCATAAAACTTTTCTTATAATAAATCCATTTTTTGTGTGTGGAAACAATACCTAAATTACTGTTTTATAAGAATAATTTATTATCCTTATTTAAATAAGAATAATTTTAATTAATCAAACAATTTAATGCATATATAATTATCAATATACCTACAAAATTATTGGTGAAACATTTAAATTTCAAGTGTGACTCAGCAAAGCATCTCAAAATGCTTTTGTAAGCACCATTAACTTGCTGAACCGCTTGTTAAGCTTAATTAATGATTATTCATTGGTTTGCATATATTTCATTATTGAAACGCTTCATAATTTTAGAATAAAACAAGCCTATTAAAATTATTAATCTCCGATAATCTCCGATCCAGACAAACTTCTTTAAAGTAATCAATACTGGATTGTAGAAAATTCTGTGAGCAGTAACAAAATAAAGTTACGTATGGAATGATGGATCAGAGGTTAAGTCGTTCGTCTTTAGAATAGTACTTTCGTGAATCGACTTAAGATTGTGTTTTAATTCTAGCAGTTTTATTAAAGTATTTGTGCTTGTAGTAAAATAATATATACAAAGAAAAATATATCCATAAGAAAGAATAGTTTGTCAAATAACTCAGAAATACTGTTTATCGAAAAATTCTAAATATTAAACAAGTAGGTTTGTAACAGAATCTGTCACTTAACCCGCTTCCACACAACAGTTGTGTCTAACAGGTAAAAAGGCGTCAAATACAGCATTAATTCTATATTAAACATTTACATGCTAAATTTGGCTAGTTTCATTCATTTTATTTCGAAAATTCAATAATTATTACTTATCGTTTGCAAAAATTAATTTATATTTCAAAGAATAAATATGTAATATTCCTCGCTTTTAAATAGAATAAAAATATTTCATATCAACATACAAAGAATCTCGTACTGAAATATATTTGACGTCATTTCAAACTGATCGATGCCGCAAAAATAAATTTATTTTAATTTATTGTCTACAAGAATTAAAGTTTCTCGAGCGATTGTTTCGAATGGCAATGGTTATTTAATTCTAATAAAAACGGCTTCTTATGCTTTTTAAATGAGCATTAAATCTTGCAGGTTTTTTTTTAAATAATTGAAGTACTTTGAATTCGAATTCTTTTCTGTCTTCTCATTTGTAGTACTTAGAAAAAACAAACAAAGCATAAAAAAAAGCTTGTGGCTTGTTTGTGCACTTATAGCATAAAAAATAGTTTGCAAGATTTTATGTAAAATATTAATTACCGGGTGATAATGTACCGTTTTATTATTTTAAATTGATTTGTTTTTTATTTGTATATTATCCAATCAATTACTGATTTATTTGACATAAGTAAAACAGCATTCATTTAGAAAAGCATAAATTTATTAAGTTTTGCAGAAAAGTGAAATGAATGTTAGTAAAAGTCAATATTTAGTTGATCCACCTTTAGCCGCTATCAAAGGTTTAATTCTGCGCGGCATGCTATCAATGCAAGACTGTACTGTCTCCTGCATTTGAGGATGATTCCACACATAAATAATCTTATAATAAATAATTGATATAAATTAATCATAATTATCTTAAAATAAATACAAATATGTAGTCTACAACAATTCTTTTAAATAAAAACCAATAATATTGTAGTTTAAATATACCATTATTGCATAAAAACTCTTAAGAAACATAAAATTTCTAAACAAAAAATACAGTGCGTCTAACAATTTGTCCAGGGACTGTATATAAGAATTTTGGTACTTTTCCATTTTACGGGTGCGAGCGATAAAGTCGTCTAAAACCTACATCAACCTCTAAGCGGTCTTTTAACTGTGCGCACTGTGTTGTGGCCAGACAAATTGTGTGTAACGCCAAAGATTCTGTTTGCTCGGACGAAGTGGAAAAGTAAAACTGCTTTCAAATAATCTGAGCATAAGAAATTGCTTTTTAGAGCTCATACATTTTATATATATCATTGAATCTTTTACATTTCCCAAACTTTCCATGTTGTTCAAAACCTTCAAAACGCATGCTTGTGTGATTGATGTTGAAAAATGAACCATAGGACATTTATAATGTGAAACTATTTCCATTTTTCATTTGGATTCTCGAAGGAAATGTCTGAAATGTAGAACATTCAAGTAAAAAAAATAGACGTGTATTACATTTCAATGCATTGTGTTGACATTGTTTTTGTTACTATTCTAAAAATATAGTTTTGGAAGATATTCTAGCAAATGTATTTGTTGAAAAACCTTGCTTATCCCGTTCAAAGTTATGCACGCCATGTTGTTCGTTTTTCATATGTGACACACATTGTTTTCTACTTAAAAATTTTTAATTATATATTAAAAAATATTAATATATATTAAAACAAATAAAGATCCAAACAAATATTAAAAGTGTGTATAACACTTTGTATTAAGATTTTGTTTTGAAAAATTGAGTGTATATTTTATAAAAGACAAGAGAAAATATTGAAATAGATTTATCTTATTGTGTTGTTGTGCTTCTAGACAATTATTGGGGGACCGAGTAATTTTTGTTTAGAAATTTTATTAGTTTCCAGTAAAACCATATGATTAAAACTAAAAAAACTCAATTAATTGGCAGTTCAAATGTTTTATAAATACTAACAAAAAACTTTTAAATTGAATGGACTTTTATTCAAAGCTATTATTTAATAAAAAGTCAGATTTTATTTTATAATACAAACACTCTGAATTCAAAAAAGAAACCATTCATTTTTTTTGATAATGTATTTATTATTCTTTTCAAAAGCAAGATAAATATTGCATTTCTCTTTTTTATTGTTATACAAAGCTTTATTCCTAATCAGATATTAATTTTTTAAGGGAAGATACTTTGTCCCAATAATATTACCGACGTTTAATATAAAAAAAGACACTTCTTAACTATAGATATTGTAGTATTCATTATGTTTGTTTCACCACACTATGTTTCAGCAAACAAATCCTTTTACTAAACAAACCAAAGAATTCCTTCAATAGAAACATTAACTCCTTCAGTACCAAATCTAAGCAGAAATTTATTTCGCGAGTACAGATCAAACAACTAATATTCTACCCCACTTAAAATTTTCTCAAATTGAAACTATACTCTGCCAGTAGAAAAAAGACTGAAATTTGATTTAATAGCATTAAACATTGGCCCTTTATTTTCTAAGATACTGGACAAAAGCGAAGAGTTTCTGTAAAGTTAAACGGTTCATTTGTCGCTTCAAGCATCTTCAATTAAATTAGCTTCAGTCGGCGTTTGTATTATCTGATTGAAGTAGCAAATTAGTATTTTATTTGTTTGAGACAAGTAGTTTCACTTTGAATAGTTGCCTTTTGTCCTTGTAGTTTGTGGAAGATTTGTCTTATAAGCTATATCATGCCTGGAAAAAAAGTACACACTGTATAAAATTCCTGTAATTTATTTAAGCAATGAAGAGCATGAATTTTATAAATAGGTAAATAAATGTTCCTTTGACCCTTTTCTCTCCCAATGATTCCATTAGGAATCATCAAAAACTTGCGATTTTTTTCTCACTAAGTTAAGCTCGCAATTATTTCAAATATATTTTATTAAATTTTGCATGCTTTTTTTTAATAAAAAAAATATACTTTCTTTTTGTATCATTATATGGAAGAATCATGTTCTTTGAAGAATTAAATATATTTTTTTTGTAGTAAAATGAAAATATGGAAAACAAAAAATTTAAAAATAAAATTCAGTCTGGAAAAAATATATTACATAACTTGGCCCTAAATTCTACATGCTTGCATTTTTAGATGTTCAAAAATTAAATTTTAACTATTTTTAGCAAATAAAAATTCGAAAAGTTATTGCTATAATTTATTCAAAAAAAATTTTACTTAAATTTTAGTTTAAAAAATTAAGATTTTTTCCCCATTTCATTCTGGATGCATAATGAGTGTATTTCACAAATTTTAGGTTTTTAGACAGCAAAAAAAAATAAAAAGTTGGGATTGAAAGGGGTAAAAAAAATGCAATTAAGTTCACTCTGGTGTCCAAAGCTTCTTTAATATTAAATTTAGTTTTCGTAACACGCATGAGCTCTTTGTATATCCAACACCTTCTGTAAAAAAAGCCTCTGCATGAGTTTCCATTTTACGCGTGACGTACTGAGAGTAGTCCACTCTGAAAAATCACTTACCTAAAAAAATTGGAGAGCTTTTTGTCTTTACACTGCTTTTCGCTTTTATGCACAAAAAAATAAATCCTGTACTTTTATCGCTAGAATTCAAATTCAACTATTTTTACAAAGAACTAACATTCAATAAACATATACAAAAAAATAATAAATTTTGTAACAAGTTTTTTAAAAAAAATTATAAAATTTACCGTTTTTTCAAAATGCTACTCCTCCTACAATTTCAAGAATTTTTTAATGGATTTTTTTTTAAATGTTCCCACAACTTCTATTAATAAAAGTTGGTATGGATATTGAGCTATCAGTTAAAGAACAGCAGCTATGTAGCTTTATGTATAAAAATGGCCAAAAAATAAGATTTTAACTATTCACACTAGACCTTATCACATACCAACTTTTGTTAATAGTATATGTCTTAATACGGGAAAAAAATTTGGAGCTCTATATTAATTTACCTAAAAGCCTTAGGGTTTTAACCATTCACAAGCTGAAAAAATTAAAAATTGAAAAAATCAACATAAAATTTCCAAAACCATTTTAACCAGCCCTAAATTTTAGGTACCGCGTCCCCTTAAATTGATATTTTTAACCGAAAATTTTATTTCTTAAAGTATTTAAAAAATATATATATTTCTGTAGTAGATGGTTATAAATGGCTCCTTTATGCTTTAAATTTTAAAATGTAATAGAATTATTAAATTTATAAATTTTTGAAAATTAAAATGTGTGTTGGTGAAAAAATCTGCCAGTCAGGTGACGGTTCATACATCTGTACCCCTCAAAAAGGTTAAAATTTATGCAGAGAAAACATACATTATTGCTAATTTCAGGGCCACTCATATTGTTAAGAAATAAAAAACACTAACAATAAAAAATATTAAATGAATGAAGTAAACAATTAAAGATGAAAGAACTGGACAACAATTGCTATGACACATTGTTGCTAAAGTTTTTTTTTAATTGTAAATTTTATAACACAGGTTGTTGAGGTGAAAGATTTCTTGAAATAAGCGTTTTTTTTTAGAAGCTTATATTTACCGATTTATAAAGTTTGAATATTGTGAGCTATTTTTTTTTAAAAAATGCTTAATTTAAGTATGTTTTTCGTTCGTATTAATTACGCATTCATTTTATTTTTAATATTTTTTTTCATTCCTTATATATCATTTTCAATCTAATTTTTTCATTCCTTATATATGGGTCATTTTCAATCTAATTTTTTTCAACAATCTTTTTTACTTGGCATTATTTGCCTGTTATCCCATTATATTTACCAAATTATAAAATATATCCAAATTACAAATTTCCCCAAAATTATTAATATATACAATTTAATAATAACATTTTATGACTATTATACTTATTACACATACTTTGAAAGATACTGTCCTTACAATTTTTCAAATTTACTTACTGACCCATCGGAAATTTTAGAAGATATTGATAATTTAACACCAATAGTTTTATACCTAATGGAATTTATAATTAACAATAAACAAATAAAATCACTTTTTATCTATTTTGGTATAAATATCAATATTAAAAAATACTATAAACATTTATCAAAACATTATTCTATATTTTCAACTGCTAATAACATAATATATTTTGGAACGTTGGCATTTAAAGCCTATATTATGTATCAATTATATTTTTAAAATTTTCAAGTTTAACACAATTTTTAAATACATACATTTTTTCATTAAGTTTAACCCAATTTTATAAGCTCACAATATGAACAACCCTAATATCTTTAAAATCTATAATTTTCAGGAAGAAATTGCATACATATGACCGTGAAAAAAAATCAGTTGAAAAAATAATTTAGATTGGAAAGTGCAAAAATTTGCGCTGTTTGCTAATTTGAAGGAAATTTGTTGATTCGTTGTTGGCTTATCTTATTTATAGGTAAGTTTGAATTCATATTAGGTCTAGTAAAATAAACATTGAAAAGGGGAATGTTTTCGATAGCTGATAAAATATATTTTCAATTGCTAATGCATAGATTGCTTAAAATTCTATCTATGTTTATTTATTATAAGAATTAATAAAACTATGTATGTTTCCTAATATGGACATCTATAGCTAAACTCATAGTAACCTTGCACAGAAGCCACGACCATGGGCGGAGCTATAAAACGTGAGGAGCAATCAGATAAAGATGAAATTTCAGCCATTTTATTTTGTCTTCATTTGATTGCTCCGCGCGTTTTATAGCTCCGCCCGTGGTCGTGGCTTCTGTGCAAGGAAACTATCAGTTTAACTATAATGCCTTCATTGAAAGTACAGCAAATGGATCTTCAGGTTCACAAATTTGTAAAATACCTCTTTAATATGATTTTATTTAGCTAATTCATAATAAATTAATGTTAATATTTATTTTTAATCTTAAGTACATATACTTTACATTACGAATTGAGAGTTCAAGTACACCTTTTGACAGGATTGTCAGTGACTGCTTGAACAACATGTTTTTTTAACTGTTACTTAAAATGTGTGTTGTTAGTTTTAAAAATGCGAGAAAAAGAGAAAAATAAAGGTCGTCCAAATTCCCTGTGAAATAAATGTAATTTTTTTTGTCGATCAAAAATAAGAGCCTGTATTGGGGTTTGTTCACTGGTCTTTGTTGTATTCCCTGGAAAATAGGAGAACTAGGGTTGATTTAATTCAGTTATTCAAGTTCATAAAACAGGGAGACATGGAGGGCTTAGGTTTTACCTTAAATAGCCGGACCAGAGGACATGATCAGAAATTGAATAAATCATGCTTTAGAAGGGAGGTAAGAAAACATTATTTTTACAATGGAGTTGTCAATGAGTGGAATGCTTTATCAGATATGTTATCAGATTATGTGTATTATATTTTAGAACCACAATCAAGTTACGAGCCGACACCTGAGTAGGCACCCAGCGCAACCGTTAAGGGCGACATCGTACGCAGCGTTAGGACTTTGAAGGATATTTAACGTGTACTCCATCTACAAGGGGTATTATTCGTCGGACATTTTTGGCTGCACGGGCCGTTTATAGGTCGGCAGTTAATTTGGCGATGCCCGGATCCGAACTTGGGACCTTTCGCATGCTAGGCGAATGCCTAACCGACTGGGCTCCCCAGACCCCCAAGAATATTTAAGAGAACGATCCAATCCGAAAGCTCAAGTTGGGTCGCAAAATTCTTGCTCACAGAAAACTAGCAAGCTGAACTTTGTTCAAGGATTATTAGACTGGCGGATGTTGGCATGCCAATCTCTGGGAGATTACTTCGAAAATGTATTTTTAACTAAGTTTGAAGCCAATTTCAGCCAAGCAACACAGATGGCCGGAAAGAAGTGGTTGGCAGCTTTTTTGAAACGCAATCCACTTGTTGCTAAGAGGAAATCTCAGAAACTCAATTCAGGGAGAGCCCAGAAGCTGAACAGGGCGACGCAGAAATCGTGACAGGGGCAGACAAGCACATTGTAGCACTCTACTGCCTGCCCAGCAACACGACTCATGAACTGCAGCCCTGGGACAAAGCTGTTTTTTAAAGTTTTTGAATCTTACTGGGATCAAGAAGTATTGCTTCATTTCACTCGTCCCCCTTATAGACAGATCAATCGACTTAGATTTGGGGAAATCTTGTGTAAAGTTTGGAGTCGTTCCATGTCTTTGACGAACATAACTTCAGAATTCAAGGCAACTTGTCGGCAGTCAAGTGACGAGCCGACACCTGAGTAGACACCCAACGCAACCGTTAAGGGCGACATCGTACGCAGCGTTAGGACCTTGAAGGATGTTTAACGTGCACTCCCTCCACACGGGGTATTATTCGTCGGACATTTTTGGCTACACGGGCCGTTTATAGGTCGGCAGTTATTTTGGCGATGCCCGGACCCGAACCTGGGACCTTCCGCACGCTAGGCGAATGCCTAACCGACTGGGCTCCCCAGCCCCCACATAACTTCAAGGGTTTAACGCAACTGGAATTTTTCATTTTGATCCAACTATAATTCCTGATGCAGCCTTCGCGCTTAGCGACATTACTGCAATTTCGGGACAAGCAACAGAAGAACATGCACCAAATTTGAAAACTGCAAAGGATGTTGAAGCGCCTGTTAAAAACATACCTTCTCCTGTTATTGACTCACCTCCATCACATGCTAATTTAGTTTCCCAGGGAAACGACTGAATTTCACCATCTACTTGACGAGTCAACGACTGTCCGCGTTGTAATACTACAGAGACAGAAACTGTAAACGATTGAACGAAACAGACCATGACTGATTGAGAACCAACAAACTTGTAACGTCAGAAATATTATTTTTATTTGATATTTTTGAAAAAAGCAATAAAGCAGACTTTCCACAATTGTCTTTTATTGTGGTTTGGTGCCTAACTTTATATTTGTAAATTTAGCTTTGGGAAGAGTTTTCACTTTTTGACTTAGTAGGTACTTGTCAAAAGTTGATTTGTATAAGATTGTGAGTAAAAACGGTGATAAAAATAATTAATTAAACTTGTAACCTATACATTTCTCATTTTTATTCGTAATTTTGGTTAATAATTAAAGTATATTTAAACATCCTAATAGTCACTGACAATTTACTATACCTTAATCAGTAAACACTGAAATAAATTTCTTTAAAGGGCAATGATAAAGTAATTAGACAACTTATTTATATTTTCTTATTGTGAATACTTAGCACTTCTCGGGCTGTAACCCTTTATCTGCTTACTTATACAAGGGCTGTAGTCGCTGACCAAGCACACTAACCTGAATATATATGTCTACCAACCAACAAGGGCTGTTTTTTCTTTCAACCTCCGATGGGTTGTAACACAAAGACGAGTCAAAATACAAAAAAGATTTTTTTACCAAAAGTAATGTTAAATACTGCTTATTTCTCCACATAATCATCTTGACGATTAAGGCATTTGTTATACTTGTAAACAAGCTTTTGAAATACTCTCTTCATAAAATGTAGCCGCCAATGATTGGGAGGGAGTTGTGACGGTTTCGTTTAAAAAAGTAAATTTGGAAGCTTTACGTCAATTTTTTTCTGTCCTCTAAGCCACTGCTAGTCCATAATTCACTTATAATGATCCTTTGAGTTTCCCTAAACACTTGGTCAACTCGCTGAACAATACCGTCTGTAGCGACAGACTTGCTTAATCCTTGGTCCTCTTCTTCATGAACATCAGTATTAGTTCAGCGAGTTGACCAAGTGTTCGAAGGTTTACCATAAGTGAATCTTGAACTCGAAGGTTTACCATAAGTGAATTATTGATAAGCATAGTGGCTTGGATTGTAGCGCTTCCAAGTTGACGTGGAGCTCAAAGAAACCGTCACAACTCCCTTCAAATCATTGGCGACTACATTTTAGGAAGAGGGTATTTCAAAGCTTGTTTACAGATATGACAAATGCTTTAATCGTCAAGAAGATTATATGGAGAAATAAGCAGTATTGTACTTTACTTTTGGCAAAAAAAAAAATTATTGTATCTTGACCCGTCTTTTTGTTACAGCCCATCGGAGGTTGATAAAAAAAAACAGCCCTCGTAAATACCGTCAGCATTTATAGGGCCACTGTTTTACTTTTCATTGTTCATTTTGAGAAATAGGAGTAAATTGGAACTTTGAACTGTATGATGATACCACATTAAAGTCTACAAAGGTAAAGTAAATTGTTCGGAAAAATTTAATTTTAGTTACCTACGGCAATACGTTATGCCCTGACGGTACTTTTAAGTCCCTTTCTTCAGTCATCATCAATTCATCATTTTATGTTCCAACTAATTTTTTACAGTAATATATTATTAATTGCACAGACAGCTTTAAAATAGGCAACGACGAGTTCCCGAACTATTTTGCTGTCAAACTCGGTTACAACGATAACTACTTATGACGTCATAAATTTCGGTTCCTTTAAATTGTCATCATCATAAGTATATTTATAAGTACATTCCTCTCAACTCATCATTTAAATGTTTCCAAACTAAGTTTTTTTAAGCATAATATTATTATAAATGGCACAGATAGCTTTAAAATAGGCAACGGCGAGTTCCCAAACTATTTTGCAGTC
The DNA here is from genome assembly GCA_019343175.1 of Oedothorax gibbosus. Classification (NCBI taxonomy): domain Eukaryota; kingdom Metazoa; phylum Arthropoda; class Arachnida; order Araneae; family Linyphiidae; genus Oedothorax; species Oedothorax gibbosus. The sequence goes on from CM033278.1 coordinate 31,568,052, forward strand.
AAACTCGGTTACAACGATAACTTACTTATGACGTCATAAATGTTCGGTTCCTTTAAATTGATCATCATCATAAGTATATTTATAAGTACATTCCTCATCAACTCATCATTTTATGTTCCAACTAATTTTTTTACAGCAATATATTATTATAAATGGCACAGATAGCTTTAAAATAGGCAACGGCGAGTTCCCAAACTATTTTGCAGTCAAACTCGGTTACAACGATAACTTACTTATGACGTCATAAATGTTCGGTTCCTTTAAATTGATCATCATTATAAGTATATTTATAAGTACATTCATCATCAACTCATCATTTTATGTTCCAACTATTTTTTTTTACAGCAATTATTATTATAAATGGCACAGATAGCTTTAAAATAGGCAACGGCGAATTCACTTGGGAAAACGGCATTAAACTGCTAATAGGGTTAAAATTTATATAGTATACAATATATGTTGTTTTATAACATTAATTAATAATATATAAGTGCATTATACTGATGTTACAAGATTAACTACACTTTGTATTTAACCTTGTTTATAACGGTCCTCGTTAATAATGTCATTAACGTCGCGGGCAATTGACTGACGCTATAACCAGGTTATACTGTAATAACAACACTAGCCCATATTTCCCAAAAGGGTCCTATTAATCTACAAATCTCACATTACCCAACAGGACATTCAAATAATCCATTCCGACTGACCACTTTCGCTGCACTTTTTAGGTCCACCAGGACACATAACGCGGCCCCGACTTGATATATGACGCACCACCCAGAAAGACGACAGTCGTAACTTACTTTGGCCGAGGAAAAGATGCGAAATAGAAAGCAATATGCTGTTTTTTAACTGTTATTTTTTAATGAAGAGCTTAATGGAAGAACGTGCTAAAGTGACAAAAAGGTGATAATGAGAAAATCAGGTTTAAAGCCTTCATTTGCACTCAGATCTGTTAAAAACGGTACTTTCAAACCGTAAAAAAAAAGATACTAAACTTAAAGTTTATGAAAAAGGGAACTTGTAGAAACTTCAGTTGTCGTTAAGAAGTAGTAATGTAAGTGCGTAGAGTTAGTAACAGTTCAAGTTGTCGTTAAGAAGTTAGTAACATGTTCAAGTTGTCGTTAAGAAGTTAGTAACATGTTCAAGTTGTCGTTAAGAAGTTAGTAACATGTTCAAGTTGTCGTTAAGAAGTTAGTAACATGTTCAAGTTGTCGTTAAGAAGTTATAGTAACATGTTCAAGTTGTCGTTAAGAAGTTAGTAGACATGTTCAAGTTGTCAGTTAAAAATTGATTAGTACATGTTCAAGTTGTCGTTAAGAAGTTAGTAACATGTTCAAGTTGTCGTTAAGAAGTTAGTATACATGTTCAAGTTGTCGTAAGAAGTTAAACGTCAAGTTGTCTTAAGAAGTATAAATGTTCAATGTCGTTGAAGTCTAACATGTTCGTTTCTTAAGAAGTTAGTAACATGTTCAGTGCTAAGATTGACATCACAAAAGTACTTCAAGTTGTCGTTAAGAAGTTGATTTAATTGTCAAAATTAAACACATGAAATTAAAAAGCTAGCACGCTCTACAAAGCTTTCAATTATTATAGAAAGTGGTATTGAATAAGTCATTCGTATAAAAAAAAACATAGAATCAATTGAAATGTTGGTGAGTAGCGCTACCTAGCTGTTGCGACGCTTCATGATTCAGAACCACAGTCAAGTGACGAGTCAAGTTTTAGTACGAATTCCTACACACATAAAACAAGTTGAGTTGCAACAATTCAAAAAATATCCTGCATGAAATAATAATGAATGGTTAACACAAAATTTGTGTCAAAAGCGCAGCACGCACGTATTCTTTCGAAATGTAGATCATAAGCTGTTTTTTAATGTTTCCGATGTAGTAATAGTTTTACTAAAGTCTTAAAAAATATACATTACGGCACTTAAAAATTAATGTAATAATTTTGTTATCATATTTTAGAAGTTAAATTTTTTAGTTTACATTAAAACTGATTTCTGCTTAGCATGGTTTTTGTATTGATTTTTTTTTTTTTGTCAATCGCGCATGGATATAATAATAGTCTCCTCTCGCGATCAGTAGTTGTTTTGGAGCAGTACAAATGTATGCTCTAAAGCCCATTTCACACCTGCACAACTACATGCAATTCCGTTGCAACTAAATGCAACTGCAACTCGTAACTTGTGGAAACCTTGTTTTTCGGGTTTCCTCAAAAAAATATTTATCTCCCAATTTGGCAAGTTTCATCTTTTTGCAGGGCATCGCTTGCATCGTACAGAAATTTATGTTTCCGAACTTCATTAATAAGATCAATTTCCATATTTGCCGTCCAATTACTACCCATTTATAATTGCGCAGATTTTTGCATTTTTTGCAAGCAAGGAAAGTTGGCGTCTTAAAAAGTAAATAACAACCAGTTGGCGAAGTCTAGTTCGCCACAATGTAGCCAAACAAATAATGTATTCTGATTGGCTAATGGTACATGCAACTTGAGATTTTTTCGTGCTCGCATGAAAAAATCTCACGACTTGAGTGCAACTTTTAAATGCATGGTGTCCTATGGGAGTTGCAAGTAGTTGTGACAAGGTGTGAAATGGGCTTTATGTCATCAACATAATTCTTGTATTGAAACACAATATTGTAATGTTGCCATTTTTACACAAAACTTGTGTTGCACTTGTGCTAATTGAACGCAAGTTTTTTTTTTCTTAGCGTAATATTAACCTGTTTTAACTTGTGTAAAAAGAAACCTGAATTGAAGAGCTTAGTGGAAGAACATGCTAAGTGACAAAAAGGTGAAAACGAGAAAATGAGCTTTAAAGATTTTCGTTTGCACTTAGATACGTTAAAAACGGAACTTACAAAAGGTAAAAAATATACTTCACTTAAAGTTTATGAAAATGGGGAGTTTTGTTATCTTTAAAGGATGGAATAACTTGTTTATTGACACAAAAATCTCAACTTTTTCAAAAATGTCACTTAGCACGTTCTTCCACTAAGCTCTTCATATTGCATTAAGTTATTCGTTAGTAAACATGCTAACTATTATAATGGTTTCAATACGTGCGAATATTGATTTACCGAACCAATCTGGTAGGGGCAGATGTTTACAGGAAATTAGGAGGATCAAACAGATGAATAGTTTAGCTCTGATATGTGACAGGAATAATTACTGGTTTAAATGTTGTTGTTGTTGTTTCTAATGCCACTCGGTAACCGAGCCCGGAGTAGAGAACTACCCGATTTTAAGGCGAAGTGGGGCAGCTTCCGTTTTTATTGAGCGCCACAAGGGAGGAAGTCCGACTTTAGCTCGTCAGCATGACACATCCGTTTTACAGGAAGGTCCCTTTCACACATCCATTCTCACTCACATAGCGGAATTTTGATCCAGATCAAAGGCCGATAACCCCCTGATCTGGTACCCCCAGAGGTATTAATTTGGTATGGGAACATGGAGGACTTTGTGACCACGACATATTTAACGTGCCCCAGCCACCATTAGCAACACGGCGGTCTTTAGTCGAATACAAGCGCCCACCCAGCAACCATCAGAATTGCGAGCACCGCCGAGGACAGAACCCACAACCCTTCCGATGCGAGCACGACGCTTCACACGACTGAGCTACCGCGGCTTTACACAATTTTTTACACAATGCTTGTATTCCACACTTGTGCGACTTTAACACAATATTTTTTTCCGGGCATAGAAAATATATGGCAGAAATATCTGTTTTATTTTTCAATACTAAAACAGCGAAAGATAAAAGTGTGGTGGCACAATATTTTCAAACAGTATGAGGAACTGGATATAACCATTCTTTGAAACAAACCGAATTTTCACATCCATTATACTCTTGTAGCCTAAAACCAAACTGGTAAATTAAGCAAGCCCCTATTCAACGAATATAATGAATTTATAATAATGCATCAATAAATATTTGATACATTATTGCGTTAGAGGATAATAAATAAGTCAATTAAAAATTACAATAATTAAACGCTTCCGGATTGCTAGATTTGATATAATTAGCAATTTTCAAATTAGGCGAAATTGTTGTTGAAATATGCAGAAATTTATTTCAGAAATAAAAATTAGGAATGCGTTTTCTCAATAATATTCTATTTGTTTAAAAGATTTAGGCTTTTTGAAACAGACCACGGGGAATATTTTCTACAATAAATAATTACGGAATATAGGGTTTAAGGATACGTTCTTAATGCATGAAATATTATTATGGAATTAAAATTTGACTGTAATTTGCAGTATGATCAAAAATCAAAACTTCAAGTAATTATTACAGTTTTCTTCGCAAAATTTCATAATAATTAAAAGGCATTTATCCTTTTTTTATTAAGGGTAATTTTCTATGCAAATATATGTCCCCACCCACAATATGATTACAATATCATGGCGTGTTTTGAATTGTTCAAAGAAACAAAATATTTTGGCTTGTATTTCCTATATTGAATTTAATGTAACTTAGACCGTGAAAATTAATAATATTTTTATTATATTTATATGGAATACAATAATATTTTTATTTATTTTTGAATAAATAATAAAAGGCTTTCAAATTAGAAAAATGCACCCAATTTAAAAGTTCCATACCGAATATAGTTCAAAATCTCTATACGTTCCCTACACCATACTATAGAAGATTAGAAGGAAACATACATTCTCAAACAAAGAAAATATAATACAAATTCCAATCACTGTGCCCTAAGCAAACTAGAACAAATAATAGAAATGAAATAATAAAAAAAATTTTAAGCATAAAAGACAAACAAAAAATGGGAGTTCATCATTTTAATGGCCCCCGCATTTATTAATGACTTGAAACAATGATAAGTTAAAATAATTAACAAAACCTCTGGTACCTCCTCATTAAAAAAGTTCAATGAATAGTGTTTTAATTTATGATAGTTATTATAAAAATGCTTCAATCAACATTTTAAGGTTTTTTTTTATTTCTTGAAATGATGCATGTTCCGGCTATTAATAAAAAGATTTATGTTTTTTTTTTTTTTCAAGCTCGATGAGTTTATTAGTGGGTGGTTTTTTTTTTATTATTATATCTGTGAGAATATAATAGATTTCTATATTTTTAACTTAATAAAGTTTTCTATATTTGTAAGAATATATAGCGTTTGCAAATTGAATTTGAGGTTGATTAACATGCAGCTTTATTTTAGATTTTTTAATTAGTGTGTAGCATAAAGTTTTATTTATTAGGGCCCATTATGTCCAAGTTATTGTGCTTTGCGTCTTTCTGTTCGCAAAATTCATACAACTTTATTATAATTTCCGATCTATTTTTTAATTAAAAAATTTATTAGTTAGCATTGATTTTCCATGATAATTGAAAGATTTCATTATTGATAGCTCACCTTACTGCTGGAATGCCTTGAAAGAACAGCTGCCATGTTTGGTTTGGAAGAATCCAGGGAATAAAGAATGTGTTGAATTATTTACTATACAAAAGTTATATTCATGAATCACGCTGACCAACGATGGCTAATATATACTGGATAAGGTAAGGTTGCACGTTTTCCCGGATGTCTGCTTCTGAGCTTTAACACAGCCAATTTCGCCTCGAAATTTAGATCCCTGGTCGAGTGACGAGGTCGACACGTAAGCGGGCACTCAACATCAATCGACATCGTACGCTAACGCTACGCAACTCCACAGATTTAACGACCACATATATCGTAGTAAAATTACGCGATATTTGAGACAAGATTCCCTCCCTCCCTTCTGTCTCTAAAAATTAGATGGATCCACTTATGTGTGTGTGTTGTCTGTTGTGTGTCTTACTTGACGAAGGTTTATAAGCGGGTCTCTGACCAAGCACACAAACCTGAATATATATGTCTACCAACCAACCTCCCTCCCCCGCCTCCACGTGAGACTTGATGATATTCTCCAAAGCAAAGTGCCTCATTGTTAAGGGGGAATGGGCGTGCTGGACCGGGGGTCTCCAAAGCAAAAGTGCACCAGTGTTAATCCTATGATGGAGAAAAAAACTATTTTCACTGCCACATTTCTTCGGCTGTATTGAATATTTTTGCAAGCGGATTTTTTGTGTGTGATAAATGAAGCTGACTTACAGGTCTCGACCTTCCCACTTTTTGAAATGGGTTCGAATATATTTTTTTTTAATTTTCAATAAATAATTTTACACAAAATATTCGAAGCAATTTCAAAAAGTGGGAAGATAGAGACCTGTAAGTTATCTACATTTGTTATTTTTAAAAAAGTTTATAATAATATTCAATACAGTCGGAGAAATGTGGCAGAAAAAATAGTTTTTTCCCATTGGATTAACACTGAGGCACTTGAGTTTGGAGACCCGTGATCCAGCGCGCCCATTCTCCCTTAATCCAATGTGGGGGAAAATAATATTTTCTAAGCCACATTTCTCCGGCTGCATTAAATATTTTCACAAACGAATTTTTTTATGTGATAAATGTAGATAACTTACAGGTCTCAATAATCCCACTTTTTGAAACTGCTTCGAATATTTTGTGTAAAATTATTTATTGAAAATTTAAAATATATATACACTTTGGTTTGGAAACCCGCGGTCCAGCGCGCCCATTCCCCCTTAATCCAATGTGGGTGGAAATATTTTCTAAGCCACATTTCTCCGGCTGCATTAAATATTTTCACAAACTAATTTTTTTTATGTGATAAATGTAGATAGATAACTTACAGGTCTCAATAATCCCACTTTTTGAAATTGCTTCGAATATTTTGTGTAAAATTATTTATTGAAAATTAAAAATATATATACACTTTGGTTTGGAAACCCGCGGTCCAGCGCGCCCATTCCCCCTTAATCCAATGTGGGGGGAAATAATATTTTCTAAGCCACATTTCTCCGGCTGCATTAAATATTTTCACAAACGAATTTTTTTATGTGATAAATGTAGATAACTTACAGGTCTCAATAATCCCACTTTTTGAAATTGCTTCGAATATTTTGTGTAAAATTATTTATTGAAAATTAAAAATATATATACACTTTGGTTTGGAGACCCGCGGTCCAGCGCGTCCATCAATTGGCCCGAAATTTAGTGTTTTGGGAACGCTGGCATTTGGCTATTTAGATAGCTTCACAGCTTTCCTTTGAATTCTGGTTGTATAAAGCCGATCTAATTGGCAAGTCATATGCCAATTAAGATGAGTTTTCAAAATGAAAAAATAAAATAGTTCCATTGTTAAATGGCAACATAAATTGTTTGCAGGGTGACAAATTTTGTCATCTTTATTATACGAAATAGAATTAAATTGTGTTAGAGCATGGATTATTTTTGCAACTACATTTGTAAGTGATTAATTTATCAGAAATAAGAGAAGTTTTAAAGAAATCTTAGAACTGGTTTTCACTATCAACTTGCTATAGTTAACCAAAAATGAAATTTTACAAATTCAATACTTTTCAACTATTTAAAATATTACTTTTTTAATAGAATAATAAGTTTAAAGATCTGTATTTAAAAATAAGAATCATTTTGCATATAGTATAAAAAATAATTTTAAAAAAAATTACTAAGATTAAAAAATTTTATTTTCCGATTTTTTTTTAATAGTAATTTAGGCTATTTAATTATGAAAAAATTGACCTAGAATAAATATTTAAACTTCTGGTACAAGCACACCCAGGTTCGCAATATTGCCCTTATTTCCTTTGTATGTATAATATCCCTTCTAAAATAAAAACGTTTTGTAATAAATAGATTAGATGTTTGGTTACATTTAATATCTACGAAAAAATCTTTAAATGTTTACATTTTGAAATCAAAAAACATCAGTTGCAGTATAATTGAAATTATATTTTATTAATTGAACACACATTTAAAAAAACACATCCACTGTAAAATACAGTAGTTTCAGAATACGGTATCTACAAATATTATAAATAGTACAACAGGAAGAAAGAAATACATAAAACAACTTCATATTACGTAAATTAATATGCAGTTCCGATAACAATAAAAAATACATTAGTACAGCAGAATAAAACTTTCCTTAGTTTTACACGATAAAAGTTTTAATTAGTCATATTTTAGGAATTCATCTGAACTTCTTTAGTGACCTAGGAATAAAATTACATTTTAATATTTCTTCATATTTTATTATTCACAAGTGTTACGTCTCTTATGGGGGAAAAAAAATTCTAAGCCAAATTATCCAGGCTATATTGAATATTTTTTTACAAACAATTCTTTTTAACCCTCTGAAAATAAGTAAATTTAAATTTTTAACTGGTAATTTAATTTATAAAATTTTAAAAAATTATATTTTTGAAGTAGATGGTTATAAATGGCTCCTCCATGCCTTAAATTTTAAAATTTAATAAAATTATTAAATTTATAAAAATTATGTGTGTTGCTGGAAAACCTGACATTAAGGTGACAGGTTTATACGCCTGTATCCCTCAGAGGGTTAAAGGATAAAAGTAGTTGGCTTTCAGAGTTCTAAAATCCCACTTTTTGGAATTAAATAGAATAATTTATTGTAAAATTATTTATTGGATTTTTTTTTAAATATTTAAACTAATTTTAAAAGTAGAATTATACAGCCTTAACCCTTTCAGTCCCAGTATTACCATTTGGCAACATCATGTTTCTGATCATAATTTTAAAAAAATAATAGGGCTGACATCTATTGGGATTAAAAAAAAATATTTTCTAATAGAAAAAAAAATTGAAGAATCGAATGATGTGCTTTTTGATATCATAAATGGCTATAGACGACCAGAAACAAATTTCTAAAATGATGATGCCAAATTGCCATTGGGACTGAAAGGGTTTAACTACATTTTTCACATAAAAAAAAATTAGAGAGCAGGGTCTGAACATTTATTTTCCCCCCTGTGAATTAACACAGACTCTGTTTTAGAGACCTCATGCCATTCCCCTTTAATTAATTTGACATTTTATATACCATAAATTAAAAAACTAAGAATTTTTAGGGCTTTTATTTAATACAAAGTATAGCAGGGTTTCTGCTCAAATCTCAAAGCCACTAGAAAAATTTAATTAAGGGTTATGTTACAGTTATAATGGCTATCAGCAATAAATAAAAAATTATTATGGATATTGAGAGCTTTGAATATCAGAAGCTTTTTAAGGTAGGAGGCAAAGCTTATTCACTCTCAAAATACTATATATTAAATAGTTTTAAGTTATCCATATTTTTACACAGGTTTCATATTCTATTTATGATAGTGAACTTCAGGAGTTTCTAAGGAGATCAGTAATGAAAATTCAGGAGGTAACGAGGAATATGTTTATTATCGTATTGATTAGTATATCGTAGTATCGTATTAGTAATATCGTATTATTATTTAAGTTATCCATATTTTACAGGTTTCGTACTCTATTTGTGACAGAGAAATTCAGGAGTTTCTAAGGAGTTCAGTAATGAAAATTCAGGAGGTAACGAGGAATATGTTTATTATTGTATTAATTAGTATATCCTAGTATCGTATTATTATTTAAGTTATCCATATTTTACAGGTTTCATACTCTATTTATGATAGTGAAATTCAGGAGTTTCTAAGGAGTTCAGTAATGAAAATTCAGGAGGTAACGAGGAATATGTTTATTATTGTATTAATTAGTATATCCTAGTATCGTATTATTATTTAAGTTATCCATATTTTACAGGTTTCGTACTCTATTTATGATAGTGAAATTCAGGAGTTTCTAAGGAGTTCAGTAATGAAAATTCAGGAGGTAACGAGGAATATGTTTATTATCGTATTAATTAGTATATCGTAGTATCGTATTAGTATATCGTATTATTATTTAAGTTATCCATATTTTACAGGTTTCGTACTCTATTTATGATAGTGAAATTCAGGAGTTTCTAAGGAGTTCAGTAATGAAAATTCAGGAGGTAACGAGGAATAAAATTGAATATGTTTATTATTGTATTAGTCTAGCGACTTCACTGCACTTCAAATGATAAAATAGAAGGAAAAAAAATCTTCGCTGTAAGAGTTATGAACATTATTTTGGGATATCAACTAGTATCACAATGTCTGAACTCTGTTTTTTCACTGTGCATGCACAATCAGGCCTCGCAGTGACTTTTATCAAAAATATAATAGGATATATAGGAATTTTTAAAGAAAATATAGGAATTTTATAGGAATTTTTAAAGAAAATATAGGGATTTATAGGAATATTTTCAAGTCGATATATAAATTTTCGTGGAGTAAATATAGGGATCGGACCTAATATATGATATAACTCCAGCTATCCGATAGGGCTTGCTGCCCTACCAGAGGACCTGAAATACCCTTAATTTCCAATAAATTTCACTAGGTTACTATCGGTAACTAAAATGATCCTACATCATTAAAAAAAACTATAGCTATCTTTTATTCAAAAAAACAATTCCCGCGATCCATAAACCATTTCCAAAACGCTAATCTGGGTTGGGCACCAATAATCCGGACCCTTTTGAATTTCGACGATAGTCCGAACAATTTCCGATACTCCGTTTTTTTTTTTTTTTTTTAACTTAAACCTTCTAAAATCAGAAACCCCATGAATAGATCAAAGTAGAAATACTGGGGAGAAAAGTTTCAAACCTAAACAAAAATAATATTTAAACAATCAAGCTGTACTTGTGATCACAAGGTCAGGAACACTTGATCAAAAAAGAAATTATTCTGGTTGGTACGATTGGCGTGAACCGGAGCTACATAAGTAAGAAGACGCTCTTCCGATCACACAGAGACAAAAACTGTCAATCATTGAGACACTGCGACCCCATCGGTGGATTTCGTGAAAATTACTAGGCAGCAATATAAGTAAATCAGGAAGCATTGTTGGATTGCACTGGCCGGTAACCGATTTTCGAAACCATCTTAGTATAGTCTGAATATAATTCGTATTCAACTTCTAATTAAATTTTTTAAACTTTATTGTTATAATTTATTATTTAAGCTAGTTTATTGAAATTTAAGCTTAGTTTTCATTAATATAGACCGATAATGAAGGAAACAGTTTTTTCAGGGGTGTTAATGTTGTGAAACATTTGAGGACCCTGAGTATAAGAGCTGGCTACAATTTTTTAGGCGTTTTTTTTTGTCCGAATTTTCTCTTTCTTTGCACTATATTTCTCTGCCTGGATATTTATATGCTAGGGTGCTTGTAACGCGATTCGCAGACACGCAGTTCCCCTAAACTCATTCTAATTTTCAGAATTGTGGAAATGCTGGTTAGTTAACCCCTAATCCAGAAAATTCCTTAATCCGGAAAGGCTCAAGTCCCGCGATGACCGGATTAAAGGTTCTAACTGTATCCGGAAACTCCGACGATCCTAATGTCCGAAAATTCTGTTGATCCCGGTCTGACGATCCAAATACAGAAAAACTCATCCCATAATCGGGAAAACCTCTGAGTATCATACAAAAGGAAAAATAGACAATCACACGGGTGCAGAATACGCCTGATCCGGAGATCCTAGATCGTATGAAAATTTAATCAATTTGGGGAAATTTTGATAGAAAATATTCAATTGATTTCGATTTTAACAATGAATTACAAAATTCCTTAATCAGCCGTTCGTTTTATATAGTCAATAAATACTGCACACTCATACTCGTATATCTCGGTCGAGAAATTTATCACAAAAAATAGCGCCTTGTAAAAAAGGGTTGGCTTTTACACGATGGACGCCTCAAAATTTACACAACGTTAAAGCCCCACCGAAAAAATAGTTTCCTCCATTCTCGGTCTATATCAATGAAAACTAAACTTAAATTTCAATGTAGAACAAGTTTTAATAATAAAGATAAAAAATATAATTAAAATTTGAAGATGAATTAAGATTAGATTGCACTAAGATATCCTCAAATATCGGCCAGCGGACCCGGAAGGATATGATATGATATCTCATTTATTTTACTTGTGTAGCTCCGGTTCAGGCCAAGTCAAACCAACCAGAAAATTTTCTGCCGATTAAGTCCGTGAGTCGTGATCACAGTAACAGTTTTAATGTAAAGATCGTAATGATGAAAAGGGGGAAAAAAAACGAAAGTAAGGGTCTAAAATATAGGAAAAAATAGGAATTATAGGAAATATAGGAACTTTTTCAAATTTATAGGAATTATAGGAAATATAGGAGCGCTGCGAGGCCTGCACAATAGACTTATTCTGAATAAAGTACGGGAGAAAAACGATTCGTCTGTTCAATTTTTTTCAGGAGGGGGGAAAAAAATATCAGACGAGACAAATTTCAGGAGTTATAAGGACCCTTAGGGAAAAAAAAATAATTAAGGAGTTTTTCAGGAGGCGTGCAAATCCTGTTTTTAAACCGACTTACATCAACTATGATTTGTTCTCCACCACTTTGGTATTTTGCAAAACCCATGGATGCTGCAATACATCTTCTACACTCATTCTTTCAGCTGGGTCTTTTTTAAGCAGCTAAAAGGGGAAAAAACATATTAACAAGCTCAAAATCCAAATATTTGAGTTTTGATATTTGATGCCAAGAAAGCAGATTCCATAAACCTGTTCCAAGAAAGGCTTACAGGATATGCAAATATATTATATACAAAATTTATCATAAGTAAAATCATTTTATGAGCAAGTAAGGTGTGTATATTTAATTTAATCTTTGTTTACAAATATCTATTAGTTTCTTATTAAAAAAACATAGTGATAATAAAAAAATTAAAAGATCTATAATTATCGAATATCAAAGACAATCTTCCAATATTTAATTTTTTTTTTATTTTAATGAAGTTTAGGTGTTAGAAATTTTATGAAGAAATTTTCTTATTTATATAATTGAATTCCTATTTCCTAATTCGAGTTCATGATTCGCCAAAGAATATTTTCTTTAGAAATTTCCCTTCTTTCTTTAGAATTTAGAAATTTCGAGTTAGAAAAAAAATTGAAATTTAGCCATCTTACCGTTTTTCCAAAGAGGACCAAGACTAAAGAAATAACGACAATTGGAACAGGATCATAACAAAAATTCAGCGTTATTAAAAATTATTTTAAATAATTAAACATAACCACGAAATAATTAACTAAATTACCATATGATAATAAATTAAATGAAATGTGTCGCAAACATCTGTGAAGGAGTTATGTGAAAAGCAACAGAATTTTTCGTTACTTCAATACCGCTAAAAGTAACCATTAGTTACTTCCAGAAATTGCTTCTTAGTTCTGTTACTTTCTCCGCTACAGTCACTAAGTTACAGTAACTTTCTGTTCTTTCTTCAGGGTGGTAACAAAATCCTTAAAAAAAAGTTCCCTGATATTTCCATGATTTCCCTGATACTTTCTTAAAAAATTCCGTGATTCTACAATTACTGTTAATAGTTTAGTTTGAATTATTGTCATACTAGAGCTACACGAGGGCTATTGGCGACGGGCATCGTAATTTAGAACCACAGTCACGTGACGAGCTGACACCCAACGCAACCGTTATGGGTGACATCGTACACAGCGTTGGGACTTTGGGGCATATTTGGCTTTGATAATAATTGACGGTTTTTTGCCTCTGCATGATAGGAAGAGAGTTGATTTTACTTTCGTAGCTCTGGTTCAGGCCAATCGGACCAACCAGAATATTTTCTTTTGATCAAGAAGTTTCCGCTAGTGTAGTGATCGCAAGAACAACCTAAACCTACTGTTTAAATAATCCGAAATGGAAAAATTCCCTGACATTTAGCGAAATTTGAAAAATTCCCTGAGAAATTTATGATATTTCCAGAATTAAAAAGTTCCCCGAGAATTCCCCGATTTCCAGGTTCTGTTACCACCCTGTTCTTACTTTACCGGGAAAAAGTAACTGTTACAAGCAACTAGCGAGACTCCAATCCCCAATTAACAAAAACATCCTTACCCCATTTATAAAATCCCGAGCTTCAGCCGAAACATGATGCGGATACCGCACCGCAACCCTTCTTATCAACGCATACGTAGCTTTCGTACACTCCGCCTCAAACGGAGGCTTCCCAACTAGAAACTCGTAACACAGCACACCAAGGCACCACAAGTCCACCTTCTCATTGTAAGGTTTGTTGTCAAGCATTTCTGGTGCCAGGTAATCTAAGGTGCCACATAGAGTGGTGCGCCTGGAAGATGGTGCATGCACCGACCAGCCGAAATCGGCGATCTTTAGTTCGCCTTTCTGGCCGACCAACAGGTTCTCGGGCTTGATGTCGCGGTGGATTATGTTCTTGGAGTGGCAGTATTGGAGGGCGCGGCCGATTTTGAGAACGTACTGGAAGAAAGGGGAAATTGAATTGTTGACATATTAGGAATAGTATTTTGATTTAGTTGAAATGCAAGATTCCACAATTGGGTGACTCAAAATACGAATGGAAGGTATTGTAAAGAATTGCATGGTAAACTGAATTGGAATAAGACGCTGGCATCGAGCTAGAAGGGAAACTGGAGTGAGGTGACAGCGAGCCGAAATCCCACTCGCACTATTTTGAGCGAACAGGGCAGAAAAGGACTTTTTTCCCTACACTTGTATGCAATGCTTGCATGAGACCCCTCTATCATATTGACTTGGGCTCCTAAATGTATTTTAACCTTTTTAATTTAGTTCGAAAGAAATTATTTCTTTAACTTTAAATTCCATCTTTTTAAAGAAATAACCACGTGGATCACTAACTAAGAACCAGCGAAGACGAACGGAACCCAATAGCGAAATAGGAAAGTTTCTAGGTTTTCCGCCTGGTTCGTTTCTGCTGCAGTGCTGTGTATTCCTCCGCGTTTCGTTATTGAACCAGTTTGTTTGCTGCCCTGTTTAGTGAATCACACACCTCACTCTATGTTTCTTCAAGCTCAATGGACGCTGGTTAAAAGTGGTTTTAGCCATCCAAAAAAATGGTCAGAAGTGGTCAAAACTAATCAAAATTATGTTTTAAACTGCAACCGCCAGTTTTATGTTTATAATTATAATATAAAAATATTTTTTAATTATTTCTATTTTAACTATTTTCTATTTAAAATATCCAATATAAAAGTAATTTTATATTATTAAAAAAAGTTAAAAATAATTTATTTGTTGAAAATGTTGTCAAAACCTTAATTTGTCAAACATGCAATGGCTTTAATGTTTTCACTGCAAGTGCTAGTTTATGTTTTTAATATTAAAAAAAAGTTAAAACTACACGATTTTTACAGCAGTTTTATAGCAATTGTGATACTCAATTTGTAAATTGCGACAAAACATTTAAATTACTAGAAAACTTCACAATTGAACTATTTTGTTAAAAATTACATTTTTAAGAATTAAAATGAGAGTAACAGTGTTCTATGAGAAAATATTCAAATATAATGAGTTGAAAACTTTTAAAACATTGTCTAATATTTACCCCAGCAGCTGTCTTCTCATCAAATTTCTTGCTTCGCTGAAGAACTTTAAACAGCTCTCCTCCAGGTGCATATTCAAGGACTAGATAAACCCTGCTATCATCGTAAAAGTATCCGTACAGTCTCAGAATATTAGGGTGCCTGTGTAAAGAAAAATAAATAGGAATTGTAGGTTTAAAATTCCAAATATCACTTAGTAAACGTTTGATTAAATTTAATTTAATGAAAAATGTGTAATATACACTTCCAAGCTAAATTAGGGTATTCATGACTTTAAAGACCATTAATTTTATAGGTTTATTATTTATTAAAAAGTTTACAGGCCAATTAAAAAAAACTTTTTCTAATTTACAGTTTATACAGGAGCATATAAATCAGAAGAAGAATTGATAAAACCAAATTTAGAGATATATAATTTCTGAAACGCAAGACTTTTAGTTGATCAAGATGACCATCTAGACGAGTCTAAGGTTTGACAACTTTGAAAAATGATAAAAACAATAACAGTGTTTATTCTAGAATGATAGATTGGACACCCAGCATTAGTATTAATTTCAGTAGTATATAAACCATTATTATTTTCATATGTAGATTTTTTCTACCTTAGATGTGATTGTATTTCAATTTCTCTCCTTAGTTGGTGCTCCACTCCATGTTCTTGAAGTTGGCTTTTAAACAAAACCTAAAATATTGAACATCTAAGAATCCATTCTCATATATATATATTGCTATTAGAAGAGAGCAATTTGGTTATCCGAGTTCGTAAACGTTTCTTTAATGAAAGTATATTTTTCTATGAAAATATAAAGTTTTACCATTGAGCTAGAAGAAACGTGCAGTGAGGTGTGTGATTCACTGAACAGGGCAGCAAATGAGCCGGTTCAATAACGAAACGCGTAGGAATACACGACACTGCAGCAGAAACAAACCGGACAGAAAACCTAGAAACTTGCCTATTTCGCTATTGGGTTCGTCTTCGCTGGTTCTTAGTTAGTGATCCAAATGGTTATTTCTTAAAAAAAAGTTGGATTTTAAAGTTAAAGAAAGTTAATTTCTTTCGAACTAAAAATGTTAAAATACATTTAGGAGCCCAAGTCAATATGATAGAGGGGTCTCATACAAGCATTGCATACAAGTGTAGGGAAAATAGTCCTTTTCTGCCCGGTTCGCTCAAAAGAGTGCGAGTGGGTTTTCGGCTTGCTGTCACCTCACTCCAGTTTCCCTTCTAGCTCAATGAGTATTACAGATTAAATAGTGCTAACTTTCGAAAGGGGGAACTTTGGTCCAAGCATAATACCTTAGTAGAGATTGACTTCTTGAATATTTTTTTACTCCTAAGTTAAGACAGAGTTGCTACTAATTGAAAAAGGCAAGCACAATTTTAAAGAGTGTATTTAAAGCTTGAGCTAAAGTTACCCCATTTTCAGAACATACTAACCGAAACATTGAGCGAATTTACTACAAAACATCTCAACTCAGGACGAAAATCCTTTCTCAAATGTATTTGAAATAAATAAAAAAAACTTTAGTCGGAAAGTGCATTAAAATTTATACCGGTGTTTGGCAATAAAAAAAGCTTACTTAAGCAATCATTTTTTAATGTAGCTTTAACTATCCTGCATTGTATACAAATCATATGGAATTTATAACTTACTTTCAAAGCAACTATAAATTTACTCGTTTTCTCCCTAGCAAGGTAGACATTTCCAAATTTGCCTTTGCCAAGAGGTTTACCAATATCAAAATCATCTAAAATCCATTTTTTTCCAATCCAAAATTTTTACCGGTGTTTGGCAATAAAAAAACTTACTTAAGCAATCATTTTTTAATGTAGCTTTAACTATCCTGCAAGCATTGTATACAAATCATATGGAATTTATAACTTACTTTCAAAGCAACTATAAATTTACTCGTTTTCTCCCTAGCAAGGTAGACATTTCCAAATTTGCCTTTGCCAAGAGGTTTACCAATATCAAAATCATCTAAAATCCATTTACGCTTCCTAATGAGAAATGCATATAAATTAAAAATTCCACAATAAGTTGGTTTAAACCAATAGCTTAGTTTTCATTCAGATAACTAGTTATTTATAGTTATTCAATAATTATTACTTTATCATTTGCAAAAATTAATTTATATTTCAAAGAAAAAATATGTAATATTCCTCATTTTTAAATAGAATTAAAACATTTCATATCAACGTACAAAGAATCTCGTAATGAAATATATTTGACGTCATTTCAAACTGATCGATGTCGCAAAAATAAATTTATTTTAATTTAGTCTAAAAGAATTAAAGTTTCTAGAGCGATTGTTGCGATGGCAATGGTGATTAAATTCTAATAAAAATGGCTTCCTATGCTTTTTATTTAAATAAGCATTCAATTTTGCAGTTTTTTAAATAATTGAAGTACTTCAAATTCGAATTCTTTTCTGAAATTTTCAATGTATTCTAATTTCGATGCGCTGAATTTTTTGACGCATCACACTTTATCGTAGCATTTCTTTGTTGTAGTTTGGGCTATGAAAGTGTGTGACGGACAGACAGAACGATTATAATACCTTCCACTTTTTACGTTATAAACATAGTGTGGAAGATATAAAAGCGGAAAACGACCTAAAATCGGTGGAAAAGCGGAAATCAGCCAAAAAGTGGAAAATTCTCATGCACGATTAATTAAGGGAAGGTCATTTCCCACAGTTCCTAAAACAACCTTAAATTAAAGGACCATACAAACCCTCCATCTGACTGCTGAGTATTAGAAGATGTGGCAGGAGCAGATGCAACAGCAGCTGGCTTCTTGAAAGCATTCTGCAAACAGAAATTAGTAGAACCAGAGTTTGAAATCGGATAAAGAAATTTAGGAGCATTAGTAACATTTTTACCTAGGAAGGTTTCTGATTTAAAAATAATTATTTATGGCAAGATTCTTGGAAACTACTGTATAAAAAATTTGTCTTGATTGATTTTGAAAAATATAGTCGCAGTAAAAATAAAATGTCAAAAGAGCAACCATAATTTTAAAAAATTATCAGACTTCAATTAATTATTATTAAGCAACTCCTAAAGTTAACTCAGTTTTAAGGAAATTCCCTTTAACAATTTTTTTTTTTTAAAAAGCTAATATTTAAAATAATTATTACTTGATCACTAGCAGACTTAGATGATGCAGCACTAGCAGGCTTTTGTTCGGTACTAGAACTAGTAGCAGCAGTCTTTTTCAAGCTGGGATTGGACACTTCATTTACATAGACTGGTTGCTTGCCACTAGAAGGATTGGAAGCTTCTCTTCGGGCATTGGCTAACGCCTCGATTTTCTTATCGATTTGCGATAGTGGGCATGGCACAGTAGATTTAGTGGTGGCAGTATTTCCCTAAAAAGAAAATGGACCTTATTGGAACAGGTAAGCGTAGTACATATCAGAAAATAAACTTTTTTTTTCAATGAAGCTGCTTTATTGGCGGGTAACCTTTGCAGACTCGGCATATCCCCCAGAACTGAGAGCCATTTCTCTGTGGCACCATCTAGGCAACTCTCACTACCAATTTTGAGACTCGGGTTATAAGGAATCAGATCTTTTTGGATGTTAAAGTATGCCGAGTTTTTTAATTTTGCCGAGGGAACCCCAGCCAAATGGGTACTAAAGGGATCTTTTACATGCCACATACATAATAATATGACATGTGTGCCCACGATTTTCCCATCCAGAAAATATGACGACTCAGCCAGGGCTTGAATCTGCAAACTTGGGCTGATGAGGTAGAAACGTAATTCCTCTCAGCCACTAAAGTTGTTAATGCACAGTAAAAGTGGCCATTCAGGTTAAATCCTAGTTTCGGTATACAGCGACTTTTTCGGAACATTGGCGACAAAAAAAGGCGATAAATAATTCCAATCTGGCAACACAGTGGTTTGACTTCGCGGTTTCCGAGTAGCATCGTGTAATCACGCGTCGTTACGCGATGTTTTCTTGCCAACAAGTTTGGCGAGAAATAAAAAGTCTACGTATACCGAAACTAGAAATTAACCGCCATTCAGACGAATTTCTAACAATAAGACATTGGTACAGGTTTTGAACTGTCAGGTATCGGAATTATGGTTGCATCAATTTGCAGCCGCAAAATTTAACTGCGGGGCAGAAACTAGGGAAATTGTGGCATCAAAATATAACATTTTGAGCAGAAATATGTCAAGTTGTAGCAGCAAAGCAATACAGAAAAAAACCAATATTTAATTATAATTAACACTTAAGATACAAATTTTGGCACTCTCTGGAGCAGAACTTGAAAATTAAACAGCTGGAATACAAGGGCTGGTCTGTTTATTAGCAATCATATATAATATAAATATGGGGTTTCTGATACCAAACAAGTTGCATCGAATATCAACAAAAATGTTTACATTTACATGCGATTTCCCTGTGTATGGCAGAATAGCGGAATTTTCCAAATCAGGCTACTGTACAACAGTTTTTAATATTAACGATACCAATCATCGATACATAAAAAAAGGTTGATCCTAGTTTAGCATACAGCTTGGTGTTTTGGCTCTTAATTTAATTGCATTTAATAAAAGAATCTGCATATTACATTATTATGGCATATATACGGGGCCGCTTTTTTTTCCAACCTCTGATGGGCTGTAACAAAAAGACGGGCCAAGATACAAAAAAGATTTTTTTACCAAAAGTAAAGTACAATACTGCTTATTTCTCCATATAATCACCTTGACGATTAAAGCATTTGTCATATCTGTAAACAAGCTTTGAAATACACTCTTCCTAAAATATAGCCGCCAATGATTGGGAGGGAGTTGTGACGGTTTCTTTGAGCTCCGCGTCAACTTGGAAGCGCTACAATCCAAGCCACTATGCTTACCAATAATTCACTTATGGTAAACCTTTGAGTTTCCCTAAACACTTGGTCAACTCTCTGAACAATTATGATGTTCATGAAGAAGGGGACCAAGGAAGCAAGTCTGTTACTACAGACGGTATTGTTCAGCGAGTTGACCAAGTGTTTACGGAAACTCAAAGGTTCACCATAAGTGAATTATGGACTAGCAGTGGCTTGGAGGACAGAAAAAAATTGACGTAAAGCTTCCAAATTTACTTTTTTTAAACGAAACCGTCACAACTCCCTCCCAATCATTGGCGGCTACATTTTATGAAGAGAGTATTTCAAAGCTTGTTTACAGGTATAACAAATGCTTTAATCGCCAAGTTGATTATGTGGAGAAATAAGCAGTATTGTACCTTTACTTTACGTTTGGTAAAAAAATATTTTTTGTATCTTGACCCGTCTTTTTGTTACAGTCCATCGGAGGTTAAAAAAAACCAGCCCTCGTATATTTATGTAAAACTTATTGACTATTTGCATAAATATCATTCAATTTCACCAATTTTCAGAATCACACCAAGAGGTACGGTAAAATAGGATTTTAAGAAATATAATTGAAAACATTTCTTACTTTTGTTTCTAATTTTTCTGGCTGTTTTTTAGGATGCAAATACACAGTTTTTGTCAAACATGGACCACGCTCACTATTTTCTTTTCCAGATGACTTATCTTTACTAGGAACATTGATCATAACAGTTTTCTTTAACCCATAAAAAGGCTGCTTCTCTTCTTTTTGTGTGGGTTTGGTTACATCTGGTTTTGATGCCATGGCTTCTAAGAGCAGGAATCAGATAAAACTGAAATAATAACAAGAAGTTCATAAAGAACTAAAATAGCCTACTTTCCTGTTACTTAAATACTTACTGAAGTTCTAATCGGGAAAAAAAACTAGGTTCCTAAAGTAAATATCATCAACAGCCGTTTCTACACTAGATTTATACACATTAGGAAAAAAAAATCGAAACACAGCACCCAGCTATAATTTAAACTTCTAAAAGCCAAAATCAACTATTTTCCTTAATATTCTTTCGCAAATTAATTAAATATTATTTATCATCTGCTCGTGATTTATTTGTAGTTCGAAGAAAAATTAAATATTTATTAATAACAAAAGTAATGAAACTACTCCGAACTGCATTAAAAAATAAGAAATGTAAATTAAAACTAAGCATAATTGCCTGCAAAAGTATACCTTGCCGCTTTCTTGGTAGATAAATAATGAATAATCAAAGAATCAAATTGTGCTACATTTTATGACGTCATTCCAAACTGATTCATGAAAATATTATTTTGCTTCAAATATGTTTAAATAAATAAAGTTTCTCATGCCATTGTTGATTTGGCAACAGTGATTTAAATGACTCAAAATTGAATTTCAATGCTAATTCAATGGGAAATTCGCCGAAAGATAGTAGATTTATGTCCGTCCGGACGTACAGACAGACGGACAAAAAGTATGAAAGTTGGGTATCTGAGGTCATAGCTTTCTAACAAAAAAAGAACTTTTAAGATCCGATGGATAGAACCGATTTTGGAAGGGAGGTACGGACAGACAGACAGACGGACATCGACCGCATGTCAATACCTACTTTTTCATTTTTTTAATTCTTTCGAATTAAAAAAAGAAAAGTAGGCTAAAAACAATAAAAGTATGGTTATATTTTCATTCAGTTTTATGGCTACTTGTCCAGTTTGTAGGCTCAAATTTCACCATATGGAATTTTGTGACAACTAAACTCAGTATACACAGTTAAAAAAACATAGTGCACAAAGTCAAAATGGAAAAGTACAGATTTAATTCTCCCTAATAACAATAATCGGCATAGGGACAGATATTGTTGCACGGATGTACCTCAAACAGCTTTTATATAACGTAGATATAGCGACCAAACACAAAAAGTTTGCATACATAGAAAAATTCAGGCAGTTGAAAACAAGTAGGTTTGTAACAGAATCTGTCACTCTAAACCGCTTCCACACAACATTTTATGTGAAAAATAAAGCTCTGTCATTTTCTTAATGAACATCTTTTGCTCACCATAATTTCCCACTTCCGTTAACTTTCTTTCGAAAAGTCAATTAATATTATTTATCGTTTGTTAAATTAATTTAAAGTTAAAAGAATAATAATTAGTAAAATTGATGCTTTAAAATAAAAGCGAAACTTTGCATATTTTTTATGCAAAGTTAGAACTCTATATTGTGATATATATACTACATGACATCATTCCAAACTGATATATATCACAAATATTTCTCCAAGTGTTTTATTTTTTTATTTTAAATAAAGTTTCTCATGCGTTTGACGAATTGGCAACGGAAATATTGTATAGCAATGGAATTTTCAGATTATTTTAATTTAAATTTTTAGTTACTTGAATTTAAAATATACTTAGAATATCAATTTTTTAATGAAATTTGGTATATAGCCGTGCCTGTTTTTTTTTGCTTTAATATGATGTATCCCACTTGTATGCAAGACTTGTGGTTCGTTCTGTGAAAATGGATGACGGACACTAGGCAAACACACTGAATGACAATACCTTCCACTTTTTATTTTATAAGTGTAATGTGGAAGCTATAAAGGTAACAGTGTTGTATGTTTTTCTATTCTATTTTTAGCATACTAAAAAATAAGGGTCACAAAAGAAACAACCAGAATTGAGCTATAGTGAAAGATAATGAATAGGTACTACTAGATGCTGCTATAAACATGTACACAATATTTTCAAAGCCTTAAAAATAAATAATAAGCAAAACATGTAATTCAAATACTTTGGATCAGCTTGATCTGGCAACTAATGCAATGTTGTAGTAGAAATACTCGAAGTTGTTAGTTGTGATGACTAGATTATGTATATAAGGTTAAGGGAGGGGGTTTCACGAAATGTAACAACTTTTGGAGAAGTTGGTATTTTGTTTTGACAGTTAGCGGTATATTGAAATTTGTTGCACAATAGCAAACAACTCTACCAACAATGAAAAATTTTAAGCTATTTGAGATTTGATTAAAATTAAATGAACTATTCAAAAGTTGTATCGCAATTTACACTGATTTTTTTAAAAACTATTCTCGATATATAAGTTTTACTTGTAGTTTAGAAATACGGTAAATGTTTAGTAGTGCCGGACACATTTAATCAGAATGTATAGAATATAAAACAATTATGTTATAATTTTCAAAGTTTACTTGCCAGAAAACTTGTTTTTAATATAACTTACCTTTCAATAGGAAAGGAAAAAACAATTATAAGGAAATGCCAGTAGACTACGATTCCGAAAATAAACTATTCCATAAACTTTATATAAAACACACAACACTATAAAAGTTATTTTTTAAAAAAAAGTGAACAGCTAATAATTAAAACCGCATTCAAATACGAAATTGTTGAATTTTAAAAGTAAGTTTACGATTTATAATATATCATATTGCAAACTTTTTGAAAAACGTTTACATCTGGGAGGCGAAAGCTGATTGGTTTAAAGTCTGTAGCGGTTAAAAGGGGAAAAAAAAGATAATCGTGTCGTTGACATATAAAGGCTGTGCAGAAAACACATAAATGAGTTTGTTTGTGTTGAAAGAAAAATAAAATGTTTTCGACTAAATATGCATGAAAATGTTTTGTTTTTCTATAAAATATGCCGAACGATCAAATTTTTCGAAAAAATAGGGTTTTTAAAAGTTATATATTAGATTCTTAATAAGAGGTCAAAGGCAACAACTGAGCCCTCTTACACAACGATGTAAATCGTTTGTAAAAGAGAAATACTAAAAATAGCGAGATTTGAAAGAACTATTTGTTGTTCTAAGGCTATGTCCTCACTACGACGTCAAACGCCACAAAGGCAACAAACGCAACAAAATTTGGCGACCGCTAAGCGCGCCAAGCAATGCAATAGCATGGTGGTTGACTCTGCCAAGTCGCCAAGTTTTGTTGCCTTTGTGGCATTTGTTGCCTTTGTGGCGTAGTCAGGACATAGCCTAATACCTTTAAAATTCTTTGTTTTTACTAAAAGAACGAGACGTTATATCATGGAGCAATAAGGATGGGAGGAGGGGACATATGGAATGTTACTAAAATGCATCACGTTCCTATTAGGCGCGTCCTAAATAGAAATTATGGGTGAGCGTGAGTACCAAACCAATTTTAGTCAAGTAAGTTTTTATGTACATTATATTGTGCTTTATTTTTTAAAAAAAAATAAGGTTCAGAAACCAGTAGGGTTACCGAAGATTATTACGACAGCCCTTGTCAACCAAAAGGTACCTGGTGATGAAGAGTTGATGACAAGGACCGAGAATTGTTTTAATTTAGATTATCCTGACTTGTAGTAAGTTAACGCTGTAGTAAATTAGCACCATCTATTATCGGATGTTATTCTAAGTTGTGTTTGCGTGTTTGGCTTACTGCTAACATCACTCCTCTACAAGACGTATATGAACCATGTATAGCAGCGGTTCCCAACCTGGGGGCAATCGCCCCCAAGTGGGCTATTTGTGTTATCAAGGGGGCAAAAAATACTTAAGGGGCGATCAGGGGGCGATGAGTATTCAAAGGGGGGAAATTAAAATAATGTTGTTCCATTGTACAGTAAAACCATTCTCCAACCATAACCAAACCAGCCAATTTTTACATTCAACTCTCTTAAATTTTCTAGAAAGCAGTAAAAATATCTTAGTTAATTACTTCACTTTTGTTCTTTAAAAATATGTTAAAAATATGTGTTTTATATTATGTTTTTTCTATTTTACTAGGGACACGCCCCCTGCTCGCTGTCGCTCGCCAACCCCTGGGAACTGCTTGCGCAGTTCCCTTTGGATAGCTTCGCGATCCAGGCTCGCTTCGCTCGCTCAGCGTTCTTTGAAATATTTTAGTCTAGCCTTTAGGGTTAACCTATAGGAGCATGTCTGGCAATTTTTCGCCAAATATGGCAACCCCGCCAAATTGTTATTATGACAGACTTGCCTACGAAAATCGCCACAGATCGTATTTTAAGCGAATAATTATCAAATAGTTCAGTATTGTTTCTATGAATTTTGTTTGCATTAGAGAATTTATTTTGCTACTTTGTTTATATAAGTTGATCCTGTCCATTTTCCTTCATCGTTAAGAATTCTTAAATCGTATTAATAATTTTAAAATAATATTAATCATTAATTATTTTTAGAACTCATTTCTTAAATTATTTTTTGTGCACATTGTTTTGAACTTGCAGCAAACTGTTGAGTTCCGATTTTCTTATTTTAAAATATCGCTACTATCTACGATCGCAAATACCACGATAATTTTTAATAATGAAATCTCTCATGTTCTCTTAGAAGACATTTTCAGTTTTGAGCAGCATTTTAAGTAAGTATTTGTTGTCATTTCAAGAAGACAACATACTGGTAAACGCTCGGTTTGTTGTCATTTTGACGTGGCGACATTTTTCGACTTAGTGCCAAATCCGGACAGGGCCTTTAGGTTTACTGCCTTTAGTATCCTTTTAAAATAAAATAATTACAAATTAACGCTGATTATTGCGAAAATATTTCGCTACTTGACTAAGATTCATGTGTAACTAAATTGGAAACCGTAGTAGCCGTCAACGTTTAGAAGCATGTTTAAAAATCAATTTGAATTTTTCCTTTTTTATTAACAATAGTGTTTGGTAGTCCAGTCAATCGAAATTATAATTTAACTTTTCATTCATTTTACGTCCCTAATATTATGCATATTTAAAGTCAAACGTACTGATTCTATCCTAAAGTTGTTTTTTTCAAACTAATAACGAATCTTATATGTATAACGTCAAGTGTAAACAAACTTAACCAACAACCTTTGGCGAAATTAGCAAATATGCATTCCCAATTTCTAAATGTTAATCCATTTAAATCTTAAATGCATATAATTTATTATGAAGATTTTTTTTATACCAATCTTTTATTTATTATATTCTTAACGATTTTAAATAATTATTTACTTTTTTTAAATCCATTCTTATCGGCATTTTAACGTTCCACTTTTTTTTTTATAAATCGTTGTGTTTTTATTCAAAAAACTGTTTTACTGCCATATCAAACAATGTTTTGCACATGGTTGTTTTTCATTTTTTGGCCTTATTGCAGCCACATTCCCGAAATTGTCAA
The DNA here is from genome assembly GCA_019343175.1 of Oedothorax gibbosus. Classification (NCBI taxonomy): domain Eukaryota; kingdom Metazoa; phylum Arthropoda; class Arachnida; order Araneae; family Linyphiidae; genus Oedothorax; species Oedothorax gibbosus. Next base: position 31,594,465 of record CM033278.1, read on the forward strand.
TCCTTGTCTTATTTCGTAGTGCTTTTCTCAAAAAAAAAATACATTCAATGTTTTTTTTGCCGTATCGAACTATGTTTTGTGCATAATATGTATAGTTATTTTTCCCTTTTTCAAGCCATTCCTGAAGAAACACTTTTTTGTTCTTTTCAGTCGGCCATTTTGAAATGAGTAGTATTTTTGTTCATTTCGATTGTTGCCATTCCAGAGATAGAAATATAAGGAAATTTGGGCGCCGTATAAGAGTATTATATATATAGATTTAAAAGCGACCGGATAAATCTTTTTTGGTTGCTTTTATAAAAACGGTAGTAAGTGTTATAAAACTGTTTTATAGTTATACAGTTTAACTCAAATTATGATTAGACATAACATGAAAATTAAAAGGGGGCGATGGATGTTGATCAACCAAAAATACGAGGCGATGGTCCAGAAAAGGTTTGGAACCACTCAGAGGTGCCGATCCCCCCCCCCCCAGAGCTAACGACGCACTCCCCCCCCTAGAATTTTTTTAAATCCGCCCCCCCCCCCCAAAAAAAAAACCCGGTGTGGTTTTTATATTTATATGGACTTATGCCTTATGGAGTACTGAACCTAAGTCATTTACACCACACGGTGTATAGATAGGAATCTTTACGGATGTATACATGAAACTTTATAGTAAAATGATATTTTAAGTACCATCGTAAAATGGGGTAACTTTGTCCAAGAAATAAAACCCAAGTACTGACTTCTTCTTGAATATTTTTCTACTGATAGGTCAACGCAGAGTTGCCCCTAATTGAAAAGGGAAGCACATTTTTTAATAGCTTTTATAATCCGGACTTGCAACTTATTTTTCCTTTAAATAGATTTTTTTACAGCAAAAGCTATCGGGAATCTAAATAATCAGTAAAAATTCCGCTCAAAATTTATGTAATTATATTATTTTTTAAATTAATAAAAATAGCCGGACACGTGATCCAATCAAAACAGATTCCTTCTTCCTTCTATGCAACACATTTGACATTAACAAACAAATCAGAATAATTCTATTATGTTTTACAGATATAGTTTCTCTTAAAAAAGTTACTATTTATTAAGTTACTAAAATTAAAATTAAATATTAAACAAAATTCTTACCCTGAAACTCGGAATTGAACTTTCTTAACTATATCCAATCACCCACATATTTGACACCAGACGACAAGTATCTTCCTACTGTTTCTAACTAAAGCAATGGCGGGAAAATGGCTTGGGCCTGAGTATGTATGCTAGGCCAGAAATATTATCCGAAGGTCATTCATTCATAGAAATGTTATATACAAAATTCTGAATATTTATGATGTCTGCTTCAAATGCTATAACAGAGATTAAGAAATGTTTATGAGAAATAATTGTCAGCACATTGCTTTCTTCGACGCCGGGCCTCTTAAAATAGAATTATCATTTTGCAGATTGGATTGGAAAAGATTTTAGTTTCCTGTTTGATTGTGTTATTTTTAAAAACTAGAAAATTTTCGAATACGTTTTGTTAGAAATTTTATTTTCAGTTTTTGTTGTTGTTAATAATAAACATGAAATTCTGTTATAATTGATCACGACTTATTTAGTGCCAGTTACTGTTATTGTTCAAAATCAACTTCACAAAACTAAAGCAATGCTCATACCCATAGACATATTACTATCTTTTAACAACAAAATCGACCAATCAGCATAAACGTAAGATTCTAGTTTATGGCCATACTGTACCACACCACATGCCTCTTGAGATTCGAGTTCATCATACTACGTTTGAAAGCTGCACCACTTGAAAACAAAAATTTATGTGACTGAGTGCAGGGGTGCCTACAAGGGGGGGGGGTCAACGACGCAGACTGCGTCGTTGAAATTTTAGGGGGGGGGGGTTGAATTTTTTATAAAAATTATTAATAAACAGCCAATCTTGATAAAAAAAACTCAGCTAACTCTGATTCTTACTCATTATCTGCCCCCCCCCCACCAGCCGACGCGACACCGGGGGGGGGACTCAGAACTTGTACTCTGGCGAATTTTTATTTGGTTTAAAATAAAACACAAAGTGGCAAGATAATCAAAAGTGGCTCCAATTTTTTTTTACATTTTTGCCTTCAAAGAATAGGGATGGGCAACCATAATTCAAAGCAACACCAGGGAAAAAAGGAGTTATAAATTATGTTCGTTGGCGTCTTCCAGACAATACGATTTCTGACAATTATTTCCAATAAACAATCCGATCACTGTAACAAAGTGTAAACACTCATAAATCGCACGCAGTTTATAAAACATTTCGGTGAATTGATGACGTTCGCATTATAGTTTGCCAATGGAATCAATGAGATATTCCCGCCATATTTTGCAGCTGGCTCATAAATCTTTCGAACTTAACTTTGTATAACATTTTTACGCATTAATGACCTTCGGATAATATTTTTGACTTTTTCCCGCCAAATTAGACTCGAAGCCAAAATAACTAAATGATTGCTTGAGAATCAGTAGGAAAATACTTGTCGTCTTGTCTCAAATGTGACGGGTCTGGGTAATTGAAGATAATTAAATAGTGCAATTCCGAGTTTCACGGTAAGAATTTTGTTATATTTAACTTAAATTTTTTAAATTTTAGGTTTTTTTTAAGTGAAGCAATCTCTGTAAACCTTATAAAATAATTCTAATGTGTTTGATAATGTCAAATGTGTTGTAATGTAAATAAAAAGCTATACCAAGATAAACTTTTTTTATGCATTAAGAATTGAGGGAATGAATTGGAAGCCGTTTTTGAACGGATCACGTGTCCGGCTATTTTTATTGTTTTAAAAAATAATATAATTACATAAATTTTGAGCGGAATTTTTTACCAATTATTTAGATTCCGATAGCTTTGGCTGTAAAGAAAACCTTTTTAAAGGAAAATTAAAAATAGCTTGTAATTCCGTATTATAAAAGATATTCCAAAAGGTGCTTTCCTTTTTCGATTAGGGGCAACTCTGCTTTGACCTATCAGTAGAAAAATATTTAAGAAGAAAGTCAGTACTGGGGTTTTAATTCTTGGGATAAAGTTAAGTTACCCCATTCGATGGTACTTGAAATATCATTTTACTATAAGGTTTTCTATATACACCGTAAAGATGTAGTTAGAGGCTACTTTGGTTAGGTACTCCCATTTGCCCATATAAATAAAAAATCCTCACCGGTTTTTTTAGGGGGGGGGTAATAATTTTCTAGGGGAGGGGGTGCGTCGTTAGCTCTGGGGGGGATCGGCACCTCTGCTTGAGGGTTATGCCCCCCCCCCCCCCAGGTGTCTGGGGGGGGGGGGGCGTCTGCGCCTAACTAATATTTCTGACATTTATTACCCATAAACAACCCATCACTTATTTAAAGCTTAAACAAAACTCTTTCAGGTGTCTGAGGGGGGGGGGGGGCATGTATAGGGTACTGTGACTTGTGCTATACGTTGTAGTGGCGTGCAGAATTGAATGCAATAGCATCGAGTGAGTAACCGTTGTTGAAATTTGTTTAGTTTTAAGCAGTTTGGCTACATAATTTTATTGAAAAATGCGATAGGTATTAGGTTGGTACATATATTTTCCAGTTTGTGTGCTTGATCAGAGACCTACGTATAAACCTTCGTCAAGTAAGACAGACACAGCCAGAATTTTTACTGACACATAGAGAGAAAGTGCACTCAGGTCGAAGGAGGAATCGAACCAGCACCCGGTACAGTGGGCAGACTGGGCTGCGATCAAACCCACTATGTCCACCCGGTCACCTAGGGCGTTACTTTTTTGTTGTTATCTAGCACGCTACTCTTATACGACAGTTGGACGAAGAGAGAACGTGAGATTCAACCTCTGTGACATGACGAATTAATTTACCAGGAAAATAAAAAATAGTTATTTATGCAACAAGTGTGAAAAGTAACACTTTTTAAAACTAGTGGATTTTATTTCACGAGCGAGGTACGAGCGAGTGAAATAATGACACGTGTTTTAAAAAGTTTACTTTTCACACGTGTTTCATACACTATTTTTTATAATTACGTGAAAAAAATCAAATATCATTGGTTCAAAAATAATTCACGTGCTAATTTTTTTACGTAGAGAAGATTGGCATCGATAAATCTCTGGAACTACAAAAGGTAAACTAATTTTTTAGTTTAAAGTCAAACATTTGAACATGGATACTGATTCAAAAATAAAAATAATAATAAAATTCACGCGCATAATATTTATAAATAAAGCAGATCAATAAATTTCTGGCTTTTATGGAGATTATGAAATAGAAATTTTACTTGAAATGTTGGCATCTTATGAAAAGAGTGAAAAAAAGTACTTTTTTTCACTGCTTTTGGGTGAAAAAAAGTAATTTTGTATCACTGTTTCTAAAAAGTATAACTTTTCGCACGCGTCTGATATTAAAATTATAATGTAAAAATCGGATTTTTTTTCACGCAATTATAAAAAAAATTCTTGTGTAACTCATTTTAATTGCGATAAAAGGAACCAAAAAAATTGTATGTCGAGGGTACTGTACACCACGACGGAAGGTTTTATTGGGAAAAAAGAACTAAGACGTAAATAAAGATAATAATTTATTGCCTAGATTGGAGCAACAACAGCTCTACATCTTAGTCTACCTTTATTTCACGTCGTTTACCAAGCGTTATCACTTCGCTGCAGGGAAACATTCCTATTAAGATGGTACTTAGCAATATAGATACTTATTTGTGAGAGCTTAACGATTGTCGCGAAGTGGTTTTTCTTTGTTGGTGGGAAATAGTTATTTCTCTTTTTCTTCCGAAACGTAAAAATTCTGATGCGAATAAGGAAAATTTGTTTAACATATTTAGTTATCTTTGCTAGTGATGGTTCAAAAAGCTCACAAATGTGGATTTGCAATTTTTCATAATGGATGAATCTGCAAGACGTATTTAAAAAAAAGATTGAAATTAAATTGATGACTTTTCTATAGAAAGATTAGTTATTAGAAACTATTTTTCAAACAAGTAACTATCTTCAAAAGTTCTTAAAACAACTCAAATAGCATTCTTTTTTTTTCTTTTGATACTTTCAGAAATTCTTTTAGTGCGGACAGACAGACAAACGGGCAAAAATTAACTCTGATTTCATATATTTCGCAACCAATAAGTTTTAAATCTTTAAATTTAAATTCGAACAGAAATTGAGATGAGTATGGATAGACGGAGGAACAAAAACGGATTGACAAAATGTAAAAACGATAGGTCTCTAATTTCATATACGTATCCTTAAAAAAAAAATCGAATATTTAGAACGGAAACGGACGGATTGGAACCTCCACCGTCTTAATAACTAAATTCTCATTTTTATAAATTCTATAGAAATAAAAAAACAACAAGAAAGTAGCCTATCAGTATCTATCAGCCTATCTGTATCAGTAGGCATCAGTAGGCATCATCAGTAGGCAAAAAAATGAAAGTTCTGTAACTGACTCAGTAACCAAAGTAACGAAAAGGATCCTCGAGGTCGAGATGAGTTATTCCTAGGCTTATATACTACTATTTTCGATGTTATTCAGAATACTAGTAGGAACGCAGAGGTAAATCTGCGCCCTCTAGCGAGCGGACGATTTAGTATTTTCAATATTATTCAGAATACTGGTAGGATCGCAGGGGTAAATCTGCGCCCTCTAGCGAGTGGACGATTTATTGAGGTTGTGGGTCGTGTGGTAACCGCCACAGTTCTATATTACGTCTACCAATGGCGTCTTCATTACACCGTTAATTTCCTCTGTGCTTCTAATAGTCCATCCTTTATACTTATCCCTCAATGTGCATTTCAGGACCGACGTCTATTATCACCCAAACCTATTCAAATTGGTGGTAGAATTAAGTGGCATTGGGTCGCGGAACGAATGTTCAAGTAGTCAAGATGGCGCCCTAACTGAAGCGTGAATTACTGATCATTCGTCTTTAAATTCCAAGAGGAAACTACTTGAGTAATTTAAGGGTTTTGTGCGAATTAAGGGTTTTGCGGAAGTTGTATGTGGAATAAGTTTGAACTTTTTGATGCTTTCATATATCTTTCAATTAAATTCGAAATTAAAAATTGGACAGTAAGCCAAACATGCAAAAGTTCTACATTCTGCCAACCCATGGCGTCTTCATTACATCGTTAATTTCCTCTGTGCTTCTAATAGTCCATCCTTACTTATCCCTCAATGTGCATTCCAGGACCGACGTCCATTATCACCCAAACCTATTCAAATTGGTGGTAGAATTAAGTGGCATTGGGTCGTGGAATGAATGTTCAAGTAGTCAAGATGGCGCCCTAACCGAGGCGTGAATTGCGGATCATTCGTCTTTAAATTCTAAGAGGAAACTAGCTGAGTAATTTAAAGGACTTATGTTTAAGAATTGATAGGGTTATCAAGAAGGGTATTAGGTATTGATTTCGGAAGTTAGTAATAGTGTTTTCTGTGAAATGTTGAGTGTGGAGAATCGCAGGGCTGGATTTACCAATAGGCCCTATATAGGCCCGGGCCTAGGGGCGCACCATGATGAAGGGCGCAAAATTATTCCGCATTTTTTTTGTCAGAAAATTTCCATAAAATGTTATAGACTACAATACATGTCTACATCTACATGCTCTCCACGAATAAAAGTCCCATTCGCCTTCCTCGTATAGGTGACGCTGGACGGGCGAATCTTTCGCTTGGCTGTCAGTGTGTATCTACAGCGCGTTATGTATTTAATTTAATTTGTTATTTATTTATTTTATTTAATTAAATTTACTTCACGATGAATTAGAATTACAAATTATCTTCACAAAGACCTTTCTTATGTCAAATTTTCCCCTCCTTTACGATGGTGTGAAGAGGGGGCGACAAAAAACCACGGGCCTAGGGGCGCATAAAATCTAAATCCGGCCCTGTGTGGATGGAATAAGTTTTTTGTTTTTAGACTTTCATATATCTTTCAACTAATTTTATTAAAACTAAAAGTTATTATTTCCATTGGATTAACACAGAGAGAATTAGAAATCGGTTTTTAGACCTGGCTACCGCTCCCGTTTCCCCTTAACGCTACCAGATAACATACCAAAACAGTTTCGTACTCATTTATCGACCTTTAAAGGATAAAGGACTTAATTGGTCCACCACTAGTTACCTGATTCGTATACGACCTCGGGTCGATAGCACGGGAATCGGACCACCTTACCGCGCTCTTCCAAGAACTGCAGTGAAAAATTATGACAAACTTCGCTACCCACTTTGACTACATTAAGATTATCATTTATCCTCGACGCGAGAGACAAAAGAGGAGATTTGAAGAGCTTAGTGGAAGAACGGTCTAAGTGGCATTTTCGAAAAAAATTGAGATTTTTGTGCCATTAACCATATTACTGACTTCTATAACAATAAAAAGTCTCCACTTTTTCATAAAATTATGTTTTTTTTACGATTTGCAAGTTCCGTTTTTAACAGATCTTAGTGCAAATTACAAACTTTCAAGCTCATTTTCTCGTTTTCACTTATTTGTCACTTAGCACGTTCTTCCACTAAGCGCTTCATTTTCCGTCCTTCGTTCTTCCAAAGAGGTATAAGGAGGGGCTGAGTTGCCCAGTTGGTTAGGCGCTTGAGTTGCATGCGAAAGGTCCCAGGTTCGGGCCCGGTCATTGATAAAATAACTGCTGACCTATAAACGGCCCTTGCAGCCAAAAGTCCTATGAATAATACCCCGGGTAGGGGGAGTGAACGTTAAATATGCTCCAAAGTCTAAGTCGATGTCGCCCTTTAAAGTTGTGTTCGCTGCTTATTCAGGTGTCAGCTCATTGAGTGTTGTTCTAAATTACGTCGCCTTCTCCATTATAGCCCCTGTGTAGCTCTAGTGCGACGATAATTCAACCAACTTCCAAGGCTTACAATGAAAAATTATGACAAACTTCGCTCCCCACTTTGAGTACATTAAGATAATGACCTAAGGACTTTTTATCCTCTAGGCGAGCCATAAGACGACATTTTCCGTCCTACCAAAAAGATAAGGACCAACATCCCTTTATGATGGATAGAGTACCTTATGAATGGCTGCATCGCAAATAAGTGCCCCTCGTTATAAATAGGGGAACTTTTCATTAAAAAAAATATGACTTTTTGGGGAGATAAAACTATTTCTCTCTTCTAGTCTGTCTTTTCATAATATTCTGGGTCATGTGGAAGAGGTTATTATGGAAGAAGAGTTTACCTGGGGTTTTTAAGAACACACACACACACACACATTAAATTGACCTAAGCAATATAGCTGTTATCGAAGTATCTGATAACTATGTTGAGTGACCACTCGTTGATAGACTTATTTCGAGTATTTATTGTGCTTTATTTGGTCTTTTATCCAGTTGTGTTCAGCTGACATATACGTACATTTTGAGGAGTATTACCAAACAATATTTAAAATTTTATATCTTCAATCATCCTAATATGAATATGCTCAAAAATGAACACCAGGTGTTTCATTCTTATGTGTTATGTGCATAGTTACAGAAATTAATAAATGCAAGTTTCAAACTTGATTAATATTAACACGCAGGCTATTTTGGCTATGTGACATACTCTGATTTGAGAACTCTGAAAACGCTCTTCACTCTAAAAACAACATTTGAGAAACTGAGTAAAAACTCAGTTTTTCAATTATCGTTTTTAGAGTGAAGATGGATAACAGAATACGTTTCAAAGTTTGAAAAAAATCCAAGTCAACAATGTTAAATTTATATTATGAAATAGTTTAAGTGTGAGGCAAAACCATGCGTTTCTGTCTCCTTCAACGGAGATCCTCAGATCTCCTTCCACTTATTTATCTCCTTCCTACAATGGTTCTCACATTTGAATATTTTTTACTAAGTTTCGAAAATGTAGTTTTTAGAGTGTTAAGTACACAGTACAGACACACAGTAATACACTGAATATGTTCCGTCTAAAATATGATATTCTGTTGCAAATTGAAGAAAGTTGAGAGTGGAAAAACGTGCTTTGTGACAAAAAGATGGAAACGAAAAAACGAGATTTAAAGTTTCGAGTTTGCACAAAGATTCGTTAAAAACGGTACTTAATGTTTATGAAATTGCTGAAACTTGTTATTATTAAAGAACGGAATAATACTTAATTCATCATTGGCACACAAATCTCATTTCTTTAATTGAAGAGTTTAGTGGAAGAACGTGCTAAGTGACAAAAAGATGAAAATGAGAAAATGAGTATGGTTTGATATCAATGAGTTTGGTATCGGTATTTTTAAAACCCTGAACATTTCTGTTTCAAATACAGAAGTTAGTATCAATAGTTATTTATGCAACTAGTGTGAAAAGTAAGGCTTTTTTAAACGAGTTGAATAAATTATTGTACGAGCGAGTAAAATAAATTCACGAGTTTAAAAAATGCTATTTTCAATGTGTTGTCATACACTATTTTTTATAATAATGTGCAAAAATGTATTTATTAAATTGGCATTTATTGATGGGCTTATTAATTATTTTATTATCACGTTTAAATGATTTGAAGGTGATTATTTATATTAATGATTATTTTAAAATCACGTGCAAAAAGTATTTCTTAGACTGGCATTGGAAATAAGACGCCAAATAAAGAATCGCATTCAAATAAAGAATTTTCCACCAATCACAAAGCCGCCGAATAAAATATCACGCTCAAATAAAGAATTTCACACCAACCAGATGCTCTTATTTACTTTGTCGCACTAGTGCGTAAAAGTAACTTTGAAACACGATTACGTTAAAAGCATCACTTTTGCCACGATTATTGATTTGAAAAAGTTAGGTTTTTTTTGCACGATATTATAAAAAATACGTTAAAAACGACACTTACAAAAGGTAAAATATATACTAAACAAGAGAGTATTTTCCCCTTTTCATAAACTTTATAATATCTTTGAAGGGGGGAACAGCATGTTCATTGACGCAAAAATATATTTCTTTTCAAAAATGTCACTTAGCACGTTCTTCCACTCAGCTCTTCAATTGTCATATTTCACATTATTCCAAGAGGGGCTGTGGGGAGCCTAGTGGTCAGCGTCTCGGTCTCGAGATCGGAAGTTCCCGCGATCGAGTCCCGGTACCACTGAAGACCCACCGAGTATATGCGGAGTACGTGCTCCTTAAATCTGTTGTGTCCGAAAGTCCTGTGGTCGGTCATTGCGCAGTTTTCCACGGGTACAGGTCCCTGGTGACTATTTCCCTCCCCTTCAGGGACATGTCTAAATTGTGAAGGTGGCGATAGATGGCAGCATCTGTCTTGTATATGTGTGTATGTCGTGTCCGTCCTTCTTGACGAAGGTTTATAAGCGGGTCTCTGTGACCAAGCACACAAGCCTGAAAATATATGTCTACCAACCAACCATTATTCCACTACACTCTCCAATTTATACACACAAATAACTGACAACTAGTAACAGACAGTGTCCTGTGTCCAACTGAACTTCTCCATTTCATCGTATGCTTCCACCAGCTCCCAATGAATATATAAATCCTATTGAATTCGCTAATTTCCACAACATCGACTAAATTTCCTGGTAAACTGTTCCATTTATTATAATAACTATTATAATAATAAAGCTTTCGTACCTCCCGTTGAAAGTGAGAGTGCAAAATTTATTTGAATACGTCGTTTGCACGACTGGATAAATACGTCAAATTTTAGGCTAAAAGACGATATTTTGAATGGTTTCTTATGGTTCTTAATATTTAAAAGTCAAAAACAGTAATGCATGACGATTTTGTAATGTCTTGTATTATTTTTTTATAATAATAATAATAATAACAATAATTTTTTATTGCACAAAAATAACAGACATTAATTTGAGGGAAAAACAAATACAAAAGTAATAATACAGTAGATAGAACACCAAGGTTCACAAGGACCATATTGGCGAACATAAAAAAAGTATATGATGTAAATTTACAAACACAAAAAAAAGAAGAAAATATTAAATCACAAGTTAAAAATATTATTATGGCAACAGAAGTGTCGGGGGTATATTTAAGATGGTAAGTCAATACAAATGAATTACTGTACAGTTATTTTATTTCAATAATTGAAGTATGCATAATCAAAAATAGTTCTCTATATCGGGAATATCAAACAAAAGATTTTTCAATTGGTATTTAAAGGGAGTAAGATTATTTAAAGATTGTATTTGAAAAGGGAAGACTTTTAAAAACTTTGGTGCAAAATAAATAAATTTTTACAGAAAATGTTCTTTTTAGGTTTAGGAATGATGTAAATACCATTAAGTCTTCTTGGGTTAATACATATCCGCTTATTGCACACATCAGGATTATTAAAAATATATAAACAAACTTTAAAGAAATAAATGCAGCGAATTGGTAGAATATTTAACAATTTATAATTTTCAATGTTTTAGCTCACATTTGCCTTTAATAAAAATTTAACAAATTCATTTTGTATGTTTATAATTCTTTTGAGGTTTGTTACATAAACTATTTTTGAAAGGTACTGGTGTAACAAGGCTTTTTGTACAATAATGACAATAGAAAACTGAGTTCATTTTTCTCTGAAGCTTCAATACTACGTACGTGTACTAGACTTATATATAAATAAAACTATATAGGTTCACACATTTAATAGATAGAACCCTTATAGGTGCCTTATAAAGGGAAAACAAGCACTTTTATTTTTCCAATGCATAAGTTCTAATTAAATACTACTTAAACAATTTGTTGGAACTATCTTAAATACAATTTAAATCTTTTACCCATTCAAAACAAGTAAAGTCAAAATTAAAAACTAAGTATTTTTTTTAATTTGATAAATTATTTTGTATTGCAGAAGGAAAAGATGTGAAAAACTACACAAAATTTGGTGCTTGGTTACACAAAAAATATAGTTCTTATAGTAGCTGCAACGGTCAAATTCTTCACCATATTCTCGGTATTAGGGATTATGATGGTGAAACCAGCACAAAATTTGTAACAGGGCAATTCCATATGTAGTGAAATGACATTTTGAATTGTAGAATTAAAGTAAAACAATTACCACGAAGCTATTTTCAAAGGAAAAGTGGTTTTTCAGTTTATATATTACTGTAAATTATTAAAAGGTTATAAAAAAATGTTAAAATTTTTTTAAAGTATTTTATAATTTCAATTTTGACTAACTTCTTTTTCTGTGACTGAATGACATTTTTGCAACCACGACTGCATCCTGGTACTTGAAAATTTAAATATCTGTGAATTAACAATACATTGAGTTTTTGAACTAATGCATATCTTAAATATGATATATAACCTATATATGTAAAATTATAATTTAGAGCAACCTAACTATAACCTTGTTTAAGTTATTAAATGTTATTTGACGTAACGGAATGACTTTAGTTTGAAACATATATTAAACGTGGGTGACGGAATGACGGAATATTAAACGTGGAAACGTGATGAAAACGGAATGACTAAGATTTATAAACATATATTAAATTAAAAGTGTGTAAAGTAATAAATTTAATTTTTTAAATATCTATAGAATACTCATAAGATATCAAATATTACATTACATACATTTATTCACATGTGAAAGGTTTTTCAAACACTTATCGAGGTCGATTTCCAACTAGTTGAAATGCGGCTGAATTTGCAGAGCCAACAAATCTTTTTTGTCCACTAGCCATCGATCTTCTTTTTCGGCGTCCTGCTTTCTTAAATCATAATTTGAAAACTTAGAATACATTTTTAAACTTAATTTGTAAAAATTACAATTTTTATTTTATGAAAGTAGACATTTTTAAGGAATTTTTATGCAATTTTGAAAAAATTGATTTTTTTTTTCAAAGTTTTAAAAAGTAACAAGTATAAAAGAGCAATTTGTGATATTACTTATCATTTTTACGTGACACATGATGAATGGATGTCAGATGATGGATCTTCAGATGATAATGCACAAATTAGCGATTTATGGGATGCGCTCGTTTCATGAAAAATGTAAATATTGCCCGACGATGAAATTGATGTCCGTGTCATTTTTCAAAGCGGTGAGTAAACGTGGTAATGTATCATTAGTTCTCCTAGGCGTTAACACATTTGAATAACTAACTTGAAGCTAATTTTTTTAGTTATATTTGTGATTTATTAAGAGGTTATTTAATAATTATAAAATTTTTACCTATTTATCTACTTCGTGAATAAGAAAGTATATAATTCGAGTTAAGATGTAATATTTTTTTCTTGAAATAATGAAGATGTCTATTTGAAAATTAATTTGTCGATGAACATTTTAGTTTTGATTAGAATTGGTCGCTTAAGGGGACGCGGTACCCTAAAAATTAAATACAGTATTTTTATCGCTAGCATTCAAATTAACCTATTTTTACAAAGAACTAACATTCAATAAACATATACGGACAAATTAGAAATATTAAAACGTAAGTTTTTTTAAAAAAATTAAACAATTTACTTCTCCTACAATTTAAAGAATTTTGTAATGGATTTTTTCCCAAATGTTCCCACAACATCTATTAAGAAAAGTTGGTATTGATATTGAGCTATCAGTTAAACAAAAAAAGTTGTGTAGCTATGTATAAAAATGGCCAAAAAATAAGATTTTTTTAAATTTTCACCTTCATCATTTTTAAAAAAAAAATCTATTCGCACTAGACAGTATCCCATACCAACTTTTGTTAAACGCATATGTTTCAACACAGGAAAAAAAATTTGGAGCTCTACATTATTTTACCTAAAAGCCTTAGGGTTTTAACCTTTCACAAGCTGAAAAATATAAGAATTGAAAAAATCAACATAAAATTTCAAAAACCATTTTACCAAACCACTATATCATTTTCAATAAACCTCCACCTTTATAAAAGAATCCTTCTTTTTTTGCAATATCCTTAGCTCACAGCATTCGAGCATGTTTAATTATTTTCTGGGCAGCCCTAAATTTTGGGTAATGCGTCCCCTCAATACGTGAGTGAAAGTTTTAAAGTATCAGAAAAATTTTACCTTTTTATTCAGTGTATTTTGACACTTTCCCCGTCTCTACGTTTCGTGGTTCAGACGGAAATAGATTTTAGGAAGACAGACAGACAAATAGATATACACAGTTCCAGATTAACGGGATAGATGAAAACACTATGGCAGCTAAAAATTAACAATTAAAACCAAAACACAAAATATCACTTTTCACAGCTGATTAATATACTGCATAGCGAAAAAACGAGGTATAAAAACGCAAAATGTTTACTTTTATTTATTTAAACTAAACTCCTCTGCGCAACAGCCCATTAGTGGGCCAAGGCCTGCCGTGCCCATTTCAGTTTTCGTGACATAGGGCTCTGGGGTGCTAGGCATATGTTCCGGGAAGGTGGTCAGCCTCACGCGGAACCCTCAGTGTTTAGTTCCCAAACATACTTGGTACCCATTTTACCGACCCACTTAAGGGATGAAAGGATGGGTCAACCTCGCCCAATCTGGGATTCAAACCCCGGACCTGTGGCACAGCAATGCAAAGCACTACCCCTGCGCCACGGGGCCTCTTTATTTATTTAACAAAAACAAAATATTTATCTTTTAGCAAACTTAAATTTTGTTCAAAAAATCATACTCAAATTAAACACTGCACAATTAAAATACACTTATATAAAATACTGCACAATTAAAAATAAAAACTTCAAAGAACATTTAGCATAAACATTCTTTCTATCTTTCTCAAGTTAATCTCTTATCATATAGCAGAGACAAATACTTTAAGAAATCCATTCAGTTTTTACCTTTATACTTGTTTTTAGAAAAATAAATAACAACTGAGATGTTTACTCTTTTCTATTTGTTTTCTTTTAATTTTCCATTCATTGTAACTTGACATTAAAAGGTTTTTTCCCCGATTAACTTTTATTTTAAAAAATAAGTCCACACCGGGTTCAAATGCTTTTAAAATAATAATTTTAAACTCTCACAGAACATCAAAACACTTAGTTTAATGGGATTTATGTAGTGGATGAATGTTGGAGCAATAATTTTAATGCACTCTTAAAATGTTTTCACTTTTCAGTTTTATTTTTAAGCTAAACAGTTATTATTACAAATGTTCATACATCATGAACCATTAAAAAAATTAAGTGACATATAGTATGTCAATATTCAGCAATATTTTTAATGTAAAGTGCTGAGGCACAGCATTGAATTTGTTGCTTATTTCGTGTTTTACATCACTTTACACACAGACAATTTTGCAAAATATTTGATTTAATGATGCAAATAAAAATATATATTGACTTATCTTCTAATGCGTAAAAAAATTCAAGCCAAATTTTATAAGTATTTAATGTACCAAATGAAGAAGAAACTTCAGATACTAGGAATATTTTCTTTGAAATTTATATATCAATTTATTTCATTGCATCATTACATTACTACTTGAGAAGATGTATAATAACTTATAATTTTTAATATATGAAAAATCAAACTTACATTTAAATACTAATTTATTAAGTAGTTCCCCTCAAGAAGGCTATCCAAGAGAGTGAACACATAAACATCTATAAATTATATTTTGAAAAATCATTATAGAAAACGTTAACAAATGCAGATATTCCTACAAACTCACTGATGACGTCATGGTAGCTGTCTTTAAATTCTATTTTTCACTTGAAATCTTCAACTTACTTCCTTTTTTTTACACATTAAATTATAGATTTCAATAATATAATGTAGTGAAACAGCTCCCCTCATCTCGGATGGCCTAGTGCAGGGGTTCCCAACCTTTTTGCATCTGCGTACCACCTGACTTTTTGAGAAATTTTAGCGTACCACCAGACCTAAATATTTTAATAAATGTATAATATATACTCTTCTAAAAGTGTTCAAAGGCTTTTTGAATTAAATTTCTGAGAAAACTTCATATTTAAGGGCTGGATATTTGTTTATTAACAACATGCTTATAATAAATTAGAAATAAAAAGATTAAAATGGTATTAATTTACAGTTTTATTTATTACCCATAGGTCTAAAAACATACAAATAAAAATCGTACAATTCAACAAATAATCATTTACAAATATACTTATATCTTATGCAACTTTTTGCCTTGTTAAAATCAACATGATGAACTTATCTTCACTCTTAAGTCCTCTTCACACTTTTCTGCTTCTATGTTATTTTTTATGTACAGGATTCAGAAAAACACTCTTACATGTACTCGTAACAAATGGCATCAAAAATAGCAAGCTTGCCGAAGATCAAATGTACTAGGTTTTACATCGACAGAAGTTAGTTTTAATGTCAGAAGTAAAGAATTATCTTATATGCTTGCGTGCTCGCTGCTACAGAAGCTATTAATAGCATCATGTTGCTAACGTCACTCACGCGTACCACCTGAAATTTTTCCGCGTACCACCAGTGGTACGCGTACCACCGGTTGGGAACCCCTGGCCTAGTGGGTTTGATCGCAGCCCATTAAGCTAACAGTCGGCGAACTGTACCGGGTGTGGGTTCGATTTCCGCCTTCGCCCTGGGTGTACTTTCTCTCTGTATCAGTAAAAATTCTGTCTGTGTCTGTCTTACTTGACGCAGGTTTAAAAGCGGGTCCCTGATCAAGCCATAGATATCATAGTTAAAGTATTAGATTGACATATCACGTGACTTCCAATGCTGACGACGGGACGCGCATGGAGACCAGAATAAGAGGGCAAATGGGCCAGTGCTGCCACCACATTCATGAGAAAAATACTACTAAAAAATACAGTTTCATTCTGAGATTACAAAAAATACTAGCTGCATTTTGGAATCTTTTTAGTGACTTTAAAAAAAACGTAAAACGCTTGCTTAGTATTTTTATGGTATTTTTTTTAAAATTTTAAACGGTTGAAACGGTTTTTTTTTCGTAGTATTTTTCTCCTTAATGTGGTGGCAACACTGGCACATTTGCCCTCTTATTCTGGTCTCCATGCGCGTCCCGTCGTTAGCATTGGAGGTTACGTGATCTGCCAATCTAATACTTACTATGATATCTATGGATCAAGCACACAAGCAGGAAAATACATGTACCAACCTACCTACCTAGATTTCAATAATATAATTCAATGCAACTCATCCCATCAAAACATACTACAACATAACATAAAATGGTACTTTTCGCTGTGCAAGCGATATAGTCTCCAAAAATGTACTAATCACCTCCAAACGGAATGTTTCCAATGATAACCTTTAACTGTGTTATAATGTGCTCTTTCAACTGCGTATACTGTGTTTTGTCACCAGAAAATAGAGTTTGTCGCAAATGAATCCATTAGGCGGGATTTGCCGGTTGGCGAGAAATGTACAACCGGCTCCAAACGAAATGTCTCCTATGGTAACCATTAACTGTGTTATACTGTGGTCTTTCAACAGCGTATACTGTGTTTTGTCGCCAGAAAATAGAGTTTGTCGCAAATGAATCCATTAGGCGAGATTTGCCGTTTGGCGAGAAATGTACAACCGGCTCCAAACGGAATGTCTCCTATGGTAACCATTAACTGTGTTATACTGTGGTCTTTCAACTGCGTATACTGTGTTTTGTCGCCAGAAAATAGAGTTTGTCGCAAATGAATCCATTAGGCGAGATTTGCCGTTTGGCGAGAAATGTACAACCGGCTCCAAACGGAATGTCTCCTATGGTAACCATTAACTGTGTTATACTGTGGTCTTTCAACTGCGTATACTGTGTTTTGTAGCCAGAAAATAGAGTTTGTCGCAAATGAATCCATTAGGCGAGATTTGCCGTTTGGCGAGAAATGTACAACCGGCTCCAAACGGAATGTCTCCTATGGTAACCATTAACTGTGTTATACTGTGGTCTTTCAACTGCGTATACTGTGTTTTGTCGCCAGAAAATAGAGTTTGTCGCAAATGAATCCATTAGGCGAGATTTGCCGTTTGGCGAGAAATGTAATACAACCGGATAAAAACGGAATGTCTCCCATGGTAACCTTTACCTTTGTATACTGTGGTTCTTTAACTATGTATACTGTGTTTCACCGCCAAAAGATTCCGTTAATCGCTAAAGAATCCGTTTGGCAATATTTACGCCCACGAAATAGAAAAGTACCCATAAAACAAAAGACAACGAGTTAGTTGCGAAAAAAGTTCTTTAATAGTTTATTTTCACTTTTATACTCTTTTATGCAAACTAAATATACGATAAGTCCATAGGAACGTTTCACATGATATAACGCTCTTGTTTTCATTTTTCTGCTGTCTGCGATTTCATTGGTTGTTTCGAATTCATTCTCAAAATGACCGTCATTGATGAAAGCAAACTTTTTTTATGAAAGCTTTCTTTAACAAATGATGTGAACAACCAACAGCACAGCAGGAGGTTGGCATTTTTTTAATAAGTAATATATTCGTAGGATAATCATTTTCGAATACCAAAATAAAAATAAATCCAGACAAAAAATGAAAACAAAAGACCCCTGGAGCTGTTGCCATTCACCACGTGAAACAACCCCATTACCTCCAATGCTAACTACGGGACGCGCACGGAGAACAAATAAGAGGGCAAAATGGCCAGTGTTGCTGCCACTTTAAGGAGAAAAATACTACGAAAAAATACCATTTAATTCTTAAATTACAAAAAAAAATATCGTAAAAATACTAGCTGCATTTTGAAATTTTTTTAGTGACTTTAAATCCATTTTTAGTATTTTTTTTTGTAATTTTAGAATTAAATGGTATTTTTTCGTAGTATTTTTCTCCTTAAAGAGGCAGCAAGACTGGCCATTTTGCCCTCTTATTTGGCCTCCATGCGCGTCCCGTCGTTAGCATTGGAGGTCACGTGATCTGCCAATCCAATACTTTAACTATGATATCTATGGTCACCCATTATATGAATACCCGTCATTCCTTATCAATTTCAAACAGACGCGTTCGAGAAGGCGTCTAAACATCCGATTCCAGAAACTTGGAAAATAATACAAGAAATGGCGAAAAGAAAAGTTACCGAAATACTTATATTCTGTAGTTTTGATATTCAGACCACGTCTTGTATAAAAAAGTATTTCAATTCAATACAGAAAACTAAGTTTTGGAAGTTATTTGGAGAGCCTCCTTGTAAAAAAAAAAGTTGTTCCATTCTCTTTCACAACGTAGTTTTATTTCTTGTTAACGCTTGTATTATTTTTTTAAATATATATGCTAATGTATTTTAAAATATAAGTTTTTGAATATTACATTTATTAACAGGGAAGAAGCATTATTGTTTAAGAGAAATCTGGAAAAAAGAAAAACTACTAATTTTGTTCTAATTTCGCTAAAAATATATTTACATTGATTTACCATTAATGTAGTAATCATTTTGTTGTCTTTTTGAGGTATCAGCATTTGGCGAATAAACAATACACATGTCTACTTTTGCTTAAAAAAAGTCGTTCAAGACTGTTTTATTGTTATAAATAAAAATTTCAAAAGAAGAATTGTTATTAACAAAAGTTTCGAAAGACACAAAGCGCAACTACTTTTGACATCATGGACCATAATTTATAAAATTATGTAGCATATACAGTAATTTAAAACAAGTAGGTTTGTAACAGAATCTGTCACTCAGCCCGCTTCCACACAACATTTGTGTTCAACAGGAAAAAAAAGTCGCCAAACACAATGTTAATTTTAATGTAAACATTTAGACGCTGCATTTGGCTAGTTTCATTTATTTTATTTCGAAAATTCAATAATTAATTCTTTAATTATCATTAAAGTATTATAATCGTTTGCAAAAACTAATTTATATTTCAAAGAATTAATATGTAATATTCATCTCTTTTAAATAGAACCGAAACATTTCATATCAACATACAAACAAAGAATCTCTTAGTGAAATTTATTTGACGTCATTTCAAACTGATTGATGGCGCAAAAATAAATGTCTTTCAATTTATTATTTAAAAGAATTAGTTTCTCGAGTGATTGTTGCGAATGGCAATAGTGATTTAATTCTAATAAAAATGGCTTCTTATGCTTTTTAAATGAGCATTAAATTTTGCAGTTTTTTAAAAAATAATAATAAATAATAATAAATAAAAGTACTTCAAATTCGAATTTTTTTCTGAGATTTTCAATGTTTTCTAATTTCGATGTGCTGAAGTATTTGACGTATCACACTTGCCTGTAGCATTTGTAGTTTGGCTATGAAAGTGGGTGACGGACAGACAGACGGATGGACAGACGGACTGAACGATTATAATACCTTCCACTTTTTACGTTATAAACGTAGTGTGGAAGCTAAAAACAACAACTAAAAACTAGGGGTATGTAAGATTACCCGATTTTTAATTACCATTCAATAAATCAATGAATAATACCTTTGAAGATATTTATATATGCCCTATAAAGTGTCTTCAAAACCTAAAAAGTTCGATGGCAGCCACAATTTGCGTATGCGCGATTTTCTCGAAAACCCTATAATGACGTCCAACCATGTACTGGAAAACTCGTGTATCAAATCTGAAGTCTGTAGCTTTTTTCGTTTTCCAGCAATACCTTTAAAAACAAAAAAGTTCTATGGCAGCTATTTGTGCATGCGTGACTAACAGGCAGACCAATGTTCGAAAAACCTTTTTTTAGAATCACCTTCCTCCAAAAAGTGCAGAAAAGACAAAATCTCCATTTTGCATTTTGGACCCTGATCGCAATACTTTCACTACCTTATATTTCATATTAGGTAATAGGCTTGTCTCACGAGGAATCTGGCAACAGCTCCACGGTCTTGTTTTCATTTCTCGAATTACTTTTGCCTTGGTATTCCAAATTGAGTTTTGTAAGAATATTTTAGTTATTTTTTTTTTAAATTCCAACTTCTTTCCATGCAAGTTTTCATTGATAAATGATTAAAACAACCAACAGCACGGCAAGAAGTTGTAATTTTAAAAAATAACACCTAAAATAACTTATTCTTAGAAAACTCAATTTCAAATATCAACAAAAGTAATTCGAGAAAAATGAAAACAAGACCGCAAAGCTGTTGCCAGATCCTACGTGAAACATGAACATTGAAAGTAAAAATGATTCCCAAGATTTTATTTAAAAATAAATAAAAAAAAATTCTAATTTTTAAAAAAAAAAATACTCTCTGAAATATTGTTTATTTCATCACAACGACTTCCAATCAATACAACACTTTTTTTCTTTTTAAACCATAAAATACAATCTCCAAAACCTTTCCACAACTCTCCAATGCATCAATAAAATATAGTGCGGGATACTTATTGTTAAGATTCCTTTTAAACAAGTCGTGTGAAAATTTCAGAAGAAGCATTCCTAGAAATCACGGTGAAGAAAAGGCCATTCATCAAAATGTTCCAAAACATTTCAAGGAAAGAATGGTTTAATCCATGGTTAGAACCATCTATCAAAGGATGAAGAATTATCGAATCGATTGTTGGATTTTTTTGTGTGTTTTTGGGTCGAACGGTTTTTGATAATCGATATCTATAAAGAATTTTTTTTCAGATTTTGATTTGAAAAGGAGAATAAATTGTTTTCGGTTAATGTATGGTGTTTTGAAGTAGTTAAATAGAATTGTAGATACATCGAGAGGAATGGACAATTACAGCGTTTTCATTTTTATTCGATTAAGTATATTAAAAAACCTCTAAAACTCAAGTATTTCTGGTTTCAAAGACGTATTTATTTTTAAATTTATTTTTAAAGTTAGTGATACGTCACTCCTGTTAAACCTCTCTTAGCATAACAAATGACGTCACGGTCGGCTTTTTTTGTTCTTGGCGTGTTATTTCGTATCACGTTTCACTGTATCGCTTTTGAAACTGTGAAACGTGCTTTAATCCTTATCAAACTCTTTCAAATTTATGCTATTTTACAGAAACATGTCATGTTCATTCCAGTTAATTTCTTCAAACGTTGAAGGATTTCACCCGACTATTCCGATCAGATCCAACAGTCATCAAAAGTTTTGCAATAGCTCATACGCGCTCTAGTGTGTGTATTTTAACTAACAACCAAACTTGGAACAAGCTGTTTAAATTCCTTGATATGAACTGGTTAAAAATAATATTTTCTTTTTCTTTTAATGAGGTTTCGCAGAAATTGTAAGGTTTACTATTTTATAAAGTGTATTAAAGCATAGATCGAAACATCGCCAAAAACATAACATTTGACGTCAGTGCTGTTTTCAGTGACGTACATTTTCGGCAAATTTCAAATGCATTTTTTGTTGAAATTAAACATATTTGTAAATATTTAAGCTTATATTCGGAATCTGCAGCTTCTAATGTACCAGAAAAACATATATATTCTGAATTTCGCGTTTCATGCAACTTGTCCATTTATTAGAGGTAATCAGAATTTAATATGAAATAATAACATCTATATTAACATATAAAAATATGCAAAATAAACAGAAAATTAAACATGCCAAGAAGAAATCAACAAATATCACCACCTTAGATATAGAACAAAATCCACAGTAGAACTTCAAACATTCGTATCAATTGATACCCATTACCATTTGGTAAATCACAAATGAAATACTGGCAAAAACATTGCATTGAGAAGAAAGTCACTTTAAAATCGAAATAAATAATCTTTCATTTTAAAATGAAATAGTTTGTTTCAAATATCACACTTTCAATTCTGACGCTTTCAAATCTATGTGCTCAAAATAAACAGCATATGATTCATTTTTAAGCATACAATGTGCATTGTCTCAAAAATTATACATGCAAAGTTTCAAACTGAAGTAATATTTTCTCGGAGCCATTTCGACTATGCGACACACTCAGATTTAAGTATTTTTAGTAAGTTTGACTAAAGTCGTTTTTAGAGTGAAGGTGGATATCAGAATATATTTTAAAATGAGAAAATAACAATGCAGGTCATCAATGTGAAATATAAAATAAAATAGTTCCCTTGTTGATAAACACGAGTTTTTAGCCCCTTCTATACGATGCATCCAATAGTGGAAACATGCTGCGTCAAGGGCATATATCACACGTGACTTCCCTATAAACTGTAAAATATTGGTGTAAAATTAATCCATAAAACTGCTAGCAGCATGGTTGAAAAACTGGTTTCACCTCTAGCATTACGGAGTAACGTTATACATGTACTCCAAAACATGAGGGAAGCTTCAAAACTTATTCTCCGATTTTGTGGTGTATTATTACTACAGAAATTTGGTGCAACGTAACTCCATAAGTGAATGGCAGCGTGTACTGCCTACCAATTTCCAACTTTTTTTGAACCCCCCAATTTGCGGTGCAACTCCATAAAGTTCGAAGCTACCAGTTTTATCGAATAACGTTATACCCCAAAAAACGAAGAAGCTTCAAAGTTCGTACTCCTATTTTGTGGCGTAGTATTACACCATACATTTGGTGTAACTTTACTCCATGAAAGTGGTCTAAGCATGCTACATGTGCATGTGCTTTATGGAGTAATATTGTACCACAAAATGAGAAGAAGCTTCAAGATTTGCTTCATTTTGCGGTGGAACGCTACTCCATAAAGCTAGAAATCAGTATTTTCACAGAGTAACTTTACACTCCAAATTATGTGGTAGCTTCAAAGCTTATACGCCTATTTTATTGTGTAGTATTACATCGTAAATTTGGTGTAACTTTACCATATAAAACTGGTAGCAGCATGTGGTGCCTTATATTTATGGAGTAATATTATACAACAAAATAAGATAAACCGTCAAGCTTACTCCCCTTTTTGCGGTGTAACATTAATCTGTAAAGCTGAAAGCTCCCAGTTTTAGGAAGTAACGTATTGCCCCAATATATTAAGAAGCTCAAATATTGCTATTTTTTGGAGCAATTTTATACCTCAAATTTGGTGAAACTTTACTCCATAAAGCTTCAAGCTTACTCAAATTTTGCGGTGTAACGTTACTCTATAAAACTGGAGGTTACCAGTTTTATAGAGTAACGTGATACCCGAAAATAAGAGGAACAAATCTTATACTCCTATTTTGTGTCGTAATATTTCACGATAAATTTAGTGCAACGTTACCTTAACAAGAAGTTCATAAAGAACTAAAATAGCCTACTTTCCTGTTACTTAAATACTTACTGAAGTTCTAATCGGGAAAAAAACTAGGTTCCTAAAGTAAATATCATCAACAGCCGTTTCTACACTAGATTTATACACATTAGAAAAAAATCGAAACATAGCACCCAGCTATAATTTAAACTTCTAAAAGCCAAAATCAACTATTTTCCTTAATATTCTTTCGTAAATTAATTAAATATTATTTATCATCTGCTCGTGATTTATTTGTAGTTCGAAAAATAATTAAATATAAAAATATCTAACAAAAAAAGAATTTTTAAGATTTGATGGATAGAACCGATTTTGGAAGGGGGGTACGGACAGACGGACAGACAGACAGACAGACAGACGGAAAGACAGACAGACATACGAACAGACAGACAGATGGACATCAACCGCATTTCAATACCTACAGTGACTTAAATGACTCAAAATTGAATTTCAATGCTAATTCAATGGGAAATTCGCCGACAGATAGTAGATTTATGTCCGTCCGGACGTTCAGACAGACGGACAAAAAGTATGAAAGTTGGGTATCTGAGGTCATAGCTTTCTAACAAAAAAAGAATTTTTAAGATCCGATGGATAGAACCGATTTTGGAAGGGGGGTACGGACAGACAGACAGACGGACATCGACCGCATGTCAATACCTACTTTTTCATTTTTTTTAATTCTTTCGAATTAAAAAAAGAAAAGTAGGCTAAAAAACTGGAGGAAACATGTACTTCTTCCAGCATTATTGAGTTACATAAATCACTAAATATGCCTTAAGCTTACTCCCATTTTAAGGTGTAACGTTACTCCATAAAGCTTGAGACTGCACTAAACATTTTACTGCGTGTATAAGAAACCTTAAAAAGAAATATTTTACATACGTAATGTTACTGCTTGGGTATTTGCGAATCCACTAGTAAGCAATCATTATAATTTATATGCTCACCATACTAAAAGAAAATTGTTGTGTACTAAATAAAAATGTCGAAAATTAACTTTATGGAAATAAAGTTAGTTTTCTTTAGTTTTATGGATGAACGTGACACCAAGTAACACCAAAATTTAAAAGTGTCCAAATTAAATGATTAATACATTGTAAAAATAAAACATAAGAGATTTTGTGCTTGAGGACTCTTTGAGTTAACCTTTTAAATTCTCTAAAAGTTGTTTTATTAGTTTTCTTACACCATTTAAACTTCAGGTCTTTGATAAATTACCCTCCCAAGCGCAGTTTTCTGTGGGTAATAATAAAGTTGACATTCTAAAGCTAATGGCCGACTCAATCGCGAACGAGTACATTTTGTTAATGGATGTATTTTATTACGTTTTCTACTCCGACCAATAACTAGTTTGGTTTGAAAACATTGGATTGATTCAATATCGTAGTTTTATCCATTTGACTTATTTTGAAATTGGGAGAACAGATAGGGCCGTTTCATATGCAAAGGTTCCGGTAATGTTCACAGAACTTGGGGCCCGGATGGCCGAGTGGTTTGGACCAATACGCTAGCAGTCTGCACGCTGTAACGGGTGCGGGTTCGATTCCCGCCTTTGTCCTGGGAGTATATTCCTTTCTCTGTGACAGTAAAAATTTCTTTCTGTGTCTGTCTTACTTGACGAAAGCTTCATAAGCGGGTCTCTGATCAAGCACTCAAGCCGGATTATATAGATTTAACGAGCATGTACACTCGCTGGACAAATTATTAGACGCACTGCAAGATTTCATGTATCAATCAATGATGAACAAAATACCTTTAGAAGGACATTTGTGTTCCTAAACTTAAGCTATTGAATATAAAATACTATCTGCTATACTTAATAATACATATATCGACATCTTTTTTAATGATACGGCATTCTTTGGTATGTTTTCATCATTACTAAAAAAAATACAGTGCGTCTAATAATTTGTCCAGGGACTGTATATCGTAGTGGACTTTGGATTATGACAGATTTATCATGCACCAGTCCCATGAAGACAGTTCTATTTGTTGGAGATATATTTATTTTGCCAGCACGATCAGTTCAGAGGATGTATACAGCGAAGAAAAAAATGCTGAAGGTTTCCTTATAATGACATGGTTCCTTAACCTACGCGTCACGCCGATGCAATATCTAAATAGACAACTGGTACGGACACGCCTACGGTGGCGTCACAACTACGTCAAACCTTATCACATACACTGTTAAAAATTAGGCACTTTGTTTCACCAAAAATATGGTTCCTAGTAGCTGCAACGGCTGTGTGGTGAAACGTTAAACCATATTTTTGGTATTCGGTTGAACCATTTCTCGGGTTTTTGTTTCCAAATCCAGAAAAATTGTTCAACTAAACACCGAAAAAAAGGTGAAACATTTCACCACACTGCCGTAGCAGCTACTAGGAACCATATTTTTGGTGAAACCAAGCACAAAATTTTTAGCAGTGTATATACTCCACAAACAAACCATCCAGCAGCTAATTCATTCAAATTAGAACGGCTATGCCTATGATGGCGTCACAGCCACCTCAAACGTCGGTCGTCTTCTACCCCCACAAACGAAACATTCTCCCCCCGTTCAAATTGTCGATTGCATGAAGCCAAGTTTATTGAATAAATATCCGTTAAAACTTTGTCAATATCAACGGTGAAACTGAACCGTTCTCGCGGTATTAGGGCGCTTTAAGTTTCGACGCTTTATTGACGGGATAAGTTATGAGTTCCGCTATTAAATGAGCATTACTTGTTCCGAGACTAAAAATTTCTAGGACGCTGGAATTGGCCATTTAGCGGGAATATCAAGTGTTTACCGTCAATTTATTTCGGCGGTGCAATATGAGGAGGTTTGGTATTTTGAAGTGTGGTTTGATCGTTTTGAGGAGAAAATACCTTATATTTTAAATTGTAACGTTAACGAATATATTTCGTCGACCCGTTTCTACCGAAGGGTACCTCAAAGTGAAGACTGAAATTCTTCATCGTATACTACTACTACTCCCTGGCAGTACAGTCCATGCTGGACCATGGCATCTCTAACCATGCCACTCCAAAGTCGCCTGTCTCTGGTCTTCGCTTTCCAGTTCTTAATTTTCATGGCCTTCACATCTCTTTCCACTTCACATATCCATTTTTTTGTAGGTCTTCCTCTTCCTCTCTCTCCCTGAAATTGCCCCTTGAAAATTTTCTTTGTGCCTCTGCTATCGTCCATTCTTTCCATATGTCTCAGCCATTGAATTCTCTTTAATTTTATGATGGTAATAATGTCCTTCTCTCAAAATAGTCTAGCCACTTCAAAATTGTATCGCCTTCTCCAAACATCACCTTCTTTGATAGGTCCAAATATGGCTCTTAAAAGTTTTCGCTCCCAAGTTATTAACATCTTCTCTTGCTTTTGATTCAAGGTCCAGGTCTCCGACCCATATATAACTGTTGGTCTTATTACAGTTTTATATATACGTAGTTTTGTTCTTCATCTTATATAATACAATATTTGATAGAATCTTTATGACTGTAGTAATTGATTTTAAACGTGCACAAACTTGAGTTGGATGTTATTTGAAATGTCCAATGTGTGACGAGCCGCCACAACACTCCCCTCGTAGACAAGGAGGTAAAGACCTGGTTTGTAAGGACTGAAAACGCACGTCAAAGTGTTAAAAAAGCCCTGCTCATCGATATCAGCGTCTTATCTTCGCTTGGGTAGTTTGTTAGAATTCACGTCTAGCGATGCGTCCGCATCTAACGCATGCGTAGTAAGCGAAGGCCACCATTATCTCATACGAATAGGTAGAAACATCGGCCATTTCGCACGTTTTGGACGCTCTAATCAAACCACGACTGATTCGAGATTTTCGAACGTTGAGGTCAACGTTAATTTTGGTGCCGAGGTCACGTGACAACTAGGGCCAAAAAGAAAGCTGAAAATTCGGACGCACAGCTCAGCGTCCGATTTTGTGTTCTTACAAACCAGGGCTTAATAAACCGTGCGCATGCTACTTTGCTGTGCATTGTACTGCATTGAGTTCGTGGAATTGTGTGCAACCGAGGTTGAGCGCGTCGAAGCAGCAACATCATTAGAATGGTCACCAGTATAGTATGTTGCCGAAGATATATATGACGACAACCCGTGTCCACCAGAAGGTATACCTCAAGGTGAATTCTGAGTTGCTTCGACTTACATACTACCATAGATATCATAGTTAAAGTATTAGTTTGGCAGATCACGTGACCTCCAATGCTGACGACGGGGCGCGCTTGGAGGCCAAATAAGGGGGCGAAATGACCAGTGCTGCTGCCACTTTAAGGAAAACAAGAAGTTCATAAAGAACTCAAATAGCCTACTTTCCTGTTACTTAAATACTTACTGAAGTTCTAATCGGGAAAAAAACTAGGTTCCTAAAGTAAATATCATCAACAGCCGTTTCTACACTAGATTTATACACATTAGAAAAAAAAATCGAAACACAGCACCCAGCTATAATTTAAACTTCTAAAAGCCAAAATCAACTATTTTCCTTAATATTCGTTTGCAAATTAATTAAATATTATTTATCATCTGCTCGTGATTTATTTGTAGTTCGAAGAATAAATATTTGTTAATAACAAAAGTAATGAAACTACTCCGAACTGCATTAAAAAACAAGAAATGTAAATTAAAACTAAGCATAATTGCATGCAAAAGTATGCCTTGCCGCTTTCTTGGTAGATAATTAATGAATAATCAAAGAATCAAATTGTTCTACATTTTATGACGTCATTCCAAACTGATTCATGAAACTATTATTTTGCTTCAAATATGTTTAAATAAAGTTTCTCATGCCATTGTTGATTTGGCAACAGTGATTTAAATGACTCAAAATTGAATTTCAATGCTAATTCAATGGGAAATTCGCCGACAGATAGTAGATTTATGTCCGTCCGGACGTACAGACAGACGGACAAAAAGTATGAAAGTTGGGTATCTGAGGTCATAGCTTTCTAACAAAAAAAGAATTTTTAAGATCCGATGATTAGAACCGATTTTGGAAGGGGGGTACAGACAGACAGACAAACGGACAGACAGGCGGACAGACAGACGGACAGACATATGAACAGACAGACATACGAACAGACAGACAGATGGACATCAACCGCATTTCAATACCTACAGTGATTTAAATGACTCAAAATTGAATTTCAATGCTAATTCAATGGGAAATTCGCCGACAGATAGTAGATTTATGTCCGTCCGGACGTACAGACAGACGGACAAAAAGTATGAAAGTTGGGTATCTGAGGTCATAGCTTTCTAACAAAAAAAGAATTTTTAAGATCCGATGATTAGAACCGATTTTGGAAGGGGGTACAGACAGACAGACAAACGGACAGACAGGCGGACAGACAGACGGACAGACATACGAACAGACAGACATACGAACAGACAGACAGATGGACAGACAGACAGTTGGACATCAACCGCATTTCAATACCTACAGTGATTTAAATGACTCAAAATTGAATTTCAATGCTAATTCAATGGGAAATTCGCCGACAGATAGTAGATTTATGTCCGTCCGGACGTACAGACAGACGGACAAAAAGTATGAAAGTTGGGTATCTGAGGTTATAGCTTTCTAACAAAAAAAGAATTTTTAAGATCCGATGATTAGAACCGATTTTGGAAGGGGGGTACGGACGGACAGACAGACGGACAGACGGACATCGACCGCATGTCAATACCTACTTTTTCATTTTTTTAATTCTTTCGAATTAAAAAAAGAAAAGTAGGTTAAAAATACTACGAAAAAATACCATCTAATTCTAAAATTACAAAAAATATCGTAAAAATAGTAGCTGCATTTTGGAATCTTTTTAGTGACTTTAAATCCTTTTCTAGTATTTTTTTTTTGTAATTTTAGAATTAGATGGTATTTTTTCGTAGTATTTTTCTCCTTAAAGTGGCAGCAACACTGGCTATTTTGCCCCTTTATTTGGCCTCCATGCGCATCTCGTCGTTAGCATTGGAGGTCACGTGATCTGCCTATCTAATACTTTAACTATGATATCTATGGTTAGAATCTAAATGACTGGTAGTAATCCATTAGAAATGGGCACCATTTATAATTGGATATTATTTTAAATTTAACAAGTGTGGCGAACGGACACAAAACTTTGTGTTTCATCAACAAGTACCAGGACTTAATGATACCGAAAATTATATACATTTTTCGGGAATTTGCAATGTCGAAAGCATGATTTTTAAAATTATTTCATAAAAATTTGTTGCATTAAGATTGTTACAAACTTACTTTTGACAATAAGCGAAGCTTCACATTCATTGTTTAAAAGAAAGACAATTAAAAGAATAAAAAAGTTTAATTTTTCTCTGTGTATTTAAATTAAAATAATATTCAATTTCGCTCTATTTTAGTTGAAGTAAAAAATTACAATATCAATACATCGCAAAAATTATTTCGATTTTTTCCAAAGTTCCTTTTATTATTTCTTAGAATTGAAATCAAATATCATTGATACATTCGCATCCTCTTTATTAGAAAAAAGTAAACGATGGAATTTATTTCCATTCTAAAAAAATTCAATGGTCTTTTACATTTGTGACTTCCATTGAATTTTTAGATACACTGCATTTAAATTCCGGAAAATAATCTAAGTTGGGAATCGAAAATTTGATCAAATCTACATAAAAGCAACTCCCAAAAGATACCATCAGAATAGCTCCCTATTCAGCATCAACAACGTCTAAAAAAACCTCATTGGATTGGAAAAACTTCTTTTATTAGATTATGTGAATCAAATTCTTCATCTTCTTCTTGTAAAAGCAACCGAATGAAAGGAAAAGAAAACCATTAGGTCCAGTGATTTCAATTTCATGGTTCAACACGGCGTTAAAATCTTCGCAACGGAGAAAAAAATGAAATGTTTCTTCGAATTTTCTGAATACGTAAGTTGATTAAAGTCGCTGTAAATCAGAAATCGCGGCTTCTCTTTAATATTTTTTTCTTATAATGAAAGAAATATTTTTCTCCTTTTAATTCGGGAGTTTCTTCCAATGAGGAAATGAAAGTTTTTGTTCTGAAAAGTGTTTTTTATTGATTTTATGTTAAGTGTTAACGGGAGAGTAGTTTTCAATTAAGATATTTCGTGTTTTGCTATTGTATTATTGGAAAACTAACGAATTTCAATGTTGTTTTTAAATTAAAAAAAATATCGAGTAATACCAGGCTATTTTTTTTATTCCTGCAACTATTTACTTGAGGTTTTGCGGTCAGCCATAACTTCAAATAACTCATTGAATGTCTGATATTTTGAACATAGTTTTCCATTTTTTTGGACAATGTTTGATCTTTTTTGAAATTTAAATTAAATGTAATCTTTTCTTACAAGCAGCGACATAAAAAAAGAAAAATATCGATTATTTATTTAACTTTAAAAGGTAAAATTCAAAATTTATTAATATAGTTAAGAATAAATAAATCAACTTACATTATTTTTTTAGTTTTTAAGAAACTAAATGGGCATGTTCCAGATCTTGAGTGGTAACAGAAAATTTAATATGAATATAAATTCTTCCTCGAGCTTCTATTGGCGAATCCGTGTCACGTGGGAACAAAGGGCCAATCGGAGCTCCGACAGCAAGAAGGTTAAGATTTGTACTATTTTGTGTTTGAAGAACTTCTCTTAGGCTATGTCCTGACTACGCCACAAATGCCACAAAGGCAACAAAAATTGGCGACTTGGCAGAGTCAGCCCCCATGCTATTGCATCGCTTGGCGTTCTTGGCAGTCGCCAAATTTTGTTGCTTTTGTTGCCTTAGTGGCGTTTGATGTCATAGTGAGGACATAGCCTTAGGTCGATAAATTTTTTATTTAGGAAAAACACAAACGTACAAGTCAGAACGGTAGAATTCTGTAAGATCCAGCACAAACGATGTTAAACAGTTACAATCTCAGCAAGTTCTGACCAATCTGTCGCCAAGGCAACCACGAATTTTTTACATTCTTCAATTCACTACAGTTCAATTACGAAAGTCAGTCATTACGAAAAATAATGTTTTTTTTATGAGAAAGTCAATTCACTACAGAATGAAATCTAGAAGAAATTTCGTCACCTAAAACAACCCTTTTTTCTTTTGAAGATTTTTTCTTTCAGTATTCCATATAAAAGAACATTTATGATTCATTAACCCTAGAAGTTCAGCTGGGCAATAATTTTTCCAAAAGTTTTTTTTTTTCTTGAACACAGAACTATTTCGATCGTCTGGATAATAAGACGTCCCTTCTCCAGACATAAATAAGTGATGGAATAAAGGACGGTTCCATGATGGTGACAAATTAAGATGAAAGAAGACAGATGATACGATGCCTTTACCAGGGCAATAAGAAAAATATTAGAAGCCGGAAAGAAATGCTCTCTGGTCCAGCAGAATAGCACGATATTCCTTAGATATCTTTTAAAGACCATTTTTACGTAGTGATTTCTGAAATTGGATTGGAAGATACACTGTTGTACTATGTCCACTAACAAATTGGGATATTTTTTCAGTTCAAAGAGTTCAGTTCTAAGTAGCTTTTCTGTATAGAATTACAAAAATGGCCAAGTAAGTAAAAACATTAAAGTAAAAGTAATTGAGTAAGAGAAGGAAAATTAGAAGTACGTAAAACCAGTTACAGTTAACATTATCTGCAGGACTAAAAAATTCACTAGTCAGAAGGCCCTGAAAACTTTATATTTAGCTTAATCCGCTCAAATTTAGACTATTGTTCAATAATTTGGGATCCTTACTATGTATTATCACACCATGCATACACACATACGAGTTTTCAATTCATATCATCTACCTACTTGAGTGTACTTTCGATGTTCCGACCTTAAATCTCGACGTGATCTTTTATGTATTTTGTTCTTTTATAAAGTTTTAAAGCTTAATCCGCTCAAATTTAGACTATTGTTCAATAATTTGGGATCCTTACTATGTATTATCACACCCATGCATACACACATACGAGTTTTCAATTCATATCATCTACTACTTGAGTGTTACTTTCGATGTTCCAACCCTTAAATCTCGACGTGATCTTTTATGTATTTTGTTCTTTTATAAAGTTTTAAATAATTAGAGAGAGAGAGAGAGATTGTGTTGATATTCTTAACTCTGTTCATTTTACTGTTCCATGTAGATTTTTAAGAAATCATCGTTTATTTGTTAACGTTATTACAAAATCAAATGTCATTGCAAATTTTTATTCATATAAGTTTTATAAATTATACAATAAGTTCTCCAATGATCTGGATATTTTTACTATGTCTTTTAAAATTTTTAAAGCTACATGTGTTCGATTTTTTTTAACTGATTATATGTCCTTTTATAGTATTTTTTTTAGTGTGTTTGCGGTTTTATTTTCGTGTTTTATAGTTGTCTGTGTTTTTTCTTTGCACCACTGTAATTGGATTTTTATCTGTAGTGTGGTTTGTTCTAAATAAATAAATACATTAAAAAAAGCAAACTGTTTTAAGAGCCTAGTGTTACGATAAACAATTTTAATGAAAAAATATAATATTTTCATCCTAAAATATTGATTTATTCAAAGTATTCAGGTATCTTAACTTACCTATTATGAGCTTAATGCATTTCTTGGAATTAATTGATGGAATACAATATAGATTCATATTGGGACAAATTGAAATGATAGAAGATAATAAATCAAATTTCCGTATTATTTATCTACAAAAGCAATGGGAAATGTAGATCTTAATACAAAATTTGTCGGATGTCTAAAATAAGCTGAACAAAAGTTAATAAAGAACCAAAGTTAATAAGAACCAATTTTAATAAAATTATATTTTCATATGTCATAAAAGATAAAATTTAAATTAATTGCATAAATATATATAACAAAACTGCTTTCCTGAAATTATAAATCAAACAACTTAGGAAACAAAAATATATAATAAAAGGTATTACATTGAGAATGAATACATTAAATTGGAATTTTATTGCTACAATGTAACGTACCGGTGTAATCAACCAGTAATATAATTAAAAAAAATTGTAGATAAAATATTTGACTTTTTTCTTCGACTTCTGAAAGAGTTTCTCAAATATTTTCTGAAGAAAAAGAATTGAGAAAATCGCAATTGAGATTTTGGTTCTGCTTTATTGCTAGCAAGCAAATTATATAACTATGTATAATACGATTAAAAAAA
Organism: Oedothorax gibbosus; assembly: GCA_019343175.1. Taxonomy (NCBI): domain Eukaryota; kingdom Metazoa; phylum Arthropoda; class Arachnida; order Araneae; family Linyphiidae; genus Oedothorax; species Oedothorax gibbosus. The sequence goes on from CM033278.1 coordinate 31,628,679, forward strand.
TCTATTGCAAAATAATGAAACGGATAACAAGCAAGTCTCGTAATTCCATTATATGCATTTATTCCATTATATGCAGTTGTAGTTTTGTTAATAAAATGCATTTCACATCAAAGTATTATCCTTCTTTAAATGTAAATTTAGTTTGTGTTTGAATATCTACTACAGTATTATTCTGCGATAAAAATTTCGTTCCCTGATTTCAATTTCACCTTATCTATAATAATAAAAGAAAGAGTCTGTCTGCATGTCTGTGGATCGTTAAAGACCTACTTATACTGCCCTCAGAAATTCGAAATTTTTAAGATAGATTCCCTTTAATACCAACGTGTGCACCTGAGGCTTAGTTTTTTCACATTTATTCCATTTTTAGAGAAAATTCTAATTTTCTGAAAAAAAAATACACCACTTTCGCTGAAATCCGATCATTTTTTCTCTTTCGTGTTGCCATTCGACCGAAGAAATTAAAATGAACACAAAAATTAATTAAAATTGAAATTGCTTTATTTTCTTGCTATTACCTCCAGAAACTAAATTAATGATTTGAAAAATAATTGAACGTGCCAAAGAGCAAAATGTTTTTTTTAAAACCCAGAATGGAGATTTTGACGTGAAATAACATTGTTATACAATTATGGTTAATTTTGAATTTATCAGGAAAATTGCGATGACCGTAAGTTCATATTGATTTGAGATATTGATTGTGAACGTTATTTGAGAAGGTTATTCACGGGTTATTATTGTTTCATATGATACGGGTCAATGATGAGAACGGGTATTTATTTGCTAGCTTATGAATATTTGAAAAGTAATATTGCAAATATACATAAATATCCCATATTAAGCTTAAACTGAAGGTAACAAAAAGTAACTTTACGTAATGTTGAACTAAAAGTACGACAAAATAATTAAATATTAACGAATTTCGTAAAAACCGTACATAATAAGTTTTAATCTTAAATATTAGTATGCCTAAGAATCTTATTTATATGCATAAGAAAACAAAGTTAATTTTAAAATCTGGTTGTTTGTTTGGAGACAGAGCATTAATTAGATATAATCACTCGAGAAGCCTTATATCTATTTAAATATTCACCAGACCACTAAGTTATATAGACAAAAGTCTAACTGATGGTCTTTGAGTTTTAAAGTAAAATGGTTTTAAGCTATAATCTTACTATAAAACTTATATTCACCGGGTATAGTACTATTTCAACTTTTTTTCTGGCTTTTTTTTTTGGAACAAAATTTCTTTTTTTTTAATTTAACTTTTTAAATAAAGTATGGAATACACAGTAATAGAATTTCAGTACCAATTGATCCATACACTCTTAAAACAAACGAGCGGTTTTAACTCAGTCTGAGTTAATTTCCACTCCTTTCCGTGACGAAAATGCATTTCCCCTATAGGAGTGGATTCCACTCTTTTTGCGGAGTGTGTAAAAGAAATAAAAGAAAACAATCTACGTCCTACACTGTTAAAACGAGCGGTTTTAACTCAGTCTGAGTTCATTCCCACTCCTTTCCGGTGCCGAAAATGCACTTACCTTACAGGAGTGGATTTCACTCTTTTGTTTTAAGAGTGTAAAGGGCCAAAATTGGAATATTGTGCCAACCTGCTACAAAACCATATTAGTAACTATTCTCTTCAAACTTAGGCAATTTTTTCACAGAAAAAGACTAAATTAATGTATTAGCTCTATGGAACCTACCAACGTTTGACCATCATTTTTAAACAAATTGAACACCAACTAGATTACATTTAAAAAATTTATTTATTTCGTTGTTATTGCTATCTTTCGAAATACAAATTCTATTAACTCATTTAAAAAATAAAGTTACACTTAAAAAAATTTTTAAGCTATTTAAATCAAATTATAAATGTAAATACAATACCCTTAGCCAGTATAAAACAAAATATTATTATTTTTTGGTTCCCGTTATCTTAAGAATTTTTTTTAATTATATATGAAAGGGCCGGAAGACTCTTTGTATGTTGATATGAAATGTTTTCATTCTTTTTAAAAGCGAGGAATATTACATATTTATTCTTTGAAATATAAATTAATTTTTGCAAACGATAAGTAATAATTATTGAATTTTTGAAATAAAATAAATGAAACAATCCAAATTTAGCATGTAATTGTTTAATATAGAATTAATGCTGTGTTTGGTGCCTTCTTACCTGTTAAACACAACTGTTGTATGGAAGCGGATTAAGTGACAGATTCTCTCTTTTCTTTCCTTATTAAGGAAATAAAACTAATAAACAAATCTCTTAAGTTTTAAAAGCAACCAAAGTTATTTTAATTTCGGTTGTTTTTTATTTTCTCACCTCAACATTTTCCAATTAGAATTCAGACCAATGTGACAACACCACGTTCGTTTCTGATTGGATGGGAGAGCAAAACTTATCAAACTTCATTTTAAACGATTCTTTGTCTATCCATTTTATCTCTGACTACCGAGGAACAAACCTCAGCTTCCGAGGAAACTCGCAGGTTATTAAATAAAACTAAATATTTTTTATGACAAAAATATATCAGCTTGTTTCAGGTGACGTATTTCCTTCCATCTTTCATTCAACTTTTCCATCGATCGGTGCTATGTTCTCACGTAACGTTGATTAACCAATAGAAGCCGAGAAATATTTTATTTCCATTCAGCTTTTCGGTTTCCAGTCAACATCTAAAAACACTCATTTATATTTTAATGTATATAATTTTAATTTATCTATATATTTAAAAGAAAGTCGTGTTAGTTACACTATCAACTTTTAAGGGCGACATCGTACGCAGCGTTGGGAATTTGGAGGATATTTAAAGTGCCCTTCCTCTATACGGGGTATTATTCGTCGGACACTTTTTGTCTGCATGAGCCGTTTATAGGTCGGAAGTTATTTTGGGGATGCCCGGACCTGTACCTGGGACCTACCGCATGCAAGACGAAAGTCTTTACCGACTGGGTCCCCCAGCGCTATCGAGTTGCATGAAACATGAAGTGGAACGTTTACCACATTTGGGCAGTTTCGTTTTCGCGCTAATTGTGAAATAGAAACAGGCCATTATATCATATAGCTGTTCTGGCAATGTGAACAAGGGCCTATGGGAAAGCCCTCAAACTCCTGGAAGGGCCTGGATAAAATCAACCCTGATGGAGTGGACCAGTGGAGATGGGATCAATTGGTATAAAATAAAAGTTTACATAAAAAACTACTAATTAGGGTTATTAAGGGTACCCGTGCAACGCCGGGTTTATAAAGCTAGTTTTATATATATAAGTTACATCTTTGTCAAATGAACCCTGAGAACTTGGTTTTCTAAATCTAACACAACCTTTTTCTAACTAGAAAATGAAGTTTCTTTGTTCTTGGGGAGATAATTAATATCTCTTTTCTAAGCGAGTAAAATAATAACACTGCAAAAAGTAAAATAAAGAAGCCTAAATAAACTACTTTGTCTTTACAATGCAGTAAGTTTTTTGTTGCTGTGAGCAAAAAGTGGTTATGAAACATTTTTCTTGAAAATACTTTATGAGTTGACTGTGTGTTGGAATTTTTTATAAGTAGATTGTGCTTATTGCATCTATTTCGTGTATGTTACGTATTATACGGCTGAAAAACACTTAAGTCAACCTGAAAAAAAGTTTAAACAAATTTTTAAAAATGCTTGTAAACCTAAGCAAAAATTGTACAGTTTTAACTTATCTTAATATATAAGTATAAACAATAAGTTTAGATAACTTTAAAGGTAGTGGTTGCTGAAAGATGCTACAAAAATGATTAGGGGTTTTTTAGGTTATCAGATATCGATTATAATAACAAATTACGATCTTTAAAATTGCGCTCCCAGGAAAATAGTAGAACAAGCTGTGATTTAATTCAGTGATTAAAATTTATCAAGAAAGGACACATGGAGGGCTTAGGTTTTAACTTAAATAGTTGAACCCGAGAACATGGTCTAAAAAAATCCTGCTTCAAACAGGAATTAAGAAAACGTCATTTCACAATAGAGTTATCAATAAATAAATTGCTTTGCCAGATTATCTATAATAATAAAAGAAAGAGTCTGTCTGTGTGTCTGTCATCGGATCGTAAAAGACCTACTTATACTGTCCTCAGAAATTCTAAATTTTTAAGATAGATTCCCTTTAATATGAACGTGTGCACCTGAGCTTAGATTTTCATATTTGTTCCATTTTTAGAGAAATTTGAATTTTCTGAAAAAATACACCACTTTCGCTCAATCCGATATTTTTCCCTTTCTGATGCATCGGCTGAAAAAATTAAATAAAACTTTAACGAAACATTTAAATTCAAAATGCTTATTTTATTCTTTTGCCATTACTTTCAGAAACTAAATTCATTATTTGAAAAATAATTGACATGTTTCAAGTGACGTAATTCCGCCAGTCTTCATTCCCGGATTTTATTGTGGGTTTATTTAACGATTTTTTCATTGATTTTTCTGTTGACTGCATGTATGCATAATTAAGCAATAAGTGTATAGTTAAGCTATTACTGAACTATGATGGTTAATAAAGGCCATCGCACTAGAGCTATTAGTGTGTTATGTCTTTATTTTTTCGCCAAATACGTTGCCAAACTCGCCAAATTATTAACTAAAATTCGCCAAATAGGCAATTTCTTTTATGAATAATTTATAAGCTGGTCGGTTGTTCGAAGGTCATTGTGTTTGAGCTGTATAATGGGTGTGGGTAGCTATATCTATTTTCTCGCCAAATTATTTCCCAAAACGCGCCAAATGAGCTAAAAGGTTTTATGTATTTATGAGGGAATTGTGATGGCATTTATGAGTGCATTTTACAGCGTATTTTTCATTTTGGAATTTTAAGGCAATGAAACGGGATTTTATAATTTATAACGAGCGGAAACAATAATAAGTTTATGATCCTATAACAGGTTATATGGTACACATATTTGGAATCTATTTGATATTTTTTTATTCCGTGCGAAGAACGGGTATAAGTTTGCTAGTGTTATATATTTAAAGAGTTTGGAAGAGTTAAAGAAGAATCTAGATAGTTAATGAAGACCTGGTAAAACAATTAGTAAACTTTTTAACTACCATTGCCGGGCCTCTAGCCTGTTGTTGGTCAACAATTTTATTTGGGTATTTTAAAAACATTTTTCATTTCGAAATTCATGACAATTTATAATTAAATGTCCATACAAATGTTTAGAATACGCATTACCAAAATAAAAACCTAATGCTATCTCTATATTTTTTTTTAAAAAATTTGGCAATTGCATTTTTTTAAAAAAATTGTTTAATAAAAGAGTTACATTATTGAACAAAAAAAATCGTTTCATTTTTTTTGTACAAAAATAATTCATATCCTTACAACAACAGGAAGTGACAAAAGAAAATCCTGATGTTCTTGATCAAATACTTTTTACAAAGCAAAGAATAAACTTGTTTTCATTGGAACCAAATAAAATGGGACAGAGACACTAAATAAACTCCCCCCTTCTTCAAGAAGTTGAATTGTGTTGAAAAACATCCTTTTTAGAATGCCTGGTTGGCCATAGATACCGAGGAAGGAAAGAGAAAGGATAAGATGCCTTCAAGTTAAGAGTGCATGACAAATACAGGTTGCCATATGAAGTCCTTTGTTGGTGAAAAATAGGCCCAAATCGAAAATTTGGCGAAAGATTTTGTCCTATTTAAAAAAAAACATGGATTTTATGAAAAAAAATTAGTGGATTTTATCTTTCAGTACTTTTACTGTTTAGGAATATTTAAAAAGAATTTTTGAGATATCTATGCTACGATAGGAGAGGGAAAAATTTAATTTTACCAAATTATTAAAAAACCTTCTTATATGTTACATGTGAAGGAAAATAATCAAATCATAAAATAGTACTCTGAATCTACGTATAATGTACGTGACCGAATTTGACCAATGACAACGTTTTCAAACAGGGGGCCGGATTTAAAGATTTGCCGCTTGTTAATTCTCCCCCTTCGCGGTAAGGTAGCTAGTTAGCTGCAAAATAGGGTGGTACACACTAAATCGGAAGCGAAATAGGCGAATTTTTTAAACTGTTTTAATATTTTTTCTTTCAACTTCGAAATCCGGAAGGAGGGAGTGCAATTGTCCTCGCACCGACCATGTTTGCTACGAAATATTAGTACAATATATATAGTACTATATATATGTATGTATGTATGTATGTGTATATGTATGTATATATTATATATATATATATATATATATATATATATATATATATATATATATATATATATATATATATATAATATATATATATATATATATATATATATATATAATATATATATATATATATATATATATATATATATATATATATATATATATATATATATATATATATATATATATATATATATATATATATATATATATATATATATATATATATATATATATATATATATATAATATATATATATATATATATATATATATTATTATAATTTTATCTAGCAAATTTATACCCGTTCTTCGCACGGAATAAAAAAATATCAAATAGATTCCAAATATGTGTACCATATACCCTGTTATAAGATCATAAACTTATTATTGTTTCCACTCGTTATAAATTATAAAATCCCGTTTCATTGCCTTAAAATTCCAAAATGAAAAATACGCTATAAAATCCACTCATAAATGTCATCAGAATTCCCTCATAAATACATAAAACCTTTCAGCTCATTTGGCGCGTTTTGGAAAATAATTTGGCGAGAAAATAGATATAGCTACCCACACCCATTATACAGCTCTAACACAATGACCTTCGAACAACCGACCAGCTTATAAATTATTTATAAAAGAAATCGCCTATTTGGCGAATTTTAGTTAATAATTTGGCGAGTTTGGCAACGTATTTGGCGAAAAAATAAAGACATAAAACATTAATAGCTCTAGTGCGATGGCCTTTATTAACCATCATGGTTCAGTAATAGCTTAACTATACATTTATTGCTTAAATATGCATACATGCAGTCAACAGAAAAATCAATGAAAAAATCATCAAATAAACCCACAATAAAATCCAGGAATGAAGACTGGCGGAATTACGTCACTTGAAACATGTCAATTATTTTTCAAATAATGAATTTAGTTTCTGAAAGTAATGGCAAAAGAATAAAAAATAAACATTTTGAATTTTAAATGTTTTCGTTAAAAGTTTTAATTTTTTCAGCCGATGGCATCAGGAAAGAAAAAAAATGATCGGATTTGAGCGAAAGTGGTGTATTTTTTTCAGAAAATTCGAATTTTCTCTAAAAATGGAACAAATATGAAAAAACTAAGCCTCAGGTGCACACGTTAGTATTAAAGGGAATCTATCTTAAAAATTTCGAATTTCTGAGGGCAGTATATGTAGGTCTTTTACGATCCGATAACAGACACACACACAGACAGACTCTTTCTTTTATTATATACTAGCAAATTTATACCCGTTCTTCGCACGGAATAAAAAAATATCAAATAGATTCCAAATATGTGTACCATATACCCTGTTATAGGATCATAAACTTATTATTGTTTCCACTTGTTATAAATTATAAAATCCCGTTTCATTGCCTTAAAATTCCAAAATGAAAAATACGCTATAAAACGCACTCATAAATGTCATCACAATTCCCTCATAAATACATAAAACCTTTTAGCTCATTTGGCGCGTTTTGAGAAATAATTTGGCGAGAAAATAGATATAGCTACCCACACCCATTATAAAGCTCTAACACAATGACCTTCGAACAACAGACCAGCTTATAAATTATTTATAAAAGAAATCGCCTATTTGGCGAATTTTAGTTAATAATTTGGCGAACTTGGTAACGTATTTGGCGAAAAAATAAAGACAAAAAACACTAATAGCTCTAGTGTGATGGCCTTTATTAACCATCATGGTTCAGTAATAGCTTAACTATACATTTATTGCTTAAATATACATACATGCAGTCAACAGAAAAATCAATGAAAAAATCATCAAATAAACCTACAATAAAATCCGGGAATGAAGACTGCCGGAATTACGTCACTTGAAACATGTAAATTATTTTTCAAATAATGAATTTTGTTTCTGAAAGTAATGACAAAAGAATAAAATAAACATTTTGAATTTTAAATGTTTTCGTTAAAAGTTTTAATTATTTTTTTCAGCCGATGGCATCAGGAAAGAGAAAAAATGATCGGATTTGAGCGAAAGTGGTGTATTTTTTCAGAAAATTCGAATTTTCTCTAAAAATGAAACAAATATGAACAATCTAAGCCTCAGGTGCACACTTTGGTATTAAAGGGAATCTATCTTAAAAATTTCGAATTTCTGAGGGAAGTATAAGTAGGTCTTTTACGATCCGAAAACAGACACACACACACACAGACTCTTTCTTTTATTATTATATATATATATATATATATATATATATATATATATATATATATATATATATATATATATATATATATATATATATATATATATATATATATATATATATATATATATATATATATATATATATATATATATATATATATATATATATATATATATATATATATATATATATATATATATATATATATATATATATACACGTTTACGGTTTACACATTAATGGTAAATTATTTTTTTTTCTTAAAAATATTCGTATCTTTTAAAATAATTTTTATGTCAAATGCCGCTTTAATTGGTCGTAAAATTTGCCGTCCCAAAGAAATTCGCCGCTATAGGCTACAGCCTAATTAGCCTATTTAGAAATCCGGCTCTGTTTTCAAATCGTTCTTTTTAAAAGAGGAATTTACGTTCTTTTCGGAAAGGAGTGAATTTGTAATTCACTCCGGAGAAGAGTGATTCTAAAATCAGTTTTTTTTCCGCAAAGTGTTCCTTTTTTGAGCGAAGATACACTCAGACGAAGTTATTATTGTTGAATTATATTTCGTTTTTTATTGAGTCATTAATTCACTCTTGTTTTAAGAGTGTAATTAAAATTTCTGTAGAGTAAGTTAAACGATCTTTTTGAATTTGGCGATTTTCATATTGCTTCTTTCAAAACTTTTCCAACTGCCTCTAGCCTCTTTTATAGATACCTCTGAGCCATATTGCTTCTTTTTCGTTGAGTAGGTTTGTCGAATTCGATGACTATGTTCTTCGACGAATCTCTATTTTCAGATTTCAGAGCTCCAACAATAGAATAAGTTTTCGTCAACCGTATGGGGGATAATAAAACTGAAAAAGAAAGTACACTGAAAAGTGTATTGGGTACAGTTGGTGAAACTCAAAGGATATTTCAGTTTTATTTTGTTGTGTGTAAAATCGAAGGTAGTTTTGTAGGACTAGTACACTCTTAAAACAAACGAGCGGTTTTAATTCAGTCAGAAATAAAAGAAAACAATCTACGTCCTACACTCTTAAAACGAACGGTTTTAACTCAGTCTGAGTTAATTTACACTCCTTTCCGGTGCCGAAAATACACTTCCCCTATAGGAGTGGATTTCACTCTTTTGGTGGAGTGGGTAAAAGAAATAAAAGTAAACAATCTACGTCCTACACTCTTAAAACGAACGGTTTTAACTCAGTCTGAGTTAATTTCCACTCCTTTCCGGTGCCGAAAATGCACTTCCCCTATAGGAGTGGATTTCACTCTTTTGTTTTAAGAGTGTACAAATAAGAGCAGTTAGAATTGTGCTTGTAATCACGTAGTTTAGTTTAAAATTAAATATTTTAGTTTTAAACAGCATGTAAGTGAGAGCTAAAAGTAAATAGTTTTTGCTTTAAAATTACATTTATAGCGTAAGAAGTGAGATGTACTACAATTGTTGTGTCAGTCCATTCTTTTATTGTCCACTTTCACAACCCGAACTACAAATGCCACATATAAGTGTGATTCTCAACTTGAAGCAAAACAATTATGCTAACCTATGTTTCAAATCGGGTTAAAAAATTTATTAGAAGAAGATTTAATTTAAAAAAAAACCTATGAAAAATGTAAATGCTGTTTTAAATAACAAGGGAATTCCATTTTGATACAGTATTCAATGTTAAATTACATTAACATTTGGGCATTTTAATTTTTATTTCAGCATTCTTTTAGGTTTAATTATATTACAAAGTCAAAAGACAAAAGTTTGATAATTTATACGAACATGCAAAATCCTTTTTTTTTTAAAGTGTAATGTGGTACTTATAAGTCTCAATATTTTTTGTAGAGCAAATAATTTTACCAAATTTTTATCCTTTGAACTTAATTTAGCAAACAATAAAAAATATTAATGCGAAAAAAAAAGAAAGTTCGCAATTTTGGCGACTAACAGCTTAAAAGAGAACTAAGTACTGTGTTTGTTGTATTTGTTTTTAAGGTTTATAAATCGTTTGTGGAAACAGTTCTAGGCGACAGTTACTGTTACAAACCTGCTAGTTTTCTTTTCATAAACTGATCATAAAACTGAATTATAGTCACTTCAATACAGTTTAATACATGAACACTAGAAATATTTCTTTTTGGCTAGTTGAAAAAAAAACTTTATATTCTTTCGGGATGTAATTTATTGAAAATAATTATCAACTAATTTCTCATGAAGAACTTTAAAAAAATAATAATATTTGAAACTTAAAAAAATCACATTTTTTTAAAACTCTTCCGTCTGGTCTTTCTTTTTTATTAATACCTGTGTATTGCTCTATTTCCTCCTGATTTATTTTTTAATCTTTCCTGACGGTGTACCAAAATGAAAAAAAAAACTTATCCCTACCACTGATTAATTGGTTTTCCCAAAAAACTACATTTTTTATGGCGATCAGTATCAGAAACACCGGTGCCAAAGCCATAAAAAACTTTATCTAGTTACTAACAGTAATTTAAGGCTTATCCACCTAAAGGCTGGAAAAAAAAAGAGGTAATAGTATTTTTTTTCAGAGAACTGCTGTTGATACAAGAAAAATATGGTCTTCAGAGGGAAAAATTAATGAGTGAATCTTGCCAAAATTTTATTTTTCTATTCATTGTAAGATGTACGATATAACTAAATTTTTAATAAGAAATAAATGGAAATGTAGTTAAGAAATAGTGTTTTCTTTTTCAATGAATAATGCATATAGTAACTATGGTAACAATACAAGATAACTATGGTAAAAACAGATAAATTTAGTTTAACACCTGAAAAGGGGTCAAAAATTTAAAAAACCACATCTTTCTCTAATAAGTTTTCATAAAATATAGTTTTAATTAAATAAATGATATTATACAAGATAAACTCTTTTGTATAAAAAAGAAGTTTTTTTTATTTAATGTATAGTTTATAGCCGTATTAAGCTTATAACGCAAATCAACTTGAATTTATTGGCTAACTTGAGGATTATCTGTTTAAATAACGGCATGTTTCACGTCTAGAGTGGCACCAGTTCCACAGAAATGAAAATAAGGCCTCGATTGGTTAATCAATGTAGTGGGTGGGGCTTACCATGTCATTCCACCAATCAACGAAACCATAAATGGAATCTAGGAATGAAAGCATTAATGAACTACGTCACGTGACACAGGTCAATGGGCTTGTTTCACGAGGGATCTGGCAACAGCTCCGCGGTCTTGTTTTAATTTTTCTTGAATTATATTTGCCTTGGTATTCCAAATTGAGTTTTATAAGAATATTTTAGTTGTTATTTTCTAAAATTCCAACTTCTTTCAATGCAAGTTTTCCTTTATAAATGATTAAAACAACCAACAGCACAGCATGAAGTTGTAATTTTAAAAAATAACAACTAAAATAACTTATTCTTAGAAAACTCAATTTCGAATATCAACAAAAGTAATTCGAGAGAAATGAAAACAAGACCGCAGAGTTGTTGCCAAGCCCATTGAACAAAATCTGATTTGATTTTTTAAAATTTATATGAAGAATTGGTTTCATCTAAGAGTAATTTATTTTTATTAATAAACGTAAGTTTAACGCATTTTTAAGTTATGAAATTAGTTTGAAAATCTTGTACACACGTTTTTCATTTTGCTTAACTATTGAAGTTTTAACCAAACGTGTAAAGTTTATTAAATATTAATTTTGAGACAACCTAGGAAACGTGCAAATCCATTTTCGATAGAAATATAATAGTTAAGGGGGCGCATTACCCAAAATTTAGGGCTGCCCAGAAAATAATTAAGCATCTCGAATGCTGTGAGCTAAGAATTGCAAAAAAAAGGTATCCTTTTAAGGAGGAGTTTATTGAAACTGATATAGTGTTTGGTAAAATGGTTTTTGAATTTTATGTTGATTTTAAATTTTAAAATTTTCAGCTTGTGAATGGTTAAAACCTAAGGCTTTTAGCAAATTAATAAGAGCTCCAATTTTTTCTGTGTTGAAAACATATGCGTTTACAAAGTTGGTATGGGATAAGTCTAGTGTGATTAGATTTTAAAAAAAATGAAATTGAAAATTTAGAAAAAATCTTATTTTTTGGCATTTTTATACATAAAGCTACATATATTTTTGTTTAATGACAGCTCATATCCATACAACTTTTATTAATAGATATTGTGGAAACATTTTTAAAAAAACCATTAAAAATTATTTAAATTGTAGGAAGAGTACGTATTTTGAAAAACGTAAAATTTTAAAAATTAATTTTTGAAAACTTACGTTTCAATATTAATCATTTTTTTCGTACATGTTTATTGAATGTTAGTTCTTTGTAAAAATAGTTTAATTTGAATGCTAGCGATAAAAATACTGGATTTAATTTTTGGGGTACCGCGTCCCCTTAAACAAGCTCAATGTATTGAAATCTAAATGTTAAGTAGTGAAAATATGTTTAACTATTTTGGTCATTTGCCAATCTCATATAGAGTTAACCAAACATGTAATAAAATATGCATTCTATAATATTATACAAATCAAAATAACGAAATTAAAGAGAGTATTCTCAAGTAGAAAGACATAAATTATAATAATAGAGATGTAATATTCATTAAACAATTCTCGCTAAGCGTCTGTTATGCTGTTCTAAAATTAATTACTTTCTTGTATGAATAAGAACCTGGCTACAACGGAATGCGCATATTTTACCCGTTTGCAGAAAAGTGGTCTATCGCAAAAATATGTTTTTTTTAAAGGAAAATCTTTAAGTTTGATTTTTCTAATAAGTTTCATAGGCAAAAAATACTGATTCAGCAATTGTATTTTAACTTGGTACCAATCTACTTAAGGTTGAGGTACTTGAGGTTGTAACTCAGCTTTTTTCATTTTTGCTGTTCCTGCAATTTAATTGGTTGTTTCGATTTCACTCTCAAAATGAGCGTGTTTTTTCCTCTGCTGTGTTCTATTTTAGAGGGTTTTTTTACGCGCAACTTTTTTTTTTATTCTTGCCTATTTATTGAAGTTTATCGGCTCTATTTCGATTAACTTCAAGTATGCAAAGAATTACCAAAACGCCAATGTTGTTGGAAAACTTCGGTTTAGATGATATTTTGTCTTATGGGGAGAAATTAAGTGAAATTGTGTACTGCAATTTAACATGATTCACGGACAAAAAAAAAAGCTTTATTTCTACGGAAATAAATGTTTAACATTCGTTTCAGTGAGGTAGGAAAATATTGTATTCTCAAAAACAAATGCGATTCCAGAAGGACCAAGAATGAAACCAATACCGCTCGCACTGTTGCCACTCACAACGTGAAGCACACCCATTTCGAATATTTAGGTAATTCCAACTCAGGAAGTCATGCTTTTCAGATAAGTCCATAGATATCATAGTTAAAATATTAGATTGGCAGATCACGTGACATCCAATGCTAACGACGGGACGCGCATGGAGACCAGAATAAGAGGGCAATGGGGCCAGGGTTGCCACCAGTTTTAGGAGAAAAACACTACGAAAAAACACCATTTAATTCTAAAATTAAAAACAAGACCATAAAAATATTTCGGAATCTTTTTAGTGACTTAAAAAAAAACATGATACGCTTTGCTAGTATTTTTATGGTATGTTTTTGTATTTTTAGAATTAAATGGTATTTTTCGTAGTGTTTTTCTCCTAAAACTGGTGGCAACACTGGCCCCATTGCCCTCTTATTCTGGTCTCCTTGCGCGTCCCGTCGTTAGCATTGGAGGCCACGTGATCTGCCAATCTAATACTTTAACCATGATATCTATGGATAAGTCACTTTTCCGCGCACTTTTTCGATGCATTACGTTCTACCTTTGTCACTCCATAATGCATGGCTTTCGCTAAGGAAAAGTAATCCTCCCGGTGTTCTTCCGTGATTTATGGTCAGCTTCCATGAAATATGGGAGACCTCCACCGAAGGATATATTTTAGGCACGCCGCCATGTTAGGGTTATGATGTGGTGTGTAAGAATAAGAGCTTTTAGAACAATTTACGCATCACGATTTAGGTAATTTTTGCCGTTTTACCAGATAGAGTTGACCAAACTAGCAAAAAGATTGTAGCCCATTGAAATCGTAATGTCATATGTAATAACAAGTTTACCCATTTGGTAATTTGACAATCTCGTATAGAATTAACCAAACGAGTAAAAAACGCATTCTATAATATTATATAAACCACAATACTGAAGGTATAAAACGTATATCAATTAAAAAGACATAAATTATAATGAATAATATTCATTGAAACGATTCGTGATAAGCGCCTGTTATGCTGTTCTAAAATTAATTACCTTCTCATGTGAATAAATGCTCACTTTGCTCAGCTTCCATGAAATATGGGAGACCTCCACCGAAGGATATATTTCAGGCACGCCGCCATGTTAGGGTTATGATGTGGTGTGTAAGCATAAGAGCTTTTAGATAAATTTGCACACAAAGGTTTCAAAATTTCTCTGAAAAACTACGGTTAAATAACCGGTAATTTTTGCCAGAATAAGTTGACCACATATGAAAAAAAAGATGCTTATAAGCCATAATCCTGAAAGTTTAAAAGCGAATCGAATAAAAAAACATTAATTAGAATGAAAGAGACTTAATATTCATCGAAACTATTCTTCAGTAGCTAAGCTTCTGTTAAGTTGTTCTAAAATTAATTACCTTCTTATGCGAATTTATGCTCAAGTTCCATGAAATATGGGTGACCTCCACCGAAGGATATATTTTAGGCACGCCGCCATGTTAGGGTTATGATACGGCGTGTAATAATAAGAGCGTTTAGATCATTTTACACACAACGGTTTTGGTAATTTTTTAATTATATAAAAAAAGTTTCAATCTAAGGTAAATTACTAAACGATAAGGATTTACTAAAATATTCCATAATTTACTTAAGTATTCCATGGTTCACTCATTGTTAAGATAATACAATGAGAGAGAAACCAACATTGGTTTTTTTTTTCATTGGAATATACAAAGTTGATGTTTAACCTGAACTTCTAACAAATTTGAATTTGTTTTAGAAAGACTTTTTGCGTGTTTTGTAACGCGACATCAAATACTAAATAAATGAAGAATACAGGGGAAAAATAACTTGATTTCGTAGGAATTTTCCCGTATTCATTTGTGCTTGGCGGACATTGGCGACAAGAAACCGGTTTTCCTTTCGGTTCTTCTTTCGCGGTACAAACGTGGGTCCGTGTCTACTGCTCTCTGGCGTGAATCAGGGTTGCCGCGAGAGAAAAACAAAATAAGTAACCGGTTTCCTTACACCAGTTTAGACGATGACTCGCCAATGTTGCCAACGAATCCTGATGCAGACAGATCCCTATGAAATCAAGCTCTTTTTCCCCTGTACTCTTCAAATGTGTTTGATATTTTCCATTTCGCTGAAATCTCGCTCAATGAAATCGTTGGCGACTACTTTTCAGTAAAAGTAGTGGACCAAATGAAATATTTGGGGAAAAAAATGTTTTTTTTTAAATATGAAACATGCCCATTGTAGTTATGTAAAACATTTTTTTAAAAACAATAGATCTCATTATTTGGAAATAATGCAATTTTTGGATCACGTAAGACAAATTATTTCAAATGTGGCGATCGTAACTACAACTTCTATCGTGACTGATTCCGTGTATTTTTCGAATTTAGTCAATATAAAGTTTACCATTTGAAAGTATTTTCTGCTTCTATTTCTGTATGCATTTATTTAACCTTTTTCCACAAAAGTATTATTTGTCATTTTGATTAGAAAATATTATATAATTAGTTAGGAAAATTTTAAGGAACCGTAGGATGGACGCAAGTAAAAAATTACGAAAGACACCTTCAGTTTCTGGGTAACGAATCATATTAATAAATTAAGATTTTTTTTAAGTCTTTAATTTTTAATTTGTTATTTCTTAAAAGTAAAACCATTTCCACTGAATAGGATGAATTACAGATATCCTAATTAAAATGCTAGGGATCAAGTCCACAGAAGTATTTCCACACAGCCTTCTTCTTTTATTAAAATGTTTAGAGGAATAAGCTTGAAGGGAAACTCTCCAATGGAATTGACCTTTTTTTACATTCAGCTATTCATTTGGAGCAGTTATGATAAATGTCCGGTCTGCTCATTGCAAAAAAAGCACGTCCCATTAATAGTTAGAAAATGAATCAGCTCCATTACACTTTTACAGTTTAAAAAGATCATAAAGCCGCCAAAAATGGGTACTGCTAGCGTATTATGGTCGGTCGCGATTTGGCGACTTTCCTTTTGTAGCCAAGTAGCGAAAACGTACTTAAATTGGTAAACATTCCAGTTCAACTCAATAGATGTTTACATCAATCTTGTTGCTATAGCAACCCTGTGTTTACTTTTTCACGAACCCCAAAGTCGCCAAATAGCATTCCGGCCATAATACGCTATAGCTGTTCCCAAAAATGTACAACCACCTACAAAGTGAATATTACTATTAACTGTATATATATGGTGGTCTTTAACTATGTATAATGTGTTTCGTCACCAAAGATACCGTTTGGCGAGATTTGCTCCCGCGACATGTAAAAGTATCGAAATTTTTTTTCGAAAACTACTGTTAATTCTACACTGTTAAAAATTTTGTGCTTGGTTTCACCATGATATTGGTTCCTAGTAGCTGCAACGGCTGTGTGGTGAAATGTTTCACCTTTTTTTCTGCGTTTGGTTGAACCAATTTTCTGGATTTGGAAACAAAAACCTGAGAAATGGTTCAACCGAATACCAAAAATATGGTTTAACGTTTCACCACACAGCCGTTGCAGCTACTAGGAACCATGTTTTTGGTGAAGCAAAGTGCCGAATTTTTAACAGTGTACATAATTCTGTCTGTCTACTTAATATTAATTGATATTATTAAGGACATTTTTACCATAACATTTTTACTCTACCTTACCAAAAAAATTATATTTGTCACCAAAGATTGCGTTTGGCGAGATTTACGCCCACGATATGGAAAAGTTCATAAATACCTTTTCTTACCGATACACTATGCTATAGATCAAGGGAATAACCACATTAGGTGTTCCTGCCAAAAATGCTGATCCCTCGATCCCCCAAAGGATTCATATGTGTATCCTAAAAGATGGATTTTTAGTCCTTTAGGGGAAGTTATTTATAGCTGAGTGATCTAGGCTGCATCACCTCCATAAATTGTTTATGATCGTACTGTTGAAGAAATTGCTTCTGTGCAAAATATCGATAAAATTTTAATATATCTTTAACTCCGTCACTCCCAATAATTCCATTTGGAATCATCAGCTTTCGGTTATTATTTATTATTTATCATGGTTATTATTTATCGGATATCAATTTATTCATTTATTTTTCATAAAATATGAATATCTTCATAAAAGTTGACCTAATGTGCACGGAATTAGTTTTAAAAATGAACTCATTAAAATTTTTCAAAATAGGTATACTTTTTGTTTCAAATTATCCTACAGTTATCATATCAAGGTCTAAAGATGTAAGAATGCAATTTATAAATTTGATTTTCAAACTTTTAGACTTCTCAAATCGGAGCCGAAAATTATACATGCTGGGGTTTTTCTGGACGTTCCACCTAGAATATTTGCCGTAAGTGTTCTTGAATAAATAAATCAGTAAATAAGTTCTGCATGGAATTTGGCATTTCCAATGCTGTTTATAAGTAACGGGAAGAAAATCCATTTAGTTGAAATCAGAAACAGTATATAAATCGTTGATTCAATTAAGATTCAATTAAGAAAGAATTTTGTAATGCACAATAGTTATTTATGCAACAAGTGTGAAAAGTAACACTTTTTAAAACTAGTGAATTTTATTTCACTCGCTCGTATCTCGCTCGTGAAATAATGACACGTGTTTTTACTTTTCACACGTGTTTCATACACTGTTTTTTATAATTACGTGAAAAAAATCAAATCTCATTGGTTCAAAAATAATTCACCTGCTAATTTTTTACGTAAAGAAGATTGGCATCGATAAATCTCTGGAACTACAAAAGGCAAACTTATTTTTTAGTTTAAAGTCAACCATTTGAACATGGATACTGATTCAAAAATAAAAAAAAATAATAACATTCACGCGCATAATATCTATAATAATAAAAGAAAGAGTCTGTCTGTGTGTCTGTCTTCGGATCGTAAAAGACCTACTTATACTGCCCACAGGAATTCGAAATTTTAAAGATAGATTTACTTTAATACTAACGTGTGCACCTGAGGCTTAGTTTTTTTCATATTTGTTCCATTTTTAGAGAAAATTCGAATTTTCTGAAAAAAATACACCACTTTCGCTCAAATCCGATCATTTTTTCTCTTTCCTGATGCCATCGGCTGAAAAAATTAAATAAAACTTTTAACGAAAACATTTAAAATTCAAAATGTTTATTTTATTCTTTTGCCATTACTTTCAGAAACTAAATTCATTATTTGAAAAATAATTGACACGTTTCAAGTGACGTAATTCCGCCAGTCTTCATTCCCGGATTTTATTGTGGGTTTATTTGATGATTTTTTCATTGAATTTTCTGTTGACTGCATGTATGCATATTTAAGCAATAAATGTATAGTTAAGCTATTACTGAACTATGATGGTTAATAAAGGCCATCGCACTAGAGCTATTAGTGTGTTATGTCTTTATTTTTTCGCCAAATACGTTGCCAAACTCGCCAAATTAACTAAAATTCGCCAAATAGGCAATTTCTTTTATGAATAATTTATAAGCTGATTTTTCATTTTGGAATTTTAAGGCAATGAAACGGGATTTTATAATTTATAACGAGCGGAAACAATAATAAGTTTATGATCCTATAACAGGTTATATGGTACACATATTTGGAATCTATTTGATATTTTTTTTATTCCGTGCGAAGAACGGGTATAAATTTGCTAGTCTATAATAATAAAAGAAAGAGTCTGTCTGTGTGTCTGTTTGTCATCGGATCGTAAAAGACCTACTTATACTGCCCTCAGAAATTCGAAATTTTTAAGATAGATTCCCTTTAATATTAACGTGTGCACCTGAGGCTTAGTTTTTTCATATTTGTTCCATTTTTAGAGAAAATTCAAATTTTCTGAAAAAAAATGCCCCACTTTCGCTCAAATCCGATCATTTTTTCTCTTTCCTGATGCCATCGTCTAAAAAAATTAAATAAAACTTTTAACGAAAACATTTAAAATTCAAAATGTTTATTTTATTCTTTTGCCATTACTTTCAGAAACTAAATTCATTATTTGAAAAATAATTGACATGTTTCAAGAGACGTAATTCCGCCAGTCTTCATTCCTGGATTTTATTGTGGGTTTATTTGATGATTTTTTCATTGATTTTTCTGTTGACTGCATGTATGCATATTTAAGCAATAAATGTATAGTTAAGCTATTGCTGAACTATGATGGTTAATAAAGGCCATCGCACTAGAGCTATTAATGTTTTATGTCTTTATTTTTTCGCCAAAGACGTTGCCAAACTCGCCAAATTATTAACTAAAAGCGATTTCTTTTATAAATAATTTATAAGCTGGTCGGTTGTTAGAAGGTCATTGTGTTAGAGCTGTATAATGGGTGTGGGTAGCTATATCTATTTTCTCGCCAAATTATTTCCCAAAACGCGCCAAATGAGCTAAAAGGTTTTATGTATTTATGAGGGAATTGTGATGACATTTATGAGTGCATTTTATAGTGTATTTTTCATTTTGGAATTTTAAGGCAATGAAACGGGATTTTATAATTTATAACGAGTGGAAAGAATAATAAGTTTATGATCCTATAACAGGGTATATGGTACACATATTTGGAATCTATTTGATAGTTTTTTATTCCGTGCGAAGAACGGGTATAAATTTGCTAGTTTATAAATAATGCAGATCAATAAATTTCTCGATTTTATGAATATTATGAAATAGAAATTTTACTTGAAATGTTGGCATCTCATGAAAAGAGTGAAAAAAGTACTTTTTTTTCACTGCTTTTGGGCGAAAAAAAGTAATTTTTTATCACTGTTTCTAAAAAGTATAACTTTTCGCACGCGTCATGATATTAAAATTATAATGTAAAAATAGGATTTTTTTCACTCAATTATAAAAAACATATTTATTTTTTTAACTTCTATTTTTTTTAATAACCCTTCTTTCTATTTTTCAAGGAACAACTCACGTTGATGGATATGGAAATCTTTACTAAAATCCCATACGAAGTAAATGTTTTTCTTTTGTGATAAATATGATTGAATGCGTCATTATTGAAAGCATTAAGACTTAAATACATATCATATTAAAAATACCCAATTGGCTTGTTTCATATAAATCATTCCTGGATTTCATTGGTGGTTTCGGTCTTTGGTGGTATGGTGGTGGTTTGATTGGCCCACTTCATTCATTTATTAACCAATCGCGACCTTATTTTCATGCTTGGGGAACTGTTGCCCCTCAATATGCGAATCATAGACATTGAGTTGCAATAAGTGAAAATGAAAATCATTATTAAAAGCCTTATCATTACATTTTCTTTGTTAAAAAAAATGCAATAAATTCTTTATTTATTACCGAAAAAAGAATTGGGGAAACCATTATAATAAGTTGAATTTTGTGTTCATGTGTGTTTTTAGGAAATTATTCAACAACCATTCTGCAAAGAAAATACTCCAAACGTGATGGCCATGATTTACAGATACAACTTTGTGAGTATTTCTTGGTATTTATATATACTAATTTAAAAGTGTTTTTAAGCGCTCTATGCCAAAGCAACGGGTGATATATTCAAATTGTTTTTGCTATTTAGCCACAAACTTTAAATACATTTCCTCCCATCACTGTATTCCAATGATCTTTAATATAGATATATACTGAATAGACCACACAATATTGAATAAATGTAATGACAGATTTCTAAATACAACAAATTTGGCTTCTTTTCTAACTTTAGCGCAGGTATTTGGCTCTCTTTAACGATTCCTCAACGCTCATTTAGAACCATTTGCGATAAAATTCCAAATGTGTCGCCATATGTTGATTTTTTTTTTCTTCTGCGCATAACCGCCATTTTAATAGAGCTAGACTGGTTGCAGTTTTTGAACTCCGTTATCACTGAGAGCAGTCCATCTTGTTTAAATTATAGATCGTTGGTATATTTTAGAGAATCATTCATCGATGTTGATTTTCTCCTGCAGGAGGAGGCCTGGACTCGCAGAGAAGTCTTTAAAGAAGTTGACCCGAAGAGGATCGCCAAAATCATAGCTCATCTCATCAAAGTGGCGGGTGAACTTCGCGATCTGAACAACTGCCACGCAGAAATGGCTGTGCTATCTGGCCTAGGAGACAAGGCCATCCAGAATCTCAAGAATTCGTGGAGGGTAAGGCGTGCAGCGAGCTCCTGGTTGGGGCTGGAACATAAGCCCGGCAGCCAAAATCCGATGGAATGAAACCCGATGGAACGAAAGTCCGACATGGTCGAAACCAGACACAAGAGAAATACAGATTTTTTTGTTTATTCCTTTAAATTTTACGAATTTAGAACGTTTATTTTAAATAATATATAATATCTGCTTGTTGTTAAATATTTGAACTCAGCGCGAAAAAAAACATTAATTTACTACATATCACCTATTATAAGAAAAAATTATGTTCATCGGGACCAGAAAATATTAAGCTGCTTGTTGTTAAATATTTGAACTCAGCGCGAAAAAAACCATTAATTTACTACATATCACCTATTATAAGAAAAAATTATGTTCATCGGGACCAGAAAGTATTAAGCTGCTTGTTGTTAAATATTTGAACTCAGCGCGAAAAAAACCATTAATTTACTACATATCACCTATTATAAGAAAAAATTATGTTCATCGGGACCAGAAAATATTAAGCTGCTTGTTGTTAAATATTTGAACTCAGCGCGAAAAAAACCATTAATTTACTACATATCACCTATTATAAGAAAAAATTATGTTCATCGGGACCAGAAAATATTAAGCTGCTTGTTGTTAAATATTTGAACTCAGCGCGAAAAAAACCATTAATTTACTACATATCACCTATTATAAGAAAAAATTATGTTCATCGGGACCAGAAAATATTAAGCTGCTTGTTGTTAAATATTTGAACTCAGCGCGAAAAAACCCTTTAATCTACTACTTATCACCTATTATAAGAAAAAAATTATATTCATCGGGACCAGAAAATATAATAAATAAGTGTCTAAATTATAAAACGAAAACAATAAAAAAACATAAACAAATTACTATTTAAAATACTCTGATTAATTATGTATGGGATTTCCATATAAAATGCATTTCGAATATAACACACCTTTTTTTGTACCGAAAGTATTTTATGTTTACATAGTAATACAAGAAAAATCCATCTTCCCAAATACAAAAATTAGTACTTTAATTGCACTTAATTAAGATAACGACATTAATTTATTGATTTGTTAGGCTTTCAAACCTGTCGGCATTACCCTATTGGAAATTCCCGTAAAATAAAGCAATAAAAATGTTTAGTGTGTTATGGCCCCAATAAAATTTTACGGGACCCGTAAAATTCTATTGGTTTGAAAAATTTTATTGGGGCCATAACACACTAAAAAATTTATTGGTTTTATTCCCAATAGAATTTTATTGGACCCGTACAATTCTATTGGTTTGCAAAATTTTATTGGGGTCATAACACACTAAAAAAACTTATTGGTTTTATTCCCAATGGAATTCTATAGGACACATAAATTCTATGGGACCAGTAAAAAAAATCCATAAAACTTAGGGGTTGTAGACCTATAAAATGTATGGGGATATAGCCTATCGAGATTACGTCCCTGTCGTGTCTAGGGACTGTCGGGATTTGGCTGTAGGGCTTCTGGCTTGTCGGAATCCCCAACTTATACAGTAACATTTTGTTCACACAAAAAAATATACGTTTTTAATGCGAAAGTTTTCTGATTAAATACAGTAAATCCAGTTAAAATACGATCCAGTCCCGTTAAAATTTTCTTACTTTATTTTTTAATTTTCTTACTTATCGAGAATTTTTTTAAAATTAACTGATAATCACATATGAATTTTAAAATACTGACTTTTTTCCGTTAATTTTTTTTTGTTGAATTTTTTTGTTGCAATTTTTTTTTTAATTTTCAATTGTAAGTATGCTTAAAACACTATTAGTTTAATGTCATTATACTATAATTTTAACTACTAATTTAAAAATCAATATTCGTTTTAGCATGTGCCTCAAAAAGGTAAAGAACTCTTTAGACGCTTGTCCAAAATCACGGATCCTGATTATAACTATCACAATTTAAAGCATTCCATGAAAGTTTCCGGGTCACCCGCAATTCCTTTTCTAGGTAAGTTTTTATAGTTATTTCAATTACTAAATTAATGATTGTAGTTAAATATTATAATTAGTATATTCTGTTTCGCATCGTTTTTAACTTCCACACTACGATTATAACGTAAAAAGTGGAAGGTTTTATAATCGTTCAGTCCGTCGGTCCGTCCGTCTGTCCGTCACCCGCTTTCACAAAATGAACCGCAAGTGACACAAACAAGTGGAATACTTCATTTTGAAGCAAAAAATCAGGCTTGGCTACATTCCAAATTTCATTAAAAAATTTAAATTAAAAGTTTATTTAAAATTTAAATAACTAAAAATTTAATCTACATTGAAGTAACATGCAAATTCCATTTTTATTCAATATTTTCACTGTTGCCATTTCGTCAAACGTACGAGAAACTTTATTTAAAATAAAAATAAAACTTTTCAAAAAATATTTATTTATGTGATATTCAATTTGGATTGATGTCACATCACATTAGAGTTCTTTTGATGGTTCATTATTTATATATGAAGAAAGATGCATATGGAGAGTGCATAAAAAATATGAAAAGCTTCGCTTTTATTTTTAAAGCATCAATTTTACTAATTATTTATTCTTCGAACTGCAAATTAATTTAAGAAACGATAAATATTATTAATTGAATTTTTTTCGAAAGAAAGTTAATGAAAATGAGAAATTATGGCGACGAAAAGTTGTTTATTAGGAAAACGACTAAGAATGTTCATTTTTCGCATGAAAATCGTATCCTTTTTTAATTTTTTTAAATTATGTAAAGTTAAATGATATAATAGTTTCGCTTCCATTTTTTCAGAAAAAACACACAATTATTCTTTTCTCAACTTCTTCTAGTTTTGGCGTTCAAAAGTTTAAATTAGAACCTGTTAAAGGCCCTGTTTGACGAATTTCTAAGGTATATAAATAGTGTGTTCCCTGGTGAGCACAAATAATGTGTGAAAGTGGTTTAAGTGACAGATTCTGTTACAAACCCCTACTTGTTATTGTTATGGGGTTATTTTACTAACTTCTAAAGAACGCCTGATAAACTAGAGTTATGTAACACTATATGTCTTTTAATTAATACTCAATAAAACGGTGCACATATAAAAATAATATGCAATGTATTTATATGCCATATAAGGTCTTGAAAATCTAATAACGACTGTCAAACAGACAGGTCTGGAACTCGTAAAAATGTGAAGTCTGTACGTGTTTTCGTTTTACAGCAATACTTTTAAAACCAAAAAAGTTCTGTGGCATCTATCCTTTGCTCATAAGCAATTTTTTCGAAAATCTCAGTATAACGTTCGACAGATACCAGGAACAGATTTTTTCAAAAACATTTTTTAAATATTCTAGGTGCCTTTCATTCATTGGATGGTAAGTTCGACAACAACTTTTTTGGTCCTCGTTCCAACGAAAAATCCAGCTACGGTAAAATATTATAATTTTATTTAAATAAGAACAATTTCAATAGCTAATCTTTTAATTGTTTTAGGCTTTAGATTACCTTAGATTAAATAAAAACAATTTTGATAGCAAATTGGCTGTTTGTATTAGGATTTAGATTACCTTGGATTAAGTAAAAACAAGTTCGATAGCCAATTTGTTGATTGTTTTAGGCTATATATTACCTTAGATTAAATAAAGTTCGATAGCCAATTTGTTGATTGTTTTAAACTATAGATTACCTTAGATTAAATAAAATCAAGTTCGATAGCCAATTTGTTGATTGTTTTACGCTATAGATTACCTTAGATTAAATAAAATCAAGTTCGATATCAAATTTGTTGATTGTTTTAGGATTTATATTACCTTGGATTAAGTAAAAACACTTTCGATATAGTCAATTTGTTGATTGTTTTAGGCTATATATTACATTATATTAAATAAAAACAAGTTCGATAGCAAATGTGTTTATTACTTTGGGCATTCTATTACCTTGAAATTACTGTTTTGACAAAATTAAGGACTTAATTTTTTTTTGTCTTAAAGCAAGACCTTTACATTCTGAGTATATCTCATCATCTGCAGGGTATTATTGAAGTTCAGGGTTCCACCTTAATTAGAATTTTGCAATATTATATATTTGTGCTCCTTTTTTTCGTTTATTTTCTTTAGCCCATTTGAAAGAAGAGTTCATGATACAATTATACTTAACACCAGATTATGAAATGAACTATGAAGCAGCAAATGATCTTCGAGAACTCCACCTTACGTGAGCACTGCTTTGTATTTTGAAAACTTTATTGCTTCTTAAAGTTAGATTAAACTTTTGCTAAATGATATACTATTTTATAACATAATAATAAACATCATTATTAAACCAACTTAATAGTAAACTGGCTAAAATTTCATTTCTTTAAATGAACATATTCAATTAAAAAAATCTCTGTTACTCTGGTAAAATATTTGAGCCCAATCGAGACAAAAAATAATTGTTGGTAATAAAGATATCGGGCTTTTCTTCGGGAAAAATATGTAAGTATGTGTTTTGTACATTATCCATGAAACACCCTACAACATAACTAAATATTCATCAATTATCATATTTAATAACATATGTTTCTTTTTAAATATATAAAGCATGAATGATTGTTTTAAATAGAAAATCTTACAATAAAGTAATTATTAAGTATCAATTGGTAATATCAGTTATAACTATTAGCTGTTTTTTGTTACAAACTTTTCTTTTTATTGTGTAGAAAAAGTAGTCATAATTATGTTAATTAGTTTCAAGTATCATCAGCTGTTATCAGTTATAAACTTTTATTTATTATGAAAGAAATAGTGATGATTATGGTAAAGATTCAAAGCAATTTATAACTACTAAGACTCATAATTCTTTCTCGTTTTAGTATTTCAAAAAGATTGGAACCATAAAAAGAAAAGTGAGCATAGGAGGAGGCTAGTTATTTTTTGAAATATGGCTCCTTACTTCATCTCTAATATTGATAATTGTGATGTAAACAGACTGCATGATCTCCGAATAGTTATGTGAGACATTATGATTGCCTTCTCTTCAATAATAGTTATAATACAAGAACTGCTAAGAGAGTCATCCTAAGTAATAACTGTCACTAATTTAAAAAAAAAACTTCTGTTAGATGGAATTGTATTAAAAGTTAAGTCTAAATTTATTTTATTGTAACACTTGAAGAATAAATATTTTACTAAAAATTTTAGTTGCATTTCGCTTCCCACTTAACCCGCTTCCACACAACAGTTGTGTTTAACAGGTAAAAAGGCGTCAAACACAGCATAATTTCTATAATAAACATTTACATGCTAAATTTGGCTAGTTTCATTTATTTTATTTCGAAAATTCAATAATTATTACTTATCGTTTGCAAAAATTTATTTATATTTCAAAGAATAAGTATGTAATATTCCTCGCTTTTAAATAGAATAAAAATATATTTCATATCAACATACAAAGAATCTCGTAGTGAAATATATTTGACGTCATTTCAAACTGATCGATGTCGCAAAAATAATTTACTTAAATTTATTGTCTAAAAAAATTAAAGTTTCTCGAGCGACTGTTGCGAATGACAATGGTGATTTAATTCCAATAAAAATGGCTTCCTATGCTTTTTAAATTAGCACTAAATTTTGCAGTTTTTTTTCATAATTGAAGTACGTCGAATTCGAATTATTTTCTGAAATTTTCAATGTATTCTAATTTCGATGCGCTGAATTTTTTGACGTATCACACTTGTCCGTAGCATTTGTAGTTTGGCCTATGAAAGTGGGTGACGGACAGACGGACGGACGGACTGAACGATTATAATACCTTCCACTTTTTACGTTATAAACGTAGTGTGGAAGCTAACAATGACAAAGATGTTTTAATGCATTCGATGGTGCAAAATTCTCTGGAAAATCTGACTGCATTCCCAATATTTTATTAATGCGGAATAATATACATTACTTTGCCATAAAGTATTAACAAAAATGGAAGTGTAAGGTAACAAACATGTAACATGGTGAGTTCAAACGTCTTTCATTTGTTATTCTAAAATACCAAACTAACGCTAAACAAAACATAAAATATTGGAGTGAGTTTTTATAGTAAAATTTGTCTGTAAAAATATAAATCACAATACTGTAAACTCTTATCTTACTCAGTTAATTTAAAAATTAACGATTAATCAAAATTACAAGTCCAAAAAGTCATATAATTTTCAATCATATAAGCATTTTAACCATCAAACATATTTACACTATAAATATGTCATATTTCAAACAGAATAAAGTCTAATTTTGAATTATGAGCATTTTATAGCAAGTGGTGCTGCTAAATTAATGTAAAAACACCGAGTTGCACATTTATACTGCAATTAAATGTAAAAAAATATTACGGCTTTTTCATTTTTATAAGCATCTGTATTTTAGCACTTTTTAATGGTATTTTCCAGGTTACTTTCTATTTTCCTATTTTTTCGCATGCTCTGTATTTTTCTTTGCACAGAATTTGATGATAGACTTCCTATTTATTCAAAAGAACGCGGGTTTGCAAACTTCATTTCAAAGAGAAAATATTTGCTTTCAAAAAGGGAGATGAGCCTTGTTGAGGTTTTTTTATCCACTCTTTTATACAATTCAAATATTTTTTTTATAGTATCGTGCAAAAAAACTAACTTTTTCAAATCAATAATCGTGGCAAAAGTGATGCTTTTAACGAAATCGTGTTTCAAAGTTACTTTTACGCACTAGTGCGACAAAGTAAATAAGAGCATCTGATTGGTGTAGAATTCTTTATTTGAGCGGGATATTATCGGCGGCTTTGTAATTGGTGTAAAATTTTTATTGAGCGTGATATTTTATTCGCGGCTTTGAGATTGGTGTAAAATTATTTATTTGAACGTGATTCTTCATTTGGCGTCTTATCTCCAATGCCAATCTAAGAAATACTTTTTGCACGCGATTTTAAAATAATCATTAATATAAATAATTACCTTCAATCATTTGAACGTGATAATAAAATAATTAATAAGCCAATCAATAAATGCCAATTTAATATATACTTTTTTTGCACGTTATTATGAAAAATAGTGTATGACAACACGTTGAAAATAACCTTTTTTAAACTCGTGAAATAATTTTTCAACTCGTTTAAAAAAGCCTTACTTTTCACACTAGTTGCATAAATAACTATTAATAATTCTTTTTTTGTTAGAAAGCTATGACCTCAGATACCCAACTTTCATACTTTTTGTCCGTCTGTCTGTACGTCCGGACGGACATAAATCTACTATCTGTCTGCGAATTTCCCATTGAATTAGCATTGAAATTCAATTTTGAGTAATTTAAATCACTGTAGGTATTGAAATGCGGTTGATGTCCAACTGTCTGTCTGTCCATCTGTCTGTCTGTTCGTATGTCTGTCTGTTCGTATGTCTGTCCGTCTGTCTGTCCGCCTGTCTGTCCGCCTGTCTGTCCGCCTGTCTGTCCGTTTGTCTGTCCGTTTGTCTGTCTGTCTGTCTGTACCTCCCTTCCAAAATCGGTTCTAATCATCGGATCTTAAAAATTCTTTTTTTGTTAGAAAGCTATGACCTCAGATACCCAACTTTCATACTTTTTGTCCGTCTGTCTGTACGTCCGGACGGACATAAATCTACTATCTGTCTGCGAATTTCCCATTGAATTAGCATTGAAATTCAATTTTGAGTCATTTAAGTCACTGTAGGTATTGAAATGCGGTTGATGTCCATCTGTCTGTCTGTTCGTATGTCTGTCTGTCTTTCCGTCTGTCTGTCCGTCCGTCTGTCTGTCTGTCCGTACCCCCCCCCCTTCCAAAATCGGTTCTATCCATCGGATCTTAAAAATTCTTTTTTTGTTAGAAAGCTATGACCTCAGATACCCAACTTTCATACTTTTTGTCCGTCTGTCTATCTGTACGTCCGGACGGACATAAATCTACTATTTGTCGGCGAATTTCCCATTGAATTAGCATTGAAATTCAATTTTGAGTCATTTAAATCACTGTTGCCAAATCAACAATGGCATGAGAAACTTTATTTATTTAAACATATTTGAAGCAAAATAATATTTTCATGAATCAGTTTGGAATGACGTCATAAAATGTAGCACAATTTGATTCTTTGATTATTCATTAATTATCTAACAAGAAAGCGGCAAGGCATACTTTTGCATGCAATTATGCTAAGTTTTAATTTACATTTCTTATTTTTTTAATGCAGTTTGGAGTTTCATTACTTTTGTTATTAATAAATATTTAATTATTCCTCGAACTACAAATAAATCGCGAGCAGACGATAAATAATGTTTAATTGATTTGCGAAATAATAATAAGGAAAATAGTTGATTTTGGCTTTTAGAAGTTTAAATTATTAGCTGGATGCTGTGTTTCGATTTTTTTTTCTAATATGTATAAATCTAGTGTAGAAACGGCTGTTGATGATATTTACTGTTAGAAACCTAGTTTTTTCCCGATTAGAACTTCAGTAAGTATTTAAGTAACAGGAAAGTAGGCTATTTTAGTTCTTTATGAACTTCTTGTTTTTTCTGAATTAAAAAACTTTTTTATGGCCCATAGAAGTACTTTTCAATATTTAGAAATTACTTTGGCCATTCACTGTTCAAAAAGTTTCATTGAGCAAAAAATTTTAAAATTTGTCCATATTTCAAAGAAAAACGGAATTCGTTCAAGTGTAAAATGTCATTCTTGAAGTATTTAAAACTTATATTTTAGAATATTACATACAAAATATCTGAAAGCTTTAAAAATCTATTCATTAATAATTTACGAAGAACACATAATGGATATACGAGCAGATGTATTTATTTCAAAATCAGAGACGTGCATATTTAATTTTTTTAACTCGGCACTCCGGCTAAAAAGTTTTGAAACAAAATATTTTATAAATCCTCATTATTTTGAGATTATCCTAGAATACATATATAAAAAAATATTCCTAACTTGGAATAACTCAGTAATAATTTAATTATTTTTAAATCTACTAGGCATACCTCGTATAGAGGGAAATTCAAAAACTTATTTTCAGTAATAAGGTAATTTAATTCCAACTTTATGGTAGGCTTAGATAAGTGGATATTCGAATTTCTTAAAAGCAAAGGATTCTTTAGCGAAACTTACATTTAACTTATATTTTAACGAGGCATATTTTAAACTTTGTTTTACATTGAAATACCAGAATAACGACACATAATAAGCTTTAAAGTAAACTACATTCATCTGTTTTCTTATGTGAAATGTTTGGAGAGTTCTCAAGATATTTCGTTTGATAGTTGGTGCAAAAAATATTTATAATAGATTTACATTTGAGTTTAAGTATTCAACATCTGGGGCCCGGATGGCCGAGTGATTTAGACCATTATGCGCACAGACTAGCAGTATGCGCGCTGTAACGGGTGCGGGTTCGATTCCCGCCTTCGCCCTGGGTATATATTCCTTTCTCTGTGACAGTAAAAAAATTCTTTCTGTGTCTGTCTTACTTGACGAAGGCTTCATAAGCGGGTCTTTGATCAAGCACACAAGCCGGAATATATATGTACCTACCCCCTACCCCCCCCCCCCCCCCTCAACATCTTTAAAAAAGCAAATAAAAAAATTAGTATTTTTATACAACGTTTTCAGACACAATGTAGTTATTCATGTTTTGATAGTTCTTGCATAAAAATAATTATAATTAGAGAGAAAACTAAACTAAAGTTATCATTTTTGGTGAGTTCTGTACATATTTAATATTTGATTCAAGAACTATATATTTCCTAGACTTATATTTCAGCCATAATAATTAAACATCATTAAAAATGTAAAATTCAAAAAAAAATTATTTAGTGTCCTTGAATAACATTTTAAGATATACAAAGTTATTCTTCAAGATTGCTAAATTCTACATAGAAACTTCTACTTTCTTGCTAAATTCAACAGAGAATATTTCAGCATAATAATTAAACATTATTAAAAATGTAAAATTCAAAGAAATATTTTATTTAGTGTTCTTGAATAACATTTTAAGATATACAAAGTTATTCTTCAAGGTTTGCTAAATTCTACAGAGAAACTTATTAAGTTTTTTCAATTTTGAAAGGCAAAATACAAAGCATTAGCCTATGCTTAAAAAAAATGCAGCTATTTTCTCGCAAAATATGACATAAATACTCGAAGCTGCATTTAAGATAAGTTATAAGGCCTCTTCTGTGCCTGGAAGATAAGAAATAGTCCTCATATCTCGGGTTAAATCGCTTGGAATTGTTATTTAATGGCCATTCTGCTGTATAAAGACACAAATTCTTGGATATCATATTTTGTGTAAGATATTTTTTAATATGCCTTTGACTCTGAGGCCTAAAATGTTACGGGATTTGCATTTGGTTTTTGACTTTTTATAATATAAACCAAAATAATATATCCGAATATCTCAAGAGACAAATGTTAGCGGTATCTTTTATTCAATAAATAATTTACAGTAAATGTAATATAATATAAAATTTAACCTTTAATATAAAAGTTGTACAATTGAGGTGACGTATTATTGAATCTATCCTTTATTTAAAAATATTTCTTTTAATGTTCTTTACCTTTACCGTATTCTAAAGTACTTTTTAATACTTATTAAAAAATATTAGTTTTTTATATAGATAAAAATTATTTTGAATTATTTTTAATGTATAAATTTACTAAACATTTATTGAATAAATTCAATATTCATATAATCTTTATATTGCATAATATTATGCATCGTTTTTGGTGTTTCCAATTACTTTTACGAATAAATAGCCAAAATTAAAGGTTGATTTAAGCCATTTATTAAATTTCAAAAAATAAAGACCCAAATTAACTAGAAGAAAATTTTTAACCATACATTTTGTCTTAAGGGGATACGGTACCCAAAACATTATTTCTAGAAATAATAACATAAACTTGTAAATTATAGTAATTTTATATAATGTTCACTCTAAATTAACATTTTCTAGCAATAAAAACATAATTACAAGTAGTTTTTCATTTATTTTAAAAAAAAGTCAAAATTTGAACTTTTTTAAAACGCTACTCCTCTTTCAATTTTGAGAATAATTCCATCAAACTTTTATAGTTTGTTTTTAGTACTATTTGTTCAAGAACTGTGCATGGATTTTAAAATGCGAGCTACAGTTGAAAAGTAACATTCATTTATACTCAAAATCACAAAAAAAAATTACAAATTATTGAATTCAACATTTTTTCAAAACTCAACTATACATAGTAGACCTTATTCCATGTACAATTTTGTGCACCTTATATATAAGAACAAAGGTTAAAAATTTCAAAATACTTACTTAATTAGATAAAAAGCCTTAGGGATTTATTAAACACAAGAATTGAAAAACGCGAAACCGAGAAAAAGGTTGGAAGCAGACGAAATACGTATTCAAACTTATAGGAATGACCCCAGAAAAATTTTTCATAAATTTTTTTCTACAAAAGATATCATTATGAAACTTTCAATAAATGTTCAGAAAAATATTTTTAATAATAAGAAGTAAAAACGGAAAAATCAATATTTTGACCAATTTTTGGGTACCGTATGGATATAAGAACTATGGATAAAGAACAAAAATGGGAGATTTGTCAGAAAATTGAAGGGTTTATTCTAGGGGGAATCATATGAAGGGTCTAGTTGCAAAATTAACATTCTCCCAAAATAAAACTAAGATTATGGGGTTCGATTTGTGAATTGATTATTTTTGATAATAGTAAATTAAATTAGACAAAATTGCTAATGAAAGGTCGGATTTTATACATTAGTCCAGGAACGCTCTTTAGGTTCAAAAACACTTTTTAAAATACATAAAACAAAATATTACTTTTTATAGATAAGAATTATTTCGAATTCCTTTTATTATATTTATTTATTAAATATTTACGAATTCAATATTCATCTAATCGTTTTATCATATTGTTAATCATATAATATTTATCTAGTTGACGTTATGTTATTCCCATTACAATTGATTTATGTCAAGAATTTCGATTTTTTTTAAATCTAACTTTTCTCGGCTTTGCCAAAATATTTTCTGGTTATTTCGCCTTACGGCTTATCCGAAAAACTTATTTCCCGAAAATGTGCATAAAAAAGCACAGATTTGGGAATATTGGAACCATAAATATGAGATTACAGTCAGCCTACCGCATGAAATATTCCATCAAAAGTTCGAACGGAAAAAATGTTAATCATAAACTGAATTCATAAATGTATACTGCAATATAATTTCACCTTTTTTCATACAAAATACGTGAAATGAAATGTTGAGAGTTGGTTGACATTTGTGTTTTCTTCTTCGAATATTATGGTTTTCAGTTATTTATTCAGTTATTTATGGTTATATACATACATACATGCATGCATGCATGCATGCATGTATACATACATACATACATACGGTACTTTTTAATACATATTAAAAAATATTAGTTTTTTATAGATAAAAACTATTTTGAGTTATTTTTAATGTATAAATTTATTAAACATTTATTGAATAAATTAAATATTCATATAATCTTTATATTGCATAATATTAAACATCGTTTTTGGTGTTTACAATTACTTTTACGAATAAATAGCCAAAATAATAGATTGATTTAAGTCATTTATTATGTTTCAAAAAATAAAGACCCAAATTAACTAGAATTTTTTTTAACCATACATTTTGTCTTAAGGGGATACGGTACCCAAAACATTATTTCTAGAAATAATAACATAAACTTGTAAATTATAGTGGTTTTATATAATGTTCACTCTAAATTAACATTTTCTAGCAATAAAAACATAATTACAAGTAGTTTTTCATTTATTTTTTAAAAAAGTCAAAATTTTGAACTTTTTTAAAACGCTACTCCTCTTTCAATTTTGAGAATAACTCCACCAAACTTTTATAGTTTGTTTTTAGTACTATTTGTTCAAGAACTGTGCATGGATTTTAAAATGCGAGCTACAGTTGAAAAGTAACATTCATTTATACTCAAAATCACAAAAAAAATACAAATTATTGAATTCAACATTTTTTCAAAACTCAACTATACATAGTAGACCTTATTCCATGTACAATTTTGTGCACCTTATATATAAGAACAAAGGTTAAAAATTTCAAAATACTTACTTAATTAGATAAAAATCCTTAAGGATTTATTAAACACAAGAATTGAAAAACGCGAAACCGAGAAAAAGGTTGGAAGCAGACGAAATACGTATTCAAACTTATAGGAATGACCCCAGAAAATTTTTTCATAAATTTTTTTCTACAAAAGATATCATTATGAAACTTTCAATAAATGTTCAGAAAAATATTTTTAATAATAAGAAGTAAAAACGGAAAAATCAATATTTTGACCAATTTTTGGGTACCGTATGGGTATAAGAACTATGGATAAAGAACAAAAATGGGAGATTTGTCAGAAAATTGAAGGGTTTATTCTAGGGGGAATCATATGAAGGGTCTAGTTGCAAAATTAACATTCTCCCAAAATAAAACTAAGATTATGGGGTTCGATTTGTGAATTGATTATTTTTGATAATAGTAAATTAAATTAGACAAAATTGCTAATGAAAGGCCGGATTTTATACATTAGTCCAGGAACGCTCTTTAGGTTCAAAAACACTTTTTAAAATACATAAAACAAAAAATTATTTTTTATACAGTCCCTGGACAAATTATTAGACGCACTGCAAGATTTCACGTATCAATCAATGATAAACAAAATAACTTTAGAAGGACATTAGTGTTCCTAAACTTAAGCTATTGAATAGAAAATACTATCTGTTATACTTAATACATATATCGACATCTTTTTAATGATATGGCATTCTTTGGAATGTTTTCATAATTACTAAAAAAATACAGTGCGTCTAATAATTTGTCCAGGGACTGTATATAAGAATTATTTTGAATTCCTTTTATTATATTTATTTATTAAATATTTACTTTAACACGAATTCAATATTCATCTAATCGTTATATCATATCGTTAATTATATAATATTTATATAGTTGACGGAATGATATTCCCATTACAATTTATTTATCTCAAGAAATTCGATTTTTTTTTTAAATCTAACTTTTCTCGGCTTTGCCGAAATATTTTCTGGATATTTCGCCTTACGGCTTATCCGAAAAACTTATTTTCCGAAAATGTGCATAAATAAACACACAGATTTGGGAATATTGGAACCATAAATATGAGATTACAGTCTGCCTACCGCATGAAATATTCCATCAAAAGTTCGAACGGAAAAATGTGAATAATAAACTGAATTCATAAATGTATACTGCAATATAATTTCAGCTTTTTTCATACAAAATATGTGAAATGAAATGTTGAAAGTTGGTTGACATTTGTGTTTTCTTCTTTGAATGTTATTTTCAGAAATTTAGGTTGTTTTTAGCACTTTCGAAGTGTTTATAGATCTAAACAAACTTTTATTTCATACATGTTACTTGAATAAACTTAAGGGGGAACGGGCGCGCTGGACCGCGGGTCTCCAAACTCAAGTGCCTCAGTGCTAATCCTATGGCGAAAAACTATTTTCTCTGCCACATTTCTCCGGCTGTATTGAATATTTATACAAACGGTTTTTTTTTTAAATAATAAATGTAGATAACTTACAGCTCTGTATCTTCCCACTTTTTGAAATGGCTTCGAATATTTTGTGTGAAATTATTTATTGAAAATTAAAAAAAAAAAATTCGAACCCATTTCAAAAAGTGGGAAGGTCGGGACCTGTAAGTCAGCTACATTTATCACATAAAAAAATCCGCTTGTAAAAATATTCAATACAGCCGGAGAAATGTGGCAGAGAAAATATTTTTTCTCCATAGGATTAACACTGTTGCACTTTGCTTTGGAGACCCCCCCGGTCCGGCGCGCCCATTCCCTTTTAATGGGAAGCTTTGCTAAATTGCTAAATAGAGAAGAATTAATCGAACCACCCAAAAAATATTTTCTATTCTGAACGTTGTGTGTTGAATCTTTATATATATATATTTCTTTGGCTTTAATTGATTGATGATTGACTTGGGTAGATTTTTTTTGTTCTCTTGTAATATAACGCGTGCTTAGAAATTTCACCATAATATTTAGTAGCTGAAACAGCTGTGCGGTGAAATGCTTCAGTATATTTTTGGTACTCGGTTGAACCATTGTGGTAAGTTTTAGAAATAGAAAAACCTGAGAAATGGTTCAAACTACTACCAAAAGTATGGTAAAACATTTCCCCACACAGCCGTTGCAGCTACTAGCAACAACATTTTTGGTGAAACCCAAGCACCAAATTTTTAACAGTTTAAGGGGTAAATTATTAGAGGGTAAATCCAGTACAAAACCAACATCTAACCTACACCTCATATCAATTGAGAAACTATGTGACGCTTTGAACTGGTTTACATGATATCTTATTAGGAAGAAAATTAAGGGGATACGGTACCCAAAAATTGGTCAAAATATCGATTTTTCGGTTTTTACTTCTTATTATTTACAATATCTCTCTAAACACTTACTGAAAGTTTCATAATGATATCTTTTGTAGAAAAAAAGTTATTAAATATTTTCCGGAGACATTCCTGTAAGTTTGAATACGTATTTCTTCTGCTTTCGACCTTTTTTATATGTTTTGCATTTTTCAATTCTTGTGTTTAATAAATCCCAAAGGCTTTTTTGCTAATTAAGTTAGAATTTTGAAATTTAAAACCTGTGTTTTTATATATAAATGGTGCACAAAATTGTGCATGGAATAAGGTCTACTATGTATAGTTGTTTTTAAAAAATGTTGAATTCAATAATTTGTAATTTTTTGTGATGATTTTCTGTATAAATGCATGTTACTTTTTAACTGTAGCTCAAATTTTAAAATGCAGGCACAGTTCTTAAACAAATAGTACTAAAAACAAACTATAACAGTTTGGTGGAATTATTCTTAAAATTGAAAGAGGAGTAGTGTTTTAAAAAAGTTTGCATTTGTAGTTTTTGCTATGAAAGTGAGTGACGGACAGACAGACGGACTGAACAATTATACTACCTTCCACTTTTTACGTTATAAACGTAGTGTGGAAGCTAAAAGCAGGTATGATTCTAAGGCACATGAAACAACCCACATAAAATTGTATTAAATATTACTACTTTGAAAACAGTTTTCAATCCGTAAATACAGGAACAAAAAACCGTTATGATAAAAATAGAACTTAAATATTTGCTTTGATAGAAAACTGTGTATATATTATTCAAAGATAGTTTTTCTAATGTTTGGTTGGTGGTTATATTTAATGCATATGTTTATCAGCTTTACCGGGATATTGCATTGCTCTGGGTTAGGAAAATATTTATATCTAGTCAGTAGCACGAGTTGAATAGATTAGATTTGAATTCATGAATGTCAATGAATGGTATTCCAAAACACACATATTTTCCCTTGCTTGTTTCTGAAATGATAAAAATAATAGTAATAATAATAACTTTTACTATTACAAGAACAAAAACGAACCATAATTATGTTAAGTTATTATAGCACGCCAGGGGAAAATATCTGGTTCAGAAAAAAATATAACACGAACAAAAAGATTATAGTTGAATCATAGAGTTAGG
The DNA here is from genome assembly GCA_019343175.1 of Oedothorax gibbosus. Classification (NCBI taxonomy): domain Eukaryota; kingdom Metazoa; phylum Arthropoda; class Arachnida; order Araneae; family Linyphiidae; genus Oedothorax; species Oedothorax gibbosus. The sequence continues at coordinate 31,667,007 of CM033278.1, forward strand.
AAGGAGAATAGAGAGGTCCATGTATATGCGCAGTAGCGCACAAATGAAGCAGGCTAGAGCGGTGCATCTTGGGATACCTCAGTGCCAGTTTCGGTCACTATGTTATGCGCAGTAGCTCAAAACACCGCTAGAGCGGTGCATCTTGGGATACCTCAGTGCCAGTATGTGATGCGCAGTAGCTCGAAAAACCTGACAGCCCTGCTTCAAACCATTTGAACTCATAGACCCCTCTACCTCTCCTTCCTAACTCTATGAGTTGAATCGAACAAAAAAACTCATAAACAAATAAGATGAAACATAAAATGGCAGCTGGTATACCAGATATGATTAAACTAAACTCCTCGGAGCTTAAAATCGTAGTTTAGGGACAATTACTAGCATAAACATTCTTGATCAAGGTTCTAAATATACAGATAAACTTTGCCAAAAGTTACAGCTTGCAGAAACTACCTCTTTTTTATTTCTAAACTTAATAAAAGCAATCAATCGTACCGTCGAATTCAGTTCCATTAGAAGCAGTTAATTCTCTCAATTTTCAATGTCAATCTCTTCTTCTTTTGACGTTGAAAAAGTTCACGTTGACAGTTACTCTTACAAACCACTCCTTTAAAATGCGAAACATACCGAAAATCTTCGACAAAAAAAAATTAGCCGAAAATTAAAACTAAATAAAATTCTCTTTTTTTACAACTGAAAATAGGAAAAAAAAACTCCCAGTCAAATTCAGTTCCGTTGGAAGCAGTCAATTTCCAGTGACAATTTCTTCTTCCTTTGCCGTTAAGTGAGTTAATGACCAGGGCTTCGATTGGCCCAATGGCTGGTGACGAAATTGCGTTATTCGCAGACTTTGTTCTCCAGTTTAGGGTTAAGAAGAAGATGGAGAGGCTTGGTGTGAAAAAAAGTGAAGCCCGTCAGAAAGTCGCCAAGCAATCCTAGTAAGCCTGAAGAAACCTCTCACTCAACGTTATTTCAGGGGCCCGGATGGCCTAGTGGTTTGGATAGCAGACCATAGCAGACCGCAGTTTATAAGCGGGTCTCTGATCAAGCATACAAGCCGGAATATATATATGTACCAACCAATCAATCACGTTGTTTCATTATGAAACGCATCATTTTATTCTTTTTAAAGCTTTAATTAAAAAATGACTGTTTTCGCAGTCGATATCTGTAACAAGAGGTCTGAATTTAAACGGTGATGATGGCTGTAATTTTCTCTACAGAAAAAAACAGGCGTTGAAGTTTTTATTAGAGTGTAAGAAAGTCCACAAGCAACCCTAGCAAACCTAAACAAACCTGTTCCTCAGCGTTAGTTCATTCTGGAACGCAACATTTTATTCTTAAAAAAAAACGTTAATTAAAATTTTAAAAAAATGACTACATATACCATAGATATCATAGTTAAAGTATTAGATTGGCAGATCACGTGACCTCCAATGCTAACGACGGGACGCGCATGGAGACCAGAATAAGAGGGCAAATGGGCCAGTATTGCCACCACATTAATGAGAAAAATACTACGAAAAAATACCGTTTAATTCTAAAATTACAAAAAAATACCATAAAAATACTAGCTGCATTTTGGAATCTTTTTAGTGACTTTAAAAAAAACTTGAAACGCTTTTTTAGTATTTTTATGGTATTTTTTTGTAATTTTAGAATTAAACGGGTTTTTTTCGTAGTATTTTTCTCATTAATGTGGTGGCAATACTGGCCCATCTGTCCTCTTATTCTGGTCTTCATGCGCGTCCCGTCGTTAGCATTGGAGGTAACGTTATCTTCCAATCTAATACTTTAACTATGATATCTATGCTACATACGTAGTTGTAGTCTTTAGCAAGAGGTCTCAATAAATACAAGATGGTAGTTGTTCCCTTCACAGGTAAGAACAATACGCTGTAATTGGTGGGTTCAGAAATCAAGTGGAAACACGTCAATTTTTTGTCATTTTCGATATAATAGTGCAACATCTAGAGGATTATGTACACTATCACTATTAAAATAGTGTGCGACCCGGCGGCGCAACGGTATGGACTAGCATTGGAGCCTCTGGTTCGTTCGAATCCGTAAGCATGGATGTTTTTGTCGAGTATATGCGGATACGTGCTGTAAATCTGTGGTCGAAGTCATCCAAGTTCCATACAACGATACTGGTGACAAGCATTTGGATCTCTATTTGCCTCTGCTCTAAAATTAGATGTCCACTAGTGGTGTGTTGTCTTTCGTCTTACTTACGAGGTTAAGCGGTCTCTGACACACACAACCGAATATATATGTCTACACACCACACTAAGTGTTCATTCATTAATAGTTAAGAGGGACATATCTAGTTCTATTGGTCTATCTGACGAGATTTACAAAAACAAACTTTTTTTTTTAATTTTAAGTAATGTGAGAATAGCAATAAACTACTTAAATAAATTAGCTTACCTCAAAATAAGACCGGAAATTGCAATGTTTTGCTATATACCAATATGGCTGCCACGAACTGCGCATGCGCGTCTGAAAGAGAGAGGGGGAAGCTTTTTGGCTTCACGCCGAGGCCACTTGTCTACTCCTGTTCATTATATCCTCCTAGAATCACATGCACTAACTATGTCGAGTTCCAGTACAATAATGAAAAATTTTGGTTAGATATATCCCTTAGGCATCAGCAATTAAAAAAAATAAGTGGAACCTTTGCTAAAAAGCTTTAACTTTAAACCTCTGTAGCACATGAAGCTTTATAGCTTGGTTACTTGTAGGGTAGGTAGGGTTCATATATATTCGCTTGTGCTTGATCAGAGACCGTTATAACCTTCGTCAGTAGACAGCACAGAAGAATTTAATGTCAAGAGAAAGAAGTAACAGCGAAAGGCGGATCGAACCCGCCCCTTACAGCGCGCAGACGTAGTTTAAATGTTCAAACACGGCATCGGCCCGTAAATTGTATTGTGAAAAGAGTATCTGAGCGAAGTATTCAGCGTGTAGTACCACAAACTTCAGTCTAAAATAGCGCCAAATACTTCACCAAGAGCTTTTGTTTGGGCTTATTTACAAATCAATCGATGGCTTCACTTGGCAAACCGGTTTTTGTATTGGTTTTTACCCGTCAGCATCTCCGTCTTTTTCTTAACTCTATGGTTCCTGGGATAACTTGATTAACGGAGACAGTTCCCTGGAAAATGGAAGCGTCTGCAGAATTTTAGTGGTGAGGGTTTGGGTTTTCAGTTTTCCGGGGTAACGAGATAAAGAGATAATTTGCTGAAACGGATGACGTGAAAAGTTATTTACAGCATTTATGATATAGGAATTTAATATCCTTGGCGCCTCCTTTGATATTGCAGTGAGTTATCTAGAATTAAATTTTAAAATATTGTGAAACTGTTAAATGAATAGCGTTGGAATTTCAAGTTTTCCGGATAACTTGATTAACAGAGACAGTTCTTTCAAAAATGGAAGCGTTTGTAAAAACTTTAGTGGTGACTGTTTTGGTTCTTCGGGTAGTGTGATAAAGAGATAATTCGCTGACATTTTTTAGAATCATCAGCTTACAAAATGTGTAGAAAATACGAAATCTCTACTCCGGATTTTCGACCCGCAATACTTTAATTGCCTCTTATATCACATTAGGTTTTTGAAAGTTAAAAATTATCGTTCCGCATTGTGTTCAATTTTAAATATTGCCAAAAGTCGCCAATGAACAGACCGACCATTTTATTGCAGCTATGTCAAAAAACGAATCACCGTTTTTAAAGGTTAACCCGTGCGGCGCCGGGTTTAGAAAGCTAGTTTACAATATACGAACAATCTTTATTCTGGGGATCCTCTAGTTAGCCTCTGTCTCTAAAAATTAGATGGATCCACTTATGTGTGTGTGTTGTCTGTTATGTCTGTCTTACTTGACGAAGGTTTATAAGCGAGTCGCTGACCAAGCACACAAACCTGAATATATATGTCTACCAACCAACCAACGAACAATCAAATAAATACGATTAAACGTTGATAGCTCTGCAGTCTCTAAGGTAACTTTAAACTAAATTGGCAGACCTAATGACATAATCCATGGTACACATTATGCCTTATTATCTGCGGAAGTTCAACTGGCATGATTAACCAACACTGTTTCCTGTGAGCTCCATCAAATAGAAAGGTCTGCAGAAATTAATTGTGAACTACTCTAAGCCTCAGTTATTATCTATAAATGTCGTTCGAATTGGAATATCCAAGGTGTTATCATTTATGATAGAGAATATATAAATTACTTTACAGAACTGAAATAATTAATCGAGACAAACAAAATTCAATAACTTTCAAGAAGAAACCAAATATTTTATGTTGCATACAATTAAACGAATACGATTTCTCCGAATTTAATGCATCGTCCTAAGTTTGAGGCGATGCCAGTGTTTTAAAATATTATATCATTTAGTTCGAGGGCGAAGAGAGATTTTTTAAAAGTATTTTTCTATTAATGTATGACCATCAAAATATACTTTTTATAGCTGCGTGAAAAAAAATCGGACATTTACATTGTAATTTTAATATCAGACGCGTGCAAAAAGTCAGACTTTTTGAAACAGTGAAAAATGCCAACAACAGTCAAGATGCCAAGATTTCAAGTAAAACTTTTATTTCATAACTTTATTTCATATTTTTGAATAAATTATATTTGATTTTTTCACTCAATGGGAATATTTCTTACGATGTCACACTCTCAATACTGCGACGTCATTGGTTGTTTCGGTTTCTTTTAAAAGTGTTTAAACAAGCTCATTGGTTTTTTAAATGTCACGCGCTCTGAACACCGATTTTATAGGTCGTTTTGTTTTCTTTGACAAAGTGTTGAAACAAGCCCATTATAAAAAATAGTGTATGCAACTCATGTGAAAAGTAAACTTGTCAAAACACGTGTCATTATAATAAAATCCACTCGTTTTGAAAAGTATTACTTTTCACACTTGTTGCATAATAGTTATTTTTATAATTGCGTGAAAAAAATCCGATTTTTACACTATAATTTTAATATCAACGCGTGCGAAAAGTTATACTTTTCAGAAACAGTAATACAAATTACTTTTTTTCACCCAAAAGCAGTGAAAAAAAGTACTTTTTTTCACTCTTTTCATAAGATGCCAACATTTTAAGTAAAATTTCTATTTCATAATCTTCATAAAATCCAGAAATTTATTGATCTGCTTTATTTATAAATATTATGCGCGTGAATTTTATTATTTTTTTATTTTTGAATCAGTATCCATGTTCAAATGTTTGACTTTAAACTAAAAAATTAGTTTTCCTTTTGTAGTTCCAGAGATTTATCGATGCCGATCTTCTTTACGTAAAAAAATTAGCACGTGAATTATTTTTGAACCAATGAGATTTGATTTTTTTCACGTAATTATAAAAAATAGTGTATGAAACACGTGTGAAAAGTAAACTTTTTAAAACACGTGTCATTATTTCACTCGCTCGTACCTCGCTCGTGAAATAAAATCCACTAGTTTTAAAAAGTGTTACTTTTCACACTTGTTGCATAAATAGTTATTTATGCAACTAGTGTGAAAAGTAAGGCTTTTTTAAACGAGTTGAATAAACTATTAAAATAAACTCACGAGTTTAAAAAAGGCTATTTTCAACGTGTTGTCATACGCTATTTTTTATAATAACGTGCAAAAAAGTATTTATTAAATTGGCATTTATTGATTGGCTTATTAATTATTTTATTATCACGTTCAAATGACTTAAAGGTGAATATTTATATTAATGATTATTTTAAAATCACGTGCAAAAAGTATTTCTTAGATTAGCATTGGAAATAAGACGAAAAATAAAGAATCACGTTCAAATAAAGAATTTTACACCAATCACAAAGCCGCCGAATAAAATATCACTCTCAAATAAAGAATTTTACACCAATCAGATGCTCTTATTTACTTTGTCGCACTAGTGCCTAAAAATAACTTTGAAACACGATGCCACGATTGCGTTAAAAGCATCATTTTTGCCACGATTATTGATTTGAAAAAAATAGGGTTTTTTGCACGATATTATAAAAATAACTATTTTGCAGTAAAAATTAAAAACAAATATCATGCGTTGGATTGTGACATCTTTAAAGTGATACTATGAAGTTTTTGTAGGAACTAATTTCTTTTTAAGGGTAAAAATATAAAATTTGGATACACATTCAGATACTACTTATAGAACACTAGCTGTTATACCCGACGTTGCACGGGTAGAGGTGGAAAAATAATTTAACAGTCAATTTAACTATTTTTTTCTTTCATTTTAGTTACATAAGATATGAAGATTACCCACTAATTTTCCATTTAATAACCCAACTTATATATAGTAATGATTAATATTAATTAAAAAAATACCTTTGATAAGAACCTCAAATTAAGAAGAATACATATTTAAGTAAAAAATAATCAGTAAGAATTAAAATGGAAAAACTTAAAAGTGTCTCAAACATTTATTTCAACGCAATTCAAGGGAGTTCTATAATAAATTAAGTAACTTTTTTGGATACTTTGTAGATATAAATACAATATAAGCAGTACAAATTTCTACCATAATTCAATACAAATGCCGAAAAATTAAGAATTCAATGCATATGTATACAGTACTAAATCAATGCAGATATGTACAATAATTGAATGAAAATAAATACAATAATAATTGAATGAAATTAAATACAATAATAATTGAATGAAAATAAATACAATAATAATGCTAGCAAATTTATACCCGTTCTTCGCACGGATTAAAAATTATCAAATCGTTCCAAATATGTGTACCATATAACCTGTTATATGATCATAAACTTATGTTATTGTTCCCGCTTGTTATAAAGTATAAAATCCCGTTTCATTGCCTTAAAATTCCAAAATGAAAAATACGCTATAAAATGCACTCATAAATGTCATCACAATTCCCTCATAAATACATAAAACCTTTTAGCTCATTTGGCGCGTTTTGGAAATAATTTGGCAAGAAAATATATATAGCTACAAACACACTCATTATACAGCTCTAACACAATGACCTTCGAACAACCGACCAGATTATAAATTATTTATAAAAGAAATTGCCCATTTGGCGAGTTTTAGTTAATAATTTGGCGAGTTTTGCAACGTATTTGGCGAAAAAATAAATACATAAAACACTAATATGCAGCTCTAGTACGATGGCCTTTATTAACCATCATAGTTCAGTAATAGCTTAACGATGGCCAACAGAAAAATCAATGAAAAAATCACATCAAATAAACCCACAATAAAATCCGGGAATTGAGACTGGCGGAATTACGTCACTTGAAACATGTCAATTATTTTTCAAATAATGAAATTAGTTTCTGAAGGTAATGGCAACAGAATAAAATAAACATTTTCAATTTTAAATGTTTTCGTTAAAAGTTTTATTTAATTTTTTCAGCCGATGGCATCAGGGAAGTAAAAAAAGATCGGATTTGAGCCAAAGTGGTGTAGTGTTTTCAAAAAATTCGAATAAAAACGTTCGAAAACGATAGAAGGAATGGTCTGATTCGAAAAAATTCTTAGCCTATGTTTGTTCCGGAGATGAGATGAATTTTTGTGCCAAATTTCGTAACGATCTGTTGCGTGGTTCTTTAGATCTCGTGTCTTATACAAACAAACAAACGGAAGTTGCCTTTTATGTATATAGATGACTTTACAAGTAAAAATAAACTATCGTTTATTTTTTTGTAAAAATAAACTATCGTTAATTTTTTGTAAAAATAAACTATCGTTTATTTTTTTGTAAAAATAAACTATCGTTTATTTTATATTAATTCATTCTTAGATTCTAATCGTGCATGGTTTCGGTGATTGGTGGCTTGACAGAGTAATCTCCATCCACTACAATGATTAACCAATCCTGACTTTTTTTTCATTCATGTTAAACTCTTGACACTCAAGACGTGAAACAGAGGCATCACAGAAATCAAATCATATTAAATGACGCAATAGCAGTCCTGACTTATTAATGGCAAAGAAAATCATTAATAAACGGAGATTCAAATACAATTCCCTTGAATCGAATCGCCAATACGGACGATTTTTTTTTCTTATCTAGAACAGGGTCGCAAATCTGTAAGAAGAAACTATCGCCAGAGCTTAAGAAATAAAGAAAAAAAAGGATAGTGGAAACTGCTGCTGATAAAGTATTGGAAAAGAACTATTACTGGGATTAAGGGAAGTGAAAAAAGACCCACGGCTCAGGGACACGACAGAAAAGACCTGCTTTCCGGAAAACTGTGATCTGTTATGCTTTGCAGGACAAGGGGATTTGAGACGCGTTAATCGACTGGCAGATAATACGGAATTTCTATTGGTTTGGTTTTTTTGGGAGCTTCTTTTTGTCTGTGTTTTGTAAAACGAACGCTTTTTTTAAAGTTGGAACCATAGATATCATAATTAAAGTATTAGATTGGCTGATCACGTGACATCCAATGCTAACGACGGGACGCGCATGGAGGCTTTTTATGTGGGCATAATGGCCAGTGTTGCTGCCACTTTAAGGAGAAAAATACTACGAAAAAATACCATTTAATTCTTAAATTACAAAAAAAATGCTAGAAAGGATTTAAAGTCACTAAAAAGATACCAAAATGCAGCTCGTATTTTTACGATCTTTTTTTTGTAATTTTTGAATTTTTCTAAAATACTAATATGCTCTTTAAACTTTATAACTAAACTTTTAACTTAATTTTAGACTTTATTTGAGAATTATTCTAAAATTACAAAAAAATATCGTAAAAATATTAGCTGCATTTTAGAATATTTTTAGTGACTTTAAATCATTTCAATTAATTTTTTTTTGTACATTTAAAATTAAATGGTATTTTTTCGTAGTATTTTTCTCCTTAAAGTGGCAGCAACACTGGCCATTATGCCCCCTTAAAAAGCCTCCATGCGCGTCCCGTCGTTAGCATTGGAGGTCACGTGATCAGCCAATCTAATACTTTAATTATGATATCTATGGTCGGAACCTATTGCTTAAAGCTATTTCGAAATAATTGCTAACATTCATGCCAGAGTAGATTTGGAACCCACAGACTTTAGTAAATATATTCTCTCAATTGTTCGCTCAAAGATATCCCCCCTGGAAGTTGTAATGCTAACGTTATTTGTATGTAGTAAATAAATATGCGGTTACATACTTTGGTAGAGATTTACTGTACGGTCCCCCTTGGCGAACTTTCCAAAATCGCGCCAAAAGTTAGTATTTTGGCGACTTTTTTTAAAAAAAACCATGATTCAAAGAAAAGATCATATGGGAATATTTCTTATGAAAACTCAACCAACAACGCAACGGTCCGATAGGGTTGCCAGATAACGCCATCGGTGCGAAGTCATAGAATTCGAATCTTCAGTCGAAGTCAGACAGGTTGCCAGAAAAAATATGTATCGCCAAATCCGAAAAAATCGCGCCAAGGGGGACCGTACAGTAAATCTGATCCCATACTTTTACCATCTGTGTCAAAATTTACCGCACTTGTAGTGTGAAAGCTCCAATGCAATAAACACATTGTGCAAATGCTATTGATGAAATCCCCGTAAGTACTACTGCAAGTTAGCGAGTACAATTTTTTCCTCATCGTGTGAAAAACGGGACTACCAAGGTAGGGATGAGTAAATAAGCTCTAAAATCGTTAATAACCAAACATAATTATAAACTGTTATTTAAGAACAATCGATTGTCTTTTAAATTGGGAAATCTGGTCTCCAAAGCGAAGTTTTTTTCTCTGTGTTAATCCAAGGGGGAAACATATTTTTCCGTACTTTTCCATTTCGAGAGGGCATAAATCGCCAAAAATGTACAAGTGGAATATTTCAAATGGTAGCCTTTATAACTAAAATTTTAAATTTATTGTGTACATGTACACTTTGTTTTGTCGCCAAAGGTACGCTATTAGTCTTCAAAGATACAGTTTAGCGAGACATGCGCCCTGAGATATGTAAAATTTAAGACTACTACCTAATTTTCGAAGCTTAATTTCTAAAGCTGTATTGGATATTTTTCAACAGCTTTTATACGATGCATGAAGTTTGTTTAAATGTTTCGATAATTCTATTTATTTTAATTTATCGGAATATTTTTTTGATATTCAATATATGATGTTACAATAAAATATTCGAAACAACTTCAAAAGAACAGAATTATCGATTTATATATAAACCAGCAACATTTATCATATAAAAAATGTTTGCAAAAAATATTCAATTAAGTTAAAGTAATTTGGTTCAGAATTTTTTTTTCTCTCTATTAGACTAACACATAGAGAAGACTTCATTTTGGAGATCCGACTTCAAGTCTCATTCCTCCTTAACGATTTCAAGTAAGACTTTCTCACCATCCACTTAAAACTTTCCCTTTTGAAACCTCATTGATGGGGCTGTAGTGAGCCTAGTGGTCAGCTTTCTCGGTCTCGGGATCGGAAGGTCATGCGATCGAGTCAAGGTACCACTGAAGACCTACCGAGTATATGCGGAGTACGTGCTCGTAAATCTGTTGGGTCCGAAAGTCCTCTAAGTTCCCATTCCAAATCAATACCTCTGGGGTGACAAGCCAATTCTGGGGATCCTCTAGTTGGCCTCTGTCTCTAAAAATTAGATGGATCCACTTATGTGTGTGTGTTGTCTGTTTGTGTCTGTCTTACTTGACGAAGGTTTATAAGCGGGTCGCTAACCAAGCACACAAACCTGAATATATATGTCTACCAACCAACCAACCTTATTGATTTCCATAGAGATATATTTGGTTTGGTACTGTTGCAACTAAACGCATAGTCAAAAATATACTTTTGAAACTTTTGACGGAATATAGTTTAAAACAAACTCGGGTAGTTGTACGAGAATGATGGCGCTCTTATTTTGTGCTGAGTGCCTGCTCAGACATCGCCTGCGTCAAAATACCACTTTTTTAGCTTCCACACTACGTTTATAACGTAAAAGTGGAAGGAATTATAATCGTTCAGTCCATCTGTCTGTCACCCACTTTCATAGCCCAAACTACAAATGCTACGAGCAAGTGTGATACGTCAAAAAAATTCAGCGCATCGAAATTAGAATACATTGAACATTTTAGAAAATAATTCGAATTCGAAGTACTTCAATTATTTCAAAAACTGCAAAATTTAATGCACATTTAAAAAAACATAGGAAACCATTTTTATTAGAATTAAATCACCATTGCCATTCGCAACAATCGCTCGGAGAAACTTTAATTCTTTTCGACAATAAATTAAAATAAAATTTTTTTTGCACATCGATCAGTTTGAAATGACGTCAAATATATTCACTACGAGATTCTTCGTATGTTGACATGAAATATTTTCATTCTATTGAAAAGCGAGGAATATTACGTATTTATTCTTTGAAATATAAATTAATTTTTACAAACCGTAAGTAATAATTATTGAATTTTCGAAATAAATGAAACTAGCCAATTTTAGCATGTAAATGTTTAATAAAGAATTAATGCTGTGTTTGGCGCCTTTTTACCTGATTAACACAAACTGTTGTGTGGAAGCGGGTTAAGTGACAGATTCTGTTACAAACCTACTTGTTTTTTCCCTTACTTTTCCCAACACTTACACAAATATGGCCGCAGTGTAACCCAAACAAATGCAATGTAAAACAGTTTAAAAGGGTAAGTTACATTTGTATTGAACCACCGAAAAGAGGAACAGATTGCAGCTGATTTCTCGCGATGTTGTTTCCAAATGAAATTCTAAAATTTAAATGATCTTTTGTCGAAAGTACAAACCGCTTTAGAAAATCGTCTCCTATTATGGAAAAGTACAAAAATTTCATGGAAGATTATGAAAGTATGAATCACATGGAAGCAATTGAAAATGGAGGTTCGGAAGATTCAACATCCAACATTTGTTATCTACCGCACCACGCAGTATCCAAGCAACTGACTTCAGAATCGAAGTTTAGAATTGTTTTCGACGCATCTGCTAAAACTTCTTCAGGAGTATCGCTGAATGACAGACTGATGGTTGGACCTACAATTCAAGATTCACTAGTGACAATATTGCTAAGATATAGAATGCATCGTGTAGCTTTGTCCGCTGATATCTCTAAGATGTATCGTCAAAACAGAGTGCAGTTTCCCGATACAGACTTCCAGAGAAAAAGTTGTGGAGAGCTTCACCAAAGGAAACCTATTCAAACTTACAGACTATTGACGGTAAAACCTATGGAACGGCATCTGCACCATACCTTGCCACGAGATGCCTCCGACAACTGGCGGAAGATGAAGGAGGTAGTTTCCCACAAGCTGCTACGACAATATCCAAAGATTTTTACATGGACGATTTATTGTCAGGAGCCAACACTATTGACGAAGCACTTAGTTTACAGACTGATATTATCTCCATCTTGAACAAAGGAGGATTCGAACTTCGAAATGGTGTTCCAAAGAAAGGGCTGTGCTAGAAAATGTTCCATCGGAATTCAGACAGATCAAGGACGCGATCATCTTTGATACAGACGAGTCTGTTAAAGCTCTCGGTCTACAATGGCATCCAGCATCAGATGCGTTCTTCATTTAAAGTCGACGAGCCCAGAGTTTCAGATCGCTCCTACCAAAAGACGCCTTCCTCTCTGACATTGCCAAAGATGTTTGATCCTTTAGGCTTGGTGGCACCTGTAACAATTCGAAGTAAGATCCTACTACAGAAGTTGTGGAAACTAAAGATAGATTGGGACGAGCCCCACCTTCGAGATATAGTGGAGTATTGGGATAGTCATCGCCGAGGGTTTTTCATCTACTCCAAGATCTAAGAGTTCCAAGGTATGGTCCTAGGGGATGCAGCGAAAGAATGGCAAATACACGGATTCTGCGAATGCCTCGGAGAGTGGATATGTGCAGTAGTGTATCTCCGTTCCTACGAACAGTCTCATCAACCAATCGTACGATTGATGATTGCTAAAAACTAAAAGTGGCTCCGGTTTAAGGGCGGGTGTCCATTCCGCTTCTTGAACTATGCGGAGCACTCTGTTAGCTCAAAATATCGACGTTCTTCTAAAAACTTTAACCTTTCCATGTGAAAGTGCACTTTTGGACCGATTCCACCATAGTTTTTGCCTGGAA